>WBNO01027745.1:193464-285168 GCA_013400575.1 Peucedramus taeniatus | reverse complement strand
TGAGGGTTAGACTGGAATTCATTGCAACCTTGTTTCTATTGTTGCATGGTTGGTAAGGTACTGGGGTTTCATGTTTTTCTTATGAAATGACTGAAATAAGTCTTTGCCTTAGATAACTTGTCAGATTTGGTATTCTAATAGGCTAACCCTATGCTTTCTGTTAAATATTGGCATCCTTCTGGGATTTTAAATAATATTTTCATAAAAATAATGAGATAGGATGTTTTCTAAACAATGTGTGCAATTTATCCTGTATTTATAAAATTAAAAAACCCCAAAGGCAATGTGGTACCTACCTTTCGTAGGAAAAGGGAGAAAAAGCTATCATAGTTTTAAAATGTGATATCCAAAGGGGATGCAAAAAATTATGATGGCTGAACAGAGAATATTTCAGTGGTACAGTAATATTTTGCCTTTTAAGAAAGACAGAAAAATGAAATTGTTAAGTGACTAATGGCAGCTCTTTTGGCGAACTTGATGTAAAAACTTTTCTCCTCTAAATCTAATTTTCTGAAGGAGTATGAAATGTACATATGTTACACATAGAATCTAGAGCCAGTGGGATGTAAATGTATGCTTAAATATTGCATGTATATTTTTTCTCATTTTTGTTTTACTGATTCTTGAAGCTTGGTCTCTTCAGTTTGAAGCAAGGATCTCCTTAGAGTGACTTGGGAAACTTGGTGTACTGGCCAAGTTAAAAGTTTTTCTTATTTTTCTGTTTATCTTTGGCCTCATCTCTGTTTAAATTATCTTTCCTGCAGTCCTGCTGTTGAAAGACAGTGATAAAACTTCCACCAGTTGTACCAACTTGCTGACTTAATTTCCTCTAATGAACATTGGCTGTAGTAGCAAGAGTTTCTAACATTGGCGTTTTTCTTTCAATTGATATGGTCGGTTTTTAGTTTCACATTCACTCTGGACTTAGTCATAGGCTTTTCTAGTACATATTTTACTTCCAACATGTGCTCAGTTACTTCCAATGAAATTATATTTTCTTTTCAAGCTCCTTGCATTGTGTTAGAAAAGTCATACAGGACTGGGACGGTGCATCCCAAATCATATCTTTATGCAGTCTCCAGGTAACTGAGTGTTGCAGTCTCACTGTGATGTGAGTGTCTTCTATGTTTCTATTTACTGTAGATGAACATTAATGCAACTTTTAAGACAGAGAAAATAAACTGAGACTATAGGAATCACAATGCTTTTTGCTATCTTGGAGCTAGGAAAGCTAGTGACTATGATGAAAAAAATCTGCAGATAAGGAAGCCTGATCATGAAGAAGTACTTCTAAAAAATCCGATGAAACTTTTAAAAATATGTTGCCCCCCCACCAAAAAAAAAATCCAAACACCCAACCCATACTATCTAGTTTCTAATAATGGAAGATTTTGCATTGCTGGGTAGGCTAGATAACTGTCTTTGGACTGGATTGTCATCTCATAGAATTTTTTGTGGCCTACACACTTTGGATTACATATAATTTCAACTTTAATTTAAAAAGAAAAGGTTCTAGCTTCCAGAACTTGGGAGGGAGTGACACTTGCAGTTTTTCAGCTTGAGTGCAGGCAGAGCAGTCATATGTGAAATCTTCTCCTGGTCCTGGGATGTTCATTTTGAAGCCCGGTTTGAATTACTTTGAAATGTCATTGGCCATTTTAGTGAAGGTTGTCTCAGGTGTGATTGGGCAGCTACAGTCCTGAGACCCAAAGGACAGGAAGTGACAGATTCTGTGAGAAAAGAAATTGAGCAGAAGAGAGGTACATAGAAAAAAAACAAAAAGGAAATGAAAAGCTGGGTTTTGGTGTGCTGCAATACCACATAAAGAGTTGTTCTTTACTCTGTGAAATACCTTTACATGCCAACAGGCTGCTGTTCTTTCATAGGTTTCAAGTTAACCCCCTTTACTTTTAGCAAGTTTCTGTCCTTGATGATTTGCTGCCAGGTGTCCTTGCTGATGGCTCTGAAGCTGTCTCCTCTGTTAAACATGCATAAAATGGGCAATGAGCCCATTTTTAAGGTTTTAAGGTTCCCTCCTAGACCACATCTAGCTTTCTTTTAAAAGACCCATAATGGATTAAAATGATTAAAATTATTTATAAATTGACAACTGTTTACCATCTTTCTCCTGACTGATGACTGTTTCCTTATCATTGATACATAAATGCCCAGAACTGATATTTCTCAGAAAATATTCTGATAGAATGTGTTCTAAAACAAATCAATAAATAAAAAACAGCAACAAAAGCAAACTAGCATTTTGTTCATAGTTTATTGTGAATATTTTGGTAAAGCTCATTAGTAAAGAGAATCCTGTTGAGCATTCCCTGTACCTCAGTGGTACTTGCACATCTCTGCCCGATGGGCTTGTTCCCTTCCCTGAGTTGCAGTGGATTTCCCATGTTTGTTACAGGGGTCTGTGATACTTGATACTGGAAAATTAGGCTGCTTGTTTTAAATAAGAAATGGATTTGCATAGTGTGAGAAACAATGCTCACTTTTAAGTTTTAAAGGTTTATTAAACCTTAACAAAATACAACAAAGAACTGAATAAGGAAAAATGACAGCGCTGGGAGCGTGGGGCTTCTCTTAACATACACATAATATTCATCCCTTAATGGTGGGAGCCAACCATCACATTGCTCATCTAAACACATAGGTACTCAGAAATACTAAAATATGCTGATGATAGTTGTCATTTCTTTGGATCTTGATGAAGGTTTTAAAATAGGACTGCCAGTAAGAAATGCCTGTGTGCAAAGTGTAGAAATATTTATTCACCTGATGACAGTTGAAAGGTTTAGGCAAATAGAAAGATAATAGAAGATTAGAAGTGTTTAGAAGATAACAGTTTGTACTTCTGTCATTTGAATACAGCTCCTGTTTGGCATTGTCAGAATATAGTAGGTGTGCTTGCAGCATGTATGGGGAATTACTTATTTTATAGTCACACCTAGGGTTTTTCAAATTGGACAGCTCTTCCAAAGCAAGTTAACAAATCCTTGAGAGGCAGAGAAGTCACAACTCTTTGTCTATTGTAAGTGCTTGTTGTACCAGAGGTGAGGGCCCTTTTCATGAGTTAATCAAAAAGACCTATGCAAACAAGCAAGAGGATTTTTTCTTTGGTCAGTCACTACAGTTACAGAGCCTGTCATTATTAGTGAACCTTCGTGATCTCATAGGCTGCTGCAAGCTCTTGTGCACCAGAGCCCTCTTAATAAAAACGTGAGGCACTGGATACACAAATTCATAGCAGCTGTCACAGCTGGGCTGTGGTGAAGTTTGGTCAAGACCCTTTGAACTTTTTATTTCACACTAATCCCATTTAGTGTGATCAATATAGGGACCTCCAGCTCCTAGGTCTGTTAATTGGGTGTCAAGTGTTGGGTTGGCCTGTGTCAGGCTGTAAAATACAAACACAGAAGAGACTATCAGTAGGGAAGTTAAGTGTTTATTGTCTGAATGTATAAGAGTGAAAAGTTGCCTTCCTAGCCTGAGATGTCCTTAGGGATCTTAAGGGTCTTTTGTTTCTCTCAGTAAGGTAACAGTATAGTTAAATATGCATTTTACCAAAAATAGTAGTGCAGTTGGGGGCTGCAGAATAATGTAGAATAATGTAAAAGATCTAGTTCTGCTAATAATTTGATGCTGGAATACCTCTTTGTCTACCTACCCTCCTGCCTTTTTTCCTGATAATAAATATACTTAATTGCTCTCATCACTATTTGTGTTGGGTTGCTTTAAGATGGGAGTCCTTTCTTGTTTTGCACGTGTATGTCTAAAATGAAGTTTCTTCTAAGACTTACCAATATTTATTTTAATTTGTGCTTTGTAGCATTCAGGGAATAGACAGGATAACTTAGATGTTCATTTCCCCATCTCAGAGAATCTCGGGAGGTTTTTTAACTCCCCCATCTTTAGTTCTCTATCATTCAGGGAAGGGTAAATATGTGGAATGATATTTCAACTTTCATACATTTTTGGGTTCTTTTATTTCATCCTTTCAGTGACAGAAAGGACTGGGGAGTTGTGAGTAGTTTGTTTCATCTCCTTTGAAGAAAATCTAAAATTTATAATCCCAGATCAGACCTTTCCTATAACTCACGCAACTCATCCTGTTAACTGTTGTAATATATGGCACCACTCTTTCATTAAACAACATCCAGGAATAATTAGTTCAGCAATGATGCCTCGGAACAAAAGCCCTTGATTTCGTTTAACTTTATAAGTTGGTCTCTTTTGATCTGCAAGAACACATCTGGGGCCTTTAAGAAAGCAGAAAGAAAAATATTAAATGTTTAGTAAGGCTGTTGGTGAAGGTTTCAAAGCACAGTAACCCTTTGGTACCATGACGTAGCTCAGAGGCAAAAAAGTGTGAATTTCTTGTTTCATAAGCTATCACATGGCACCTCTATGTAGTAAATGCAGTTTTTGTTACCTGGTGATGACTACGTTTTGCCTTTATTTCCAGTTTCAGAAGAGGGAGTATCTTCATTCTTTCCCCAATTTTTTTCATTCATTTTTCTGACCTTTTAGCTCTGTTTTCCCTTGGCTGCATTTGAATGAAGTGATCAGAATCATTACTGTAAACCTGACATTTTTTTACCGGGTATCTTGGCGTTACAATTTATTTTTGCTGCATGAAACCTTTCACTGTACTGCTTTGTTCCTTTAATAGCTTACTATAATTTGCCAAGGTGGTAGGGATAAATCCATTTGTTCTTTACTCTAGACTTAGCTGCTTAGATTTTGCAAATATCCTAAGGACTTGCAAAAGTGCAGAGGATATAAATTTACTCGTCTAATCTTAATCACTGTTACTGACTTGTAATAGAAAATTGCTTACCAGTTGAACTCTTTAAAATTTGCCACTAAAAAAATCCTGCCTCAAGGGAAAGCTATAAAGATTTTGTATACCAATTGTTTTTTATTTCGTAAACGAAAAAGTATTGCGAAAAATACTTGTCTGATCATAATTAATTTCTTTTTCTTTTCTTCTCCTAGCAGAGGTAGCCTTTGTTTTGATTGTAATTAGTAGAAGGAATTCACCAGGAGTAGCACCATGTCATTTGATTTGTACCGTGGTGTGTGTTGTGTTTGCTTGTTTGCTGTATTTCACCCGAGTGCTGCTGTATTTATATTCCAAGCATTTCCTAGAAAATGTACAAATCATCACGATTAATGTTAACGTTTGCCATAGCTAATGAAGCCTACCAGATCTCTCAGTAATTATTCATCACCTTTGTTTCATTTTGTATAAACCATGGCTTCTATTAACAAGCTTATTTTAGAGAAAGGACAGGAGAACTTTGTTCATGAGAAAGAAATGGGCAAAACAACTTTTTTCTTATTTCTCCCCTTGGCCATTCAAAATAGAAGTGAAAAGAGTTGAAAATATTATTTTTCATAATTTTTAAAAGCAGCTTTATGTTCACTCTGTTTGTTTTCCTTAGTGAGCCTTTAACTCTAAGGTTGTGACCCAAAAATGACCTCCTTTTCCACTCTCAATTGCTTTTGAACTACTCCAATAAGTAAAAAGAAATAACCCAACAGAAGGGTAACCAGATCACTGCTACCACACCAAGGAAACAGGCAGGCTTTGGGATGCTCTTCTTTAATCTCTCTATCCACAGAGCCTTCATTTTAATTTGCAAAATTGAACCCAGATCGAGAGCAGTAAAGCCTGAATACGGTAAATATTCATGCCTCAGTGATCTAGAGTGGCTCCATTACATTTCAGAGATTGGGAGAATTACCTTTTGGATTATGTATATTCATGGGCTGATTTTTATTTGAGATCTAATATTACTCACATTGGGCTACATGTCGCATATTCTGTCAAAACCAGCCTCCTCACAAAGCTCCAAATGTTCCTTACACGTAAAAGTTTTACTTCTTTTCCCTATAGTTTCCTCCCTTTTATGCTTTTCAAAGACTGGTAGTAAACAAATTTCTTTTAAAGAAGAAGGAGGAAAAAAGCAAGTAGAAATTCTATAAAACCTTCAACCCTGTGTTTACTGTGATATATTTTTTTGCATGTGACTTTGAAGTCTTCAGATAAAAGTATTATTATTGTTCTAAACCTAAATCTATTTGGAAAAAAATTCATTTTGTTCTATTGGAAGAAGAAAATTCCAGACAGCCTTTCTTTAACCTATAATTTTGCATTGGTTTTGACTTTTTTTTGCTTTGAAAAATGTTTTATTGTAATATTTTTGATAAGTTGCAGAAATTTTAATTGGAATGTAAATGTTAAGCTGGTTCTGTGTCATAGTTTTACTATGGGTCTGACATTCTCTGCATAGATACTTGCTACCTCAACTCATTGGCATTATACTATGCTTTTAAAATGCATACTTTGTCATCTGTACTGGTAGGTGGCACAAGTAGTACCACTTAATTTAGGATACTTGACATCTTAATATTCCTTTCTTGTTACAAAAAAAAACCCAAAACCCTGAGATACTTTAGTCATTTTGAGATGAAAGGATTATGGTAGGTGTCTGCCTTCTGCATCCTTCCACACATCCAGGGTGTGCAGGGATCTGTTCCCTACCAGCAGACATTTGATGTGTGACATTTGGCCAGAGGACTAAAATGGGAGGTGGTTCTCTCCTTTGTGAAAAGATTCACCCAAATCTGGAAGAGGCAAAGCAAAGAGAAAATAAAGGTGTGGTGGGGCTTGGCAGAGGTGAGGGGTGGGAGCCAAAGAGTGTGTTAGGAACTTGTGTCACTGGGAAATGCTGCAGGGTGCTTGAGCAGCCTGATTGTCTTCTGGGGCAGAACAGAGAGAGGAGGAGTCAAGACCTGAGTGAGGCTTGGACAGCATCTCTCACAATGTTCTCATGTGGCAGCTGGGGATGGGATGGATTTGGGGGAGGTTGGTGTGAGTTAAATGTTGCCTGAAATGGTTAAGTTTATTGGAAGCTTTGCTGTGGATGAGGAAAATTGCGATGAAATGATAATAATTCTGAAAAATTAGCCTTTTTCTCTTAAAAAGTGGACATTGTTTGGTTTTTTTTCCTTGAGAATTTGGATTGTGACAAATGATGCAGTTGAATTTATCTGCAGTGAGGCGTAATGCCATGTTATATCACAAGGGTGACAAGATTACTGGAGTTTACCAAATAAATACTCCAGTAAGATAGCCTACATGTAATACAGTGGGAATTTGATGGTTTACAGTAAATAATGAATTCTGGGCAGTTCAGTCATGAGAAGAAAATAAATAGAGGACAGTTTTTTTTTATTCTGTGAGATTTGTCCAGCCTGTACATGGAATAGATTAGGTTCTGTTGAAAAAAATTTGAGTTTATATATATTTAAAGACTAGAGGAGACTGCTTAAGCACAGGTCACTTAAGTTTACCTGCGAAATCTTAATCTTTTGATTTGTGACTGTCTGCATGAATACAGCATTCATGTAATATAGATTAAAATTATGGTATTGAAGGAGAGTTGCATGAGAGTAAGGTCATTGGCCTGCTTCTTTATAAACTGGGTGCATAGTCATATTTTAGATGCTGGGAAAGGGAATAGCCCAAATGGATTTTAGTATCCCCTTTTATATTGCTTTATTCCAGTGTTGCAGTGCAGGCTCTTCAGCCTCTGTTCTTATTTTATCCAGAAGGAGGAATATTTTAAATAAAAGTTGATATCATGTGTGTGGTGTTATATAAGCACCACAGTGGTCGTATGGTGAATGCCCTTAGAAAACTCACTTAAAAAAAATAAAGTGAAAAGAATCATTCAATATGAAATAATTTTTTCTCCAGATGCTGTATTCCTTCCCCACATGGAGGTGAGGCCATACATAAATAATAGAATCTAGAAATATTCAAGGTCTTTTCAGATAATTGCTACTAAGCCACATGATCTTGCTGGAACTCACAAACTTGGAATTATTTCTGACTCTTTGAGGTTTCTACTCTTTGTGGCTGGTCCTAGCTGCTTTTGTGATGTTGACTCAGAAGAGAAAGCTCTCCACAACCTGAGCAGTGGGCAGAGCTTTCATTGTGTGATTTGCTGTTCAATGATATGTTATTCACAGCTCTTGTGTTATTGACACCTCCTGTTTTATCTCCATTTTAAACTGTTTTGAAATCCTGGTTAAAATTTTGGAGCTAGCTAGTTACTGCATGAACCACAAAGGCATCTCAGAGAATCTAGAAAATACTTGGTACATTATTTCTTAAAATAAAAGTTTTTTTTTAATTATTATTTCAGTGGAGGATGTGACTTTTTATTTCTGATGGCTCATTGCTGCTCTGTTGTGCCTTCACATCCTGTATGTCCTTCTAATGCTTTTGAGCAGGAGTGGTTTGCCAGCTTCACTGAATACATGGCTGCTTGCTCATCTATGGGATTTGGCTTTGCCATCCCTCATAAAGCAAAGAATTCAACATTCTTCATGTTTAGAAGAGAATTTATAAAGATACCTGCTTATGTGTAAGGAGCAGTTTTTTTTGTTTGCATTGGAGCTTTGCTTCATTTCAGCTGATGTGCTTAAACACAGGCTGACTGAAAACTAAAAATTTTCAGCCTTTGTGGTAGCTTTCAGACAAGAGGCCAGTGTAGTTTGGTGTCTTCTGACCACCAAGAGAGGATACTGGAAGAGAGAAGATGAGATACCTTATTCTTTATTTGAATTTGTAGTAGATCAGTAGGGAGGAAGGAAGTCCTTGCTTTCAAAAGCAGCAGGTATGGGATGCATATTGGTCATGCAGCTGTGAGTTTGCTGCTCCCCTTCTGCTTATAAAGATGCCCTTCTGGATGATTCTGAGGTGGTGTTTCATGCATTTGGCATTTTGCTACAATGTATGGCCAGCTTAGAGGTTTTTTTCTTGCTAGGGTACTGATTCAGGCAGGCTTGTGCTTGGTGTATTTTTAAACCTCAGGGCTGAAATGGTGCTTTCTTAATTACAGTTCCTTTTTTGATGTAAGTTTAAAGATGCAGCTCTTAGTGACTGTGAATTGTGATTTCTATCTTTAAGCTTGTTGGAGTCCTCACTATTTGAAGTGGGGTCATTTTTTATACTGCATATGCAATACTCCTTTCATAACTCATAATCATTTTTTTCTCTCATGTATTGTTGAGACTAATTATTTTAACTTTACAGTTTCTCATCAGCATTACAGGGAAGCATGGTTGCTGTATCTCATATCAGAAAGATGCACTCACAGCGTTGAGAGGCAGCAGGATGGCTAGGTTTTTATCTAAAGAAGCTATGAGCAATGGCATATGGCTGATAACTTAATGGAAGTTGGATAAATAAAGGAAAAAAGGTCTGACATATCAGTGCAAAAAGTCATTAGTGGACTTTTTCTGTATCCTGTTTTCTATTAGTCTGTAGTAAACTGCTTTGAAAATCGTAGTGGGCTTTTCCTTTGGTCTCAAAATAACGAGTTCTCATATATTGGATACATTTGTTTATCTCAAGGGCTGAACTGTTTGGGTGCTTTTGATTTCTGTTTTGTGTTTTTCAATCTGCATTTGAATACAAACTTCTTTCTCACCCTTTTTATGACTTTTTACATAATGCTTTAGGAACATTAATGTGATTATGCAAACTGAAATTTAAAACAGGAAACAAATCTCTGCAAATGATGTAAGATTTCAACATGTGGCTCTTGATTTATATGTTGATATATGATCAATTCCCCTGTGCCACAAGAAAAGAAAAATGTGAGTGAATTTCTTAGCAAAGTTTGTGGCAGGTGATGTAATGGTATCCATGTTCTCCATGTTTACCTACATGGTTCACAAGCAGTAAAGCCTGTCACTTTAAAGTTGCACTCAGTATTGTTCACTTTCTGTGTCTGAAGGCCTAATTTTCCCACTTAGAGTGGATTGCTGAAATGGGCCTTGGGTAATTTTCATGGACAATAGAAGATAAAATTATTTTCCAGACAGCATTTTGAGAAATAAAATGGGGTGCTTGAAATTAATGCAAAAAAATGCCAAAGATATTTGTCATAGCTGATCTCTGTTACAAATTCCTGTTGCTCAGGACAGTGCTCTGAAGTATTTTACCTCATTCTAGAGGTGGAGGGGTGGACTGAGTGATCCAGCCCCAACTCCCTACTGGAAAAATCCATTGCTGTAAAGCTAAAGAAAATATGTGAAAGCTTAGAACTCTGTTATAGCTTCTAGGGATACCTTACATAGGGAAACTAGATATGCATAAGAGAAACAAATCTAATACTTGGGGGTCAGTTGCACCCTTTTCAGTGCTTCTGGGTTTGTATTTTAAAGGCCAGACAAAATAAAAATGAATTTTACTTATGTACTTGAGCCTCTTGAAGAAAACCCTACATTTGGAGTATTTTAAACCATGGGCAAATGTCTCTGTCAGTCAGGATCAGAGTGAAATGGAATGAAATACTGTACTGATGTTCATGGTCTGCTCAGAAAACAGGAAATCAGTGATTTAAAGCTACTCTGGCTCTTGTTATTTGATACAGTGGGTGCAGACCAACTCCCTGATTCAGTTCTCTGCTGGTTCCATGTCTGACCTTTTGAAGGAGATGCAACTCCAACTCACTTTGGGTGATGTAAGCCACCCCCCAGTCACACTCTGTGTTCTGGTCAGATCCTAGTTCCTACAAACATTCTCTTGGAACAGAGGTTATGGTCAGTTAGGATACTGTGCTGTGTGCTCCTTTGACAGTTCTGGCACTGAGAACAGGAGGGGAAAAAGAAATGGGCTTGAATGTGTTCTTTCTCTGATAGGTTTATGGAAACTTTAGATACAATAATAGATACTAATTAGAGCCAATATAGATGGGCTGATTTAAATAATCTGCAGGGTACTGGATAGATCAGCCTGAAGTGGTGATCTCAGTAGGTTGAGTGATGCAATGTCATTTCTTACTCATGTCTGAGGACAAGCAGACCTGTCTGAAAGCCAGACCCAGCTAAAAGGAAATCAGGTGATTCTTAGAGCTCTGGGTGAACACAGTCATGATGTGCAGGGCTTCCCTCCTGGGAGAGAGTTGGGGGCAGCACAGATTACCTGCTTTGGTTGGGGGGTGAGGAGGGGTGGGTGGATCTTTACATGATTCTGCAAATTTTCAGTGTGTTTTCAGTTAGTAGGATAATGTTTTCTGAAAGAGAATTAGTCAGAATCCAAACTGTTCTTGAACTGGCATTTGAAACTGTGAAGACCATGAACAAATGTATTAAGAGGAGCTTCATTCACCACTGGAAAGTACTTTGGTGTCCATACTCCACTGCAGTGTTTATCTTACACATAGGAATTACAGCAGACTTTTGTCACAGGAAGTGATGCTTTACAATTATGTATTGTTTAATGTAGATGAACACTGAGGAATGTGGCAGAACACAGTTTATATTCTGATATAATCCAGCTTTGTATCCTATGGTTGAGAATTGTAAAATGAAAACACAATGAAAAAAGGTTAATGATGTGAAGTGAATATTTCAAAAGTACTTCTTCATTCTCCTTCTGATCACTGTTTATGAGCTGCATGTCAGATGTGCCTAATTATTTGAGCCAATTTAAGAGGAGAGAGTAGGCATAACACTGAGGAAAGTTTCATGGATGCCTAATTAAAAGCCAATATGTGTTCTGAGTATATGCACACAATTGTGTTTTCTAATAGCATTTTTTATTATTAAATGTTTTCTAAATTCTGTAAAAGATATTTCAGATTAATATACATAGACTGTTTCTGTAATACTTTCATTCATCTGCTTAGGTGGGTAATTTCTAAAAAATAATATTATAAACTGCAATACTACTAATAATTCTTTGTGACTTCATTTAAAATAGAAAACTAGACAGATCTCTTATGCATCTTCTGGTTCCAGTTCTGTTTTGAGGAGTGACAGTGCTGGAAGATTCCTTAGTTCTTGCCAATTTATTGACCCCATCCATGGTTGTAGAAGAGGAAAGATTTACTGCCAGTATTATCACATGTGAAATCACAGAAGTCTTTCAATATTGTTTGGGCTGGTACTTTTCATACTACAGTTTCATTCTTGTAATGCTTGTAATGTCTTTGAAATACTTATGTTTAGAAAACCTTGTTTTTTTTATATTTCGTTTTTCTTCTTGAAGTCCTTAAAAGTTACTTGTATCACCATTAATGCAGCTATAAGAATGGTTGAAACTGGATAGGGAGGGATAGTGGATGAAAGAAGGAAGGATTTGGGAAAGGTTTGATTCAAGCCCCTCAACTTCCAGCCTTTAAAAATGCAATCATTGAAGTCAATAGAAAACTGGAGGTAAATGCTGAATTGTTTCTCTCCAATGTATCATACTAACCTGTATGGTTAGTGTTGGTTAGTGTTGTTGAGGAGGTTTAGCTAAAGGGGTAATGAATGTTAGAGTACAAAAATGCTTGAAACTGAAACTACCAAGTATTTACAATGGCCTTTTAAGTCTGTTTTGACATTAGTTAATATCTTGACAAACTGCTTTGGTTCAGGCGTTTTTAGTGAGGGCCTTTTCTCTTACATGAGCATACCTCTTGATCTCCTTTCTCATAATATTTTGTGGATTCTTCAGGAATTCACAGGCATTGATGTGGCATTTGATTTGAAAAATGTTGTAATAATAACACTATAATCTGTAACAGGGTGTTTCTTTTGGTTTTGGTTAGCAGCCAGAGGCTCAGGGAACCCAAACAATATTTGTAGTGGTGAAGCTCATGGGTATTTTTATTTGTATAATTATGATTTCTAAAAGGAATACAAGATTTTTGTTGTTTTCCAGGAGGTATGTAGCTGATCGATTTTCTTTTTTTTTTTAAACAGCTTTCTGTACATTGCCTGTGACCATTTTTTGCTGACTTATTTGGAGACCTCTTTATATTTTAGTTACTGAAGGTTTTAGTTCAGCCAATAGACTTTTCATCTGCTCTTCTATTTTGATCTGCAATTTGTTCCCCTCTGGGTCAGGTGATGTTGGGAACAGGCACAGACAGATTATCTGGAGCCAAGTGAGATGTCTTCCATACAGGGCAGCAGTTTGTGTGGAAAAGGAGAATGTGAAAAACATTGTTTTGTTTCCACTTATGCATTGCAGCTAAGATGCAGAAAAAAGCTGATATTTTCAGTATTATGAATTACTGAATAAATAGCTCTGTGAGTAAAATAATTAAGTTCCCTAGACTTTTCTGAATTGTCCAGCCTAAATGCTGTGCTCTGAAGCTGTGTGACATCTGAGGATGAAGCCCAGCCCTGCCAAGTCCAGTCCTTTGGTTTGGAATTCTCTTCATCAGTGCTTGCATATTTTGGTTTTTTATTTTCAGGAGTTAGAAGATAAATGAGTGGGCTGGGATTAGAAAATGGGCTACTAAGGGACATGCAATGGTTGGAGATTGATTTGAGAATAGTTCCAGCTGAGTAAGAAAGTAAAAGCTTGAATGCTGAGAGTTGCACTGTAGCATTTGGCATGAACCTTTTTGATAGCTGTAGAATTGGTGATAAGGGAGATGGAAGAAGAAATTATGCTGAGAGTTGAGATCTGTCCTAGCAATGTTGTTGTTCTGCACACATTCACTGTATAATCTATTGCATGTAGAGAAAAGCATACTAAAAAAGTGTCTCTGGAACTGAGCATTCTCATGGACAATTCAATTCTTGGATCTGAGTGTTGAGGTTTCAACCCTTCAAAAATGCTGTCTGTAACTTTTCTGTACTAAGGACTCTTGTCCGAGTACATAATGTTTATTTAGGAGATTTTTTTTTTATTGCCAAAGATATCATTTCAGTATTAAAAGCTATCTAATGTAGGGACTTGAAGCAGAATGGTTACCTATCCAAGCATCCAGCATTAGTAGGAATGCAACAGGTGGTACCATAAATATATTACTAGAAGAAACTTCTGGTTACATGCAACTTGAGGGGATGGGGGTACTTATTAAGGGTGATGGTTTGCTGAACTGCAAAAGCAAAAAGCCAAAAATGAATCCTTGTTAAACTAAACCGGATTAGTCTGATCAAGCTGAGCCTAGACTGATCTTTAAAAGCTTATTTCATTCTTCTTCTCTCTTTGAAATGAGTAATACAATAGGAAGGTCATTAAGGCCAAAATTTGATAGCATCTGGGAAATTTTAGTATAAGTAGTGATTGATGTTTCACTTTTCCTACAATATTCCTGAGATATGGAGACCCACATTTTAGTGACAGCAGTGCTAGCTGTACGTTCACGAACATTCAAATCTTCCTAAGAAAGCTTTGAGGATTTTCTTTATTAGTCTATGGAATGCTATAGACTAGGAAGGGGTGGGCTTTTGTATTACTGATTATTTTGTAGTGATGGTTCATGAGAGTTCATTGTGCTTGGTGCTGTGCAAATACATTACAAGTTTTTTTTGCTCTGCACATTTTACAGTTTATTCAACCATGTCAAAGTGTGTGAAAGGATTTTCATGGAAGGGATGGGAAAGCAGACACATAGGTGCATGAATGGGTATTACAGTGCTATACTTTTGATGCTGCAGATGCTCAAGGGAGTCTATTTAAGCTATTCTGTGGTGTGGGTATATCTGATTATTTCCAGATAGTATTGTGGGTACTGCAGCACAGATGATGTAAATATAAACATGATTGTGGTCATGATAATCTTCAGTCTCATGAACAGAAGAATAAGCTAGGGAGCTCAAATATGTGGTAATTTTAAGTGATGGAGTTCTCAGACTATTGGCCTTCTGCTTTTTGAGTTGTGGACTCTTCTAGAAGGTCAGTTGTCTTACAAGACAGCAGGGTGTCATGTGTGGCTGATCCATCACAATATAAGCAGATATCATGTGACATAAGCATATGAGTGCTTATGATGCACTCATGTGCAATTAACTGTTTCATTCTTTTTGTTCCCCTTTCATCCATAGGTGACAAAGAAGGTCAAGTCCATGCAGATGTTCCATACTCCTGTGACTTATGCAATGCAGGGTGACAGAGTAGGTGTCTGTGTGACCCAGTTTGATCCCAAACTGCTGGAACGAGGCCTGATTTGCACCCCAGATTCACTTCACACCATCCACGCTGCCATAATTTCCTTGAAGAAAATTCAGTATTTTCGAGGAGCTCTTCAGACTAAGGCCAAGTTCCACATCACAGTTGGTCATGAGACAGTTATGGGAAGAGTGATGTTTTTCAGTCCAGCCCCCGCTAACTTCAATGAAGAAATTCAAGAAAATGTTTTTGATTTTGAAAAAGATTATCTTTATCAAGAGCAATATTTGTCCAAGGACTCAGTTTCTTCAGAGGAGAACAAAGAAAATGACCAGGCAGGAGAAGTCCAGCTCCCAAAACAACAGTGGGCTTTGCTGGAGTTTGAAAAACCAGTCACTTGTCCTAAGCTGTGCCTTGTGATCGGCTCGAAGCTGGATACAGATATTCATGCCAATACCTGCAGGCTGGCATTCCATGGGGTACTGCTCCAAGGCATGGAAGACAAGAACTACACAGAGACTTTCCTTCCAAAGCTGAAAGTGTACAAACAGAAGCACAAAGAAGGACAAGTGGAAAGGGTAAGCTGTCTCTCTATGCTATATGTGGGAACTGGAAATATTTGTCCTGTACATATGTTGGTGGGCTACAGAATTGTCACTGCTATGCTCCAGAGCCCTTACACAGGTTTTTCTAATGTTTGTATTACCCAGTGGATTACATCTGGTCTGCTTGCAAACAGAAATCACAGTTTAAAGTGACTGGTTTATTTAGTGCAATTCAGTGGTGATTAATTTGGTGCTGTTTTTGCACTGATCCTTTCACAGTCTGATCAGTGTGTTCCTCCCAGACACTGGCTTTGTGCACCTTCCTAAGTGACAAAACTTCCAGGTTTCCATTCATGTATTTTACAGTCTGCAGTACATTGAAAATGTAAAGACAATGGAAAACAAAGTAGCATTTGGTTAAATAACACAAGTAATTTTTTTTTGTATCTTTACATTTTAATAAATAAGAGTATTTATTTTAGTAGGCAATAATAAATTTCCTACAGGGTGCCTTACTAGTGATAGCATGTTGAAGTTGGAATCAGGTTCATGACATTGAGAACTTAAGCCATGCCTAATGCATGCTGTTTCTATGTCACACAGGTAATAGTAATCATCATCCTCCTCATCTGCTATAGTGGTTGTATTTGACCCATGTCAGTGTAGCAGAAAACAGAGGTGCTTTCTGGAGGAGTTAGCAGCTACAGTGAAAATTGAAGAGGATTTGTTTGTACTCTGCCATCAGAATTGGAGAGGTGCACTGTCTGTAGTGGTTGGTGTTACATTGCTGCCATAGGTTTGGCCTTGGTGGTGGTTACCCTTCAGTCAGCAGTGCAGAATCACTTGTTGATGCATTGCATAGTGGAATTTTTCATGATGAATGGTTTAGGTGGAGTTGTACAATGTATAAATAACTTAATTGTTTACCCCTTAGTGAACAGAGTTGAATAAAGGCAAACTTCAGCCTTTATTTACTTGATGTATTGGTATGATAGGTGCTCTCTTGAATATTGGGTAAAGAACTCTTTGAATTTTGGTTTTCCTGACTCAAAACTTTGTTGTTTGAACAAAATGTTTAGCATTCTTCTTTTCAGAATTCCATAAAGCTGAGTTGAGGATTGCATAATATCTCTCCTTAATTTGCTGTAGGAGACTAAACACTTGGCATATGATACTGTGTTTGCCATGTATAATGCAGACTCCTTGAATGTTGTTTGTTTGCTTTACTAATTTAATAGTAGGAAGATCCCTGCTAGGGCATGATTAGTGAGGTTCTTCAAAATTCCTCACTAAATTAATTGATCAAATAGCTAATTCATATTTCTTCCTCTTTTTCCTGAGGTTTCTATTGAATTTTTAGCTCTTAAAAAAAAAAAAAGTTTCTTCTTTGATTTTTTAGTTCTGATTTTGGAGGCCTTTTATTTCAAAGGAATGACAGACCTATGGCATTGTGTTGGTTTTTTGAATTCCAGTTTTGTCACTAGAAAGGGAGGTAGTTAGGAAGGGGATGTCTGTAGCTTTCTGAGTTGTTACCTTTGTTTATATGAGTTATCTGAAACACCCAAAATCTGCAGTCACTCTTCACAGTTTTGGTAGCAGGTGTATTGTCTCCTTTGTTTGCCTTTCTCTCTGGCTGATGGAGACACTGAATTGGAACCAGGAGTCATAAGTGTTCTGGGCTCTAAGCTGCAGAGAAGCTCTAGACCAAATATGTGTGTCAGTCATTCCTCTGGCACTCTGGAACTTTCTGAACTCATGAAACTTTTGCCTTTATCTTGGCTAGAGATTGATACACTTGTGCATGGCCCATGCTGCCAGGATCCAGTGAGTCCTGGCTTACAGTAACAATGGGAACAGAAGTTTGTGTGAGCCATGGAGACAGATGCCTTTCTCTGAGTGAACTGGTCTCACATTCTTTATTTTTGTTCTCAATACCTGGCACTGATCTGTGGCACTTAAAAACTTGCAGAGTACCAGCTGTGTGAGTTGTCTGTTGGGGTTGACAGTTTGCTGTTAGCCCTGGTCACACAAATTTAATTGTTTTTATTTATAGTTATTTTCAAACTGTTTGCCAGTTTATATATTCTGCTCTTGGTTTTACTGTGTAAATAATGGAATAACATTAATCAATTACACATACTTTATTTTCTGGCCCAAACAAAAACCAATGAACATGCTTTATTTAATATTTGACCAACAATTTATTAGGCTATGTTAGTGAACTGTTTTATCTTCCTATGCCTTTTAAAATGTAGATCAGGGAAGTTTATTATTTTATCCTGCCTTTGTGCCACAGTGTGCTCTATATATATGCCCTGATAATTGTGTGTATGGATACTAAATGGTGCTGTAAAGGGACAATTGCCATCCCAGCTTTGTTTGCACCAGATTCTGCCTCCTGTGATACTGCAGATACTTGGAGCTGGCATTTTGCCTGATGTGTGCTGAAGGGATGATGGAGCAAATGCTGAAGGAAAGGCTCATGCTGTAAAGTCCCAGGAGCACTCAGGGACTTGGAAGAGTTGGTGGGAAGAGGATTGTGCCAGGTATAAAGGGCCTGCTGGGGAAGTACTTACAGCTGAGGTAGCTGCTGGTTAAGTCTGTGCTCTGCAGAGCACAGCAGCAGGAACAATTGGGTGGTACAGAGACTTATTTTAGTACACAAAGTCACCAGCTAATAGAAAATTTGAATCAGCTGGTCCCACCCTGCTGCTGATGGATGGCTGGAGATTAGGATCACTGAATTTAGGGTGTCTATTCTTGGCACTGATGCAGGAAAATTTCTTTCTCTGTTGAGCAAGGAAGCTCCCCCCCCTTCCCTGGGGAGGCATAAAATAATAATAATAATAATTAAAAATTACATGTTACCTTCACAAGAAGTGAACTTTTCCTTCAGAGAACACTGCTGGGGAAAATTAGCTTCATAGCTTCCTGAAAGGCTGGGAGAGAGGGAGGCAGGGCCATGTAAGGTCCCTTCTCGGGTTTGTGATGGAAATGTGCTTCCAGAACTGGGATGCAGGGGATTCAATAGTGCCCATTTGTAAAACATTGCTGCTAATCTGATGTGGGGTCTCCCAAGCCCCTCTGCTTGCTGCTGGAATTAAAATAAATTCCCTGCAGTTTAACTACCAGTTTACCCAGGAGAAATCAAGCATTTATGGTTTGGCTTTTTGTTCCTATTCTGATTACTTTCAGAGCACTGATGGAATAGTAAGAACTGTAAATTCATTAAGTTTCAGCATCACAGTATTTTTCTTGTGTGCCCCTTGTGCATGGCACCCTTCTGGACTGTAAGGTTTGTTGTTTTTTGTTTTTTTTTAATAAAACAAGAATATTTATTCTCCAACTTTTTTTGTCTCTCTACAAGAAAGACATTTTTCCTGTTTCATGTAGAAATCAAATCCATGGAAAATATGGCATTTACTACACAGTATTTTTTAAAAATCATACTTAAGCTAGCAAACAGTGTTCAAGTAGTACAGTTCACTGAAATTTCATGCCTGAGCTTCCTGTTTTCTCTCATCTGCTGAAGTGATGGAAAATGTTCTACAAAAATTCAAGTACCCTGTTGTTGCATTTTTTACTGCTCACTTTTCCCTTTTGGTATCTTACTTCTCTGATGCCAAGATTGAGTGGAGCACTAGGACAGAAAGAATCAAACTTGACTACTGTTGCTCATCAAAATCTTTGTATTTACCTGTCTGCAGTGCATCCTTGTTTATTCATCTACTGATTTTTTTGGGGGGGTGGGAGAGTAAAGCGGAGTGTGTATTACTGTGATCTATGACAGATTAGTATATGAGAAGTTAGTGTTGTCTGAGGTGCAGCTTAGTCCATGAAATTGAAGTGCTGGGATTGCATCTTGGTTATGAAAATATTGCATGATTCTACTGCAGTAATTTTTTTATCTGGTATTATACCATTTGATATTTTTGAGCTGTTAGAAAATGTGTGAATGCTCTATTTTACTTTAGACCACGAGGGTTTTTTAATGTTTAAGTACGGTAAGTTTTAAGGAAAATCAAAACATTCTATTTCATCAGAACTAAGAGGACAATGTATTTGCTTAACTTCATGGTTTCAAAACTAGTGTGAATACTAGTCCAGCTTTCTCTTGCAGAGAGAACTTAAGAGAGGGGAGAACTTCAGTGGGAGGAAGTTTCTGTCAAGAGCATCTTTTGGGTGTGGTTATGTGGAGGCAGAGGCTGTCGCCCTCTGGACATTTTATTTTTGCAAACCCTTGGCTGCCTGACAAATGTGCTTTCAATAGGAAAAAGCTAGGCTGGCAACAAGTGGCTTGTACTGATAAAAAGGTAGAAGAGAGTGCTATTGTGAACACCAGTGCAGCTCTAAGGAGTGATGTGGGAATCTTGGTGAAAAAAGGGAAAATGAGTGTGAAGGAGGTTTTGTCCCTCTGATTTGGCATTCAGTGCTGGCAGTGGATGTGGGCTTGCTGAAGTGCAGCAGGTCAGCAGTTCCTGGAGTTGGAGACAAATTATAAAGCTAAGCAGCAGCTGTTGTCCTTGGTCTTGTGCTTCTGGAGCAGGCTGCTCAGTGTTCAGCCCTTCACAGTTCTGTGGGCAAAGAGACTTGTATGAATCCTAACATCATCTCTGAAATACCCTCTTTGAGTTTAACCTCTGTGCAGCCTTGCTGGTTAATTCCAGTCTGACTCATGATGCAGTTACTCAGTTCCTGGAGTAAATCCTTTATATTTGTCACATTATTTGCTCTTTGGCCTCCATGAACCTGCAGGTTGAGTGCAGAGAGTTTCAACTGAAAGGTGAACCATAGGAGTGCATCATGCTTTCCTGCATGACTCAGATATTGTGCCTATTTTGAAAATGTTTGCACGAGGAGGATTTATCTTAGGATGGTTGCTACAGAGTCCCATTGTCACAGATACTCATAAATCCATAGCTCTGTGACAGAAACAAAAGGAGAAGGAAAACTCTGTCCTGCAGTGTGAGCTGCACCTTCTGCACTTTCAGGCTTGTGTAGTGAAAAATATCCATGTGTTGGCTGGAATGGTTCCCCATTTTAAGTGCAGCAGAATGCTTTCCTATCATAATGGGCTTGTCCTTTATAAAGATACTTTATCTGTGTTCCTCTGTCAGTTAGAAGAATTAATTCTCTCTATTTCAAAGTTTTTAATGTATCTTTCTCATTATTTGCCTGCTCTTTCGGCTGTGCTTGGTGGTAATCATGGTGCATGGTTGTCCTGGTTTTGTTCATAGCCACTTTGTTTACAGGTGTTGTGGATTGCTGGATAGTGAATTTTACTCGTTCTCCTGGGAGCTGAGGCCATCATGTAGCCAGCATGCTTTGTTTCTAGGGATGCCTGTTGCTTAATAACAACATGTTACTAATTGTTTGCATATTGGTGTGGTTTAAGTGTCCCCAAGGAGAAACACATTGTCGCAAGAGCAAGAAGTGAAAGCAGGGTAAGTTATCAAGATCTTTATCGGTGCATCTCTTCTGAAGCCTGAATGGAAGAGAGAAAGTTTATCTTTCAGCATCTTTTAAAAGTGTTGGGTTCTTTCCTCTTCTTCCAGCAGGATAGGAAGAGCTTTGTCAGAGCAAGTACATTACCTGAGTGGTCAAGGGAAGGTCTTAGACACCATCGCTTCACAGATCTTTCTGGCCTTTCAGAAGAATATTGTGATAGGATATTGTGGAGATGAGTGCCAGTAAGCAACTACAGGAACTGTGAAAAAATGGTATTAAATTTGTTAGTCATCAGGAATGACCCAGATTGTCCCTTGGGGAGCTAGACATTTTTAAAAGTAGCGGTTTTGAAAATGGTGGGTTTTTAAAAACTATGAGCAATATTTGAGTGGAAACAGCCCATTTAGTTACTGAGCACCCACCAAGTTTGTAGTAGCTCAGCTACACACTTAACCACACTGCTGAAGGAGTGTGCAAAGGAGGAAAAATGGACTTGCCCATGAGTGAATAGGAACATCTGATGTGATTGGTTTAAGGGATGAGACCCAGTTCTGTGGTGGTTGCCTTTGTCAGGGAGGCAGTGGGTTAGTACAGGAGTACCAGAGTATTCCTGTCTGGAAGGATTCCTGGGCAGTGGATCATTTATAAACAGCACTGATACTTTTTTTACTTTATCCTTTCCAGATATCCATAATACCAGAATTTGTTTCAGAGTTGTGCCTATAGACACAAGTATGTGTGACAGAAATACTGCTTCCTAAATTTTCTGTTGAGTGGTTGCATGGTGCTGCTATGAATGAAGATAATTCAATCTTACCACCTTGGATAGTTAGACTCTTCCATCTAACTTATTTCCAGGTACAGGATGTTTCATTGTCTTACTAGAGCTAATGTTGCATCTACTATTTTCTTACACTGACAGTGCAATGCCAGGGGCATAGCAAGTAAAACCCTGCATCAGGCAGGTGCTTTCTGGGTGACTGAGGTGGGGTTTGCAGGCTGATAGGGGCACAGTGTGAGTAACAAGGCTCTGAAATCTGATTGAGTGCTGCCTGCACGTACAAGCAGTGACCTGGGCTGTCTGCAGAACCCGCTGTGACTTTAGCTGGGAGAAGTGGTGGATGTCACTCCATCATCTACTGTAAACATGCAGACGCCACAATTACTATTTTTCCTGCTTTGAAGTCTGAACATGAGTTTGTTTGGTTCTGCTTGGCTGCTGATGGTATGCTAAATACAGTAATAATACAGAGATGAAGGCAATCAGGTGAATAAAAGTGCACAGCAAATTCACTTGTTAAAATGCACTGTTAAATAGGAATATAAAAGATGCATTTATTTATTGGCACTTGCTTAGCTTTTGAGTAAAAGAGTTTGAGAGGCTTAGTGGGGGAAGGGAGAAGGGAGGGCTTACTGCCCATTAAACAGAAACACCATTTCTGCTAAACAATGCTGAGAAAAGGATGGTGATGTTTTCCAACATTTCCTAATTCAGCATAGGGATTAACACAGTACAATAAATTTGTCATAAAAGTGTACCAGGTAAGTTGCAGAATCTGCGTTCTTACCTATAGGAAAAAAAAAAAAAGGTTTTGTTCACTCACCAGCAAAAGAATGGCTTAGTCCACATGACTGGGTAGTAGAATTTTGCAAGGTTTGAGTAACACCTATGGTTATTATTTACATTATTAAATTTAAAATGCAGACATGCTTTTGAGTCTTGCAAGTGTGTGGACAGCTGGTCTTGATTTTTCTGAGGTTGTGTAACAGTCACCTGTGGGGGAATCAGTTTGTCAGCAAGGCAACCAATACACCATTTTATTTATTGGATACAAAAATAAATTAAGAATGTTGCTTAGGTTGCAAAATCAAGAACTTGAAAGTTAGGAAATACCAGATTTACAGTTGCTTATGCAACATTAATTCTGTTCCCCTGTGCACTTAATAAGGCAAGGTTCCTCTGAAATTTTTTTGGATGTGGTCATGTTAAGACTATATCATGGAGCATATCAAAGAAGAACAGGAATAAGATTGTATGGACATCTGGCATTTCTTAACTTCTTAAGTGCCCAATTCTGCAACTTGCATTTATATAAAACCTAAGTTATTTAATTTCCTAGGTATTTTTAAAGTTGAAAGATGAAGTAAAACTAAACCTCCACATTGCTGAAGCATGGCCATCCCTTCACTGTGCACCTTCTCTGGGGCTGCAGTTATAAACATCCAGTGTAGCACAGGGCTGTGTTCCTTGGTAGGACAAACCTTGTTAGCCAAATGGCAGAAGGAAGCTGTTACCTGATAGAGGAGGTGGCTTTGGGCAGCAGATCCACACAGTGGAGTTAGAGATCCTCAGGGGAGGGGACAGACTCAGGGTGTTTTGTGTCTTGAGAGGGGAATGCAAGTCTATCTGAGAGAGTCAGTTCTCTCTTCTTCCTCAGCATCAGTTGCTTCAGGCAGCTCTTTCCAGGCCTGTCCTGTCCTTGTTGCCTCCTTCCAGTGAGGATTTTGTAAGCCTCTGCTCTTTGTTCCTCCCTGCCCTCCTCAAGCTATTTGTGAGCAGTTCCTTTTAGAAAGAAATTTAACTTACTGTGGCTGTAGCTGACCTCCTACTATGTGCCAGGTCTATGCAATGTTCCAAATGAAACTTGCCATGTCCCACTGATGTCTCCTTTCGGATGTTTAGGATTTAAGAACCCGAGATCACTACAGTTAAAAATACTTTAAAATGGTTAAGAAATTGCCTGTGTGTTTTCAAGTCGTGGAGGTACCACCAGCAATCCTCCTGGCTGCTCAGAAACTTCTCCAGGAAGAGGAGCCACCTTCAGCTTGGCAGTCCTCTCTGTGTCATGCTTACAAATGTACAAGACCTGTACATATCATCTTGTCTACAGAACAGCTTGTGTTGTGGTTTTTTTCTCCTTGGATAGTGAGGATCACAGGGGTTTTAATCTGTGTAGCAAGCCAGGGCTGGTTGGTCTGGAGATGGATGGTGTAGGATGTAGTAAGTCTTGAACCTCTGCTTTCCGATATCTGTGTTGTTGCTTTTTCCCACATAATGGGGATGCAGCACAGATTAATAAAAAATGAAATCATGACATGAACCAATTTCTTCTGACATGGCAAAACTAATGTTTTCATCCAGACCATGTCAGGAATTCAGTGCCTGTGTTTGTTTACAGATTCAACCCTTCTAAGCTTTAAACACAGATGAAGGAAAGCACTTGCACTGTAAAGGTGCATAATGAATAAACAGTGCCCTGTTGAAACTCTGTGTGTGCCTGAAGAATGTTGTTGGGGAGATGTAGAGCTTTTAGAACCTAGAGCAGTCTGGTTGTGCACCTCTCACTCATTGTCCTGATTCAGTACTCAGCACTCCTTTTTCTTTGCTGCCCTGCAAGGTTTTACCAGGCTCTAGTGTTGGCACAATGCTCAGCAAAAAGAAGGGCACTTTATGGCTGCTTGTTAAATGTTCCCAAACTCAGTTGTCCCTTTACTCAGAAAGGCAGAGAAAGGAAAATATTTTTTGGGTATAAGAAACTGGTGAGAGATGGGACAAACATCTGAAAACCAAGTTAATGGATATGTGGAGATGTTAATGTGATGACTTCCATTAAAACAGCAGTAATGAGATGTGAAGTTGAATGCTTCTAGTGCTGGAGGGAGTTGCAGAAAGAAAAGTCTTTATGCTGCTGTAAGTAAGCTCTTGAGGAAAAGCTGTGAGTGACCAAATCATTCTTTCTTTGTACCAAGTTGTTCAGCTAGTTCTCAGTAACCAGCTATAAGCTAGAAGACTTTGTAGAGTCAAAAAAGCTGGAAACTTGTTGGTGCAATCCTCTCAGTTCCTTTCTCCTTCACCCTTTTTGTGGCCTCATGTACCATCATTTTCTCAATGCATGAAACCTTGTTTTAAAAGAGAACAGGAATTTGCAGCCTTAAAAATATTCCCATTTCTGACACAGAATTGGAAAGTGCGTGAAACTGTTTTCTAGAAATAAATGAGCTGTCACTGATCATGATGAAGATGTCTCAAGTGTACTTTTTCTGACGTATAAAAAAGTAATAAAAATGCTTTGTATTTTCAGTATTAGTCACAGATTCTTTTTGTTCTTTTTTTTCTCTTCTGTTTTTTTTTCTGCTTTAGTTTCAATGAACCTTTTATCAGTTTGTTGAGAATAATCCTTAGGCCTTTAAAAGAATTTCTTTTTAAACTCATGTAATTTTTTATTAAATCAGAAAAGGTTATTCCTTCTTTCTCTGTATCTTTTCTAGTATTTAATATTCAGTGCTTTTACTTTGTCTTAAGCCTTATTTCACTCTCACACTGGCACCACTTTATTTCCACTTGTGTGTTTCGGTTCTGATCCACTTTTTTTTTTCCTACAGATACATTAAGAGATGAGAGTTATTTGCTCTCAGAATATGTGTGATGGATTGTTTGAGAGGGTGTTCAGATGACAGTCATTTCTAAATTATCCTACAAAAGAGGGTTGTTTAACGGGCTGGATAGTAGAACTTGCTGTCCTGCTCAAAGGGGCATCCTGGAGTTGTTTTGCCTTGGAATTAATACTATGGTTTGCACTGAATTCCAACACATAACATGAACTGTGGTTTTGCAAACAGTCTAAGGCAGGGTAAGTACTGAAGAAATGAGGACTGCAAGTTGGTTATTTTTTTATGCTAACTTCTTGGTTTCAGCACAAGGGTTATGTGCCAGAGATGCACATACTTCACCTACAGTTATAAAGCACTATTTACTTTTTTTGTGCAAACAAAAAAGCCAAGTGGGAAGGGATATTTCATAAATTCAGTGCTATTGTGTCCTCTGGTCTAAGCCATAAAACAAGAGTAACAGAGACATTCCCTTTGAACTTGAAATCCTGTTTTAAGCTGCTGATCTAACCTAAGTGAGAGGGGGAGACTATACCAGCCAGAAAATTTCTCTTCTGGGTATTTTTCCCATCCTGCCCCTTTTATTTTTTAAATGTCCTTAAGTGAGTTTGATACTGCACCTCTGCCCATAAATTTAAAAAAATATTATCGTAATGTAGGTCAGTGAACTGAAACGCCACTGTACACCATGGGGGATTAAAGTCAGAGAGGCAGCCCTCTCCCACTCCTACTAGGTCATATGACAATATAAACAAGAAATGCAAGGAGCCTTCAGCTTTTTCTTGCCCTAATCCTTTGTTTATGCAGCACTTAAACTGACTTTTGGGGTCGTCTCTGTCTGGCATTAAAGCCCTAAAGCTTTTTGAAGTTTCCCTGAAGTTAATAAAATTAGTCTGCCCTCATTGCTAGGCCCCTTGCTGCTGCTTCAGAGCAGACTGCGGATCCCTTACTGTCTTTGTGGCGTTTGGGCTTTGTGAGTTCATAATATTTTATACCGAAAGAAAGAGTGTTTGAGAGAAAAGCAGAAAGCTCTCCCGAAAGGCTGTTCAGCTAATAGGCAAAGTGATTGCCATTGTAGATGTTCTGAGAACTCAAAGGGGATTAACTTAAAATCCTGTGATTGGAGGTAAATTGCTGGTAAAGTAATTGGAAGTGTTGAGTTTCAGTTAGAGAGAACAACATGCATTTCTCTCCCTTTTTACAAAGCAAAGCTAAACCAAAAATATAATTTTTCTTTTTCTTTTATTTTTTTCTAATGCAATCTTAAAGTTGAGAAAATGAGCTTTCCTTCATAGTAATTCTTTGCTACTCTCATTTATTTTAATGCAAAGACTGATCCAGTTATCTTAGTTCCTGTTAGGACAGGCATTCTCTGGTTATTTTGTCTTTGTCAGGGATAAATTGATGATAGGCTCACCGGAGGGCATGGATGGCACAGGATGGGGTGTGTAGTATTTAGTGTGCAAGACAGAGACTTTGGGTCACAGAGGTTTTATTCCAAACAGCCAGTCAGGCAAGTCACTGATCACTTATTATCTCAGCACCACTAAAGTGGTTTTGTTTCTAATGGCCTGTAGAGATGCCCAAGGAATCATGGTGACACCTACAGAATGTATTCATTGGTGAAAGGAGGGATTTTTTTAACAAGTTGAGCTAAGAACTGGCTGGATGGCTGGGCCTAGAGAGTGTTGGTGAATGGTGCTGCATCCAGCTGGGGCCAGTCACCAGTGGTGCCCCTCAAGGATCTGTGCTGGGGCCAGTTCTGTTTAATGTTTTTATTGATGGCATGGATGAGGCTGTTGAGTCTGTCATTCATAAATTTGCAGATGACACTAAGCTAGGATTGTGTGTCGATCTGTTGGTAGGTAGGATGGCTCTGCAGAGAGACCTGGAGTGGTTGGATGGATGGGCAGAGTCCAATAAGATGAAATTTAATAAGTCCAAGTGCTGAATCCTGCATTTTGGCCACAATAATCCCCTGCAACATTATGGGGACGATGTGGCTGGACAGTGCCCAGGCAGAAAGGGACCTGGGGGTTCTGGTCAACATCTGGCTGAGCATGAGCCAGCAGTGTGCCCTGCTGGCCAAGACCATCCTGGCCTGTGTCAGGAACAGTGTGGCCAGCAGGAGCAGGGGGGTCATTCTTCCCTTGTACTCAGCACTGGTGAGGCTGCACCTTGTTCTGGGCCCCTCAGTTTGGGAAGGGCCCCTCAGTTTGGGAAGGATGTTGAGATGCTTGAGCACATCCAGAGGAGGCAACAAGGCTGGTGAATGACTCGGGGAGCTGGGGGAGTTTGGCCTGGAGAAAAGGAGACTCACATGTGCCCTTATCACTCTCTACAGCTCCCTGAAAGGTGGCTGCAGTCAGGTGGGGTTGGTCTCTTTCCTCAGGCAGCAGCTGACAGAACAAGAGGACACAGTCTTAAGCTGCACCAAGGGAAATACAGGTTGGATGTTAGGAAAAAGTTTTTTACAGAAAGGGTGATGAAGTACTGGAATAGTCTTCCCCAGGGAGGTGGTGGAGTCACCATCTCTGGATGTGTTTAAAAAAAGACTGGATGTGGCAGTCAGTGCCATGGTTTAGTTGAGGTGGTGTTAGGGCATGGCTTGGACTCAATCTTAGAGGTCTCTTCCAACCTAGTGATTCTGTGACCATTAGAGTGAAAAGAACAGTGCACCTGAAGTCCTTGGTTACTCTCCTATACTGAATGTGCAAGAGCAAGACCCTAAAAAGCACCTTTCTTTATAAAAGATAAGGGTTTTTTAATTCAAAGGTTTTAAGTGAGTGTGGCATAACTAAATGCTGATAGATTTTGTTTTTGTTCTAATACTCAATTAAAGGTTATCATTGCTGGTTTACTCTAAGCTACTTGATGCCTGTAACACTTGTTCACAGAAGTCACTGGAGTTTTTTCTGACAGCCTTGCTGGGGAGGCTCTAAACTGAGCCATGCTAGCCTAGTATGATTGCTCATCCTGTAATTCCATTTTTAATTAAGTTAAAGATAACTTTGAAGTGCTCTTGGAAAAATAAAAGATGTTTAGAAAGATGTTGGCCTTTAAAGTTGGCTTCCTGTGCCATTTGAGGGATAACTGCAAAAATAATAGATATATTAGAGATCCTCCCTGGAGCACATTGTACCATCTGTATTTCAAACACAGGGGAAAGAAGCACTAGCCAGCAGTGGACAAGAGGGATGAACAGTTTTGAAATTCTTGTTTTAGGAACAAAATATTTATAGGATGAAGTAACATTTTAATTTCTCCAGCCACTGTAACTGGGAAAAAATTTAGGTTTTGAGAATGTAAGTGCTGCTTCATGTTGGAATGAACAGCTTCTTTTTCTTCTAGTCTTCTGTTTCAGACCCAAAGAAAGGCAAGTGTACCTGAAAGCTTATCCCCCCCCCTCAACCTCCACCTATTATCAGGGGCTCTAGGAAATGACATTATTCAGTTTTGCATTTAAGCCAGAAAGTTGCCAAGCAGTGATACTGCCACCAGTGGTTCACAAGCTATTTTGAAGCAGTGGGAGAGAACAGACACAAAAAAAAAAAAAAAACAGAAATGTGTCCTTTTGGGGAAAGATGAGGAGTTTGGGCAGTGAGTGTTGTTGAGGCATCTGAGTGTTTCTGCCTACAGCCTTGGCTGCACCCAGCCCAGAGCAGAGCTGCCTGTCCTGTTGTCATCTCCACGTGACAGAAGCAAGAAGGGTTGTAGATATTCCTCACCCTGCATCTGGTCTGGGACAGGGAGAGGTCCTGTCAGTACTCTCTAATACTGCACAGCCCTTTCAAGACTGTTTATAGCTGAGCAAGTAAGTTCTGTTTAAAAGGAAACAAAAATGCAATTTCTGATGCTAGATTTACTACCATACTGAGATTGGCATTAAAATAGAGGCATATATATGTAACAAAATAATAACAATCCTAGGGGTTTGAGCCTGTATATGCATTATAGTTTATGGAGGAGGCTTCAGGGAAGGACAGTTGCTTAATAAACCAGAAATGTTTTGAGTCATCAATATTTTGAGTTCATTTAAACTGAGTAAAGGGAAGTGTTCAGAACTGATTGCAATTCTTTGCTGTTCTAAGTCACTTTGGTCTTTGCAACCCTTAGGTATAGCTAAAAATGGTTCCTGAGATATGAAGAAGAGCTGCAACTTTTACCACAAAAATTATATTGGAAAGATTGTAGTAATATCCCCATATTTATTCTGATAAAGAAATGTTCTTTCTGCATCTACAAGGTAGAGTAACTGCAGGCACTGGGTGTACCAGGATATCCACACCTACAGGATTAGGCTCACTTGACTGCACCTTATACTTTGTAATGCCTAAGGGAGGGTTGTTTATCTTGCCTTACCCACCAACCTCACTGCCTCTTGTTCCTGATAGCTTAATTAACAATTCAGCTTGGAATGGTTCTTCCCACTGGGTTACAAACCTTGGAATTAAAATTGGATACAGTGGTCATAAGGCTCTTGGTTTAACAAATCAATATGAATGTAAAGGTGAGTATTTAAAAGGCTCTATTTAGAAGCGATGCCATTTCTTTGGAAGTGTAGCTCTTGGAATGCAGGTCTGGAGCTGAGAGAAAGACTGTTTATGTAGGTGATAACGTACTTAGCTGTAGAATAAATAATGGAATAAACTTTTTGTAAGAATACGTACTTCAGCGACTTTCATGGAAAGGTTTCTAAGAAGACAAAAGATTTTAATTAACTGATCTTTACAGCATGTTCTGATGTAGGTTTTATTCTTCTTATATTTTGATAAGGGAGGCAGAAACAGAAATGTGTTAGTTCATAAAATCTTCTATGGTTTTAGAGACAAATTGCCTTAAACTCAGCAGTTTAGATAACTCACCCAGAGTTTTGCTCATGTGGGGGTAAATGGTTTGTCAAAAGTGGATTGGTAGAAGTTGCCAAACTTAGCATGTAACACAGATAATTTCTTCTCACTTTAGCTTGTAGAGTTATGAATCCCCTTTTTTTTTTTTTTTTTTTTTTTTTTGCAGGTGATGGATGATTACAGTGTGATTGGTCGTTCATTGTTTAAAAAGGAAACAAATATCCAGATTTTTGTGGGTCTGAAAGTGAAACTGTCTACAGGAGAAGATGGAATAATAGATGGTGGTTTTGGACAAAGTGGTAAATTTAAAATCCGAATTCCAGGTAGGTGCTTAGCAGTTAACAAATAATAATCTATGTCCAGTGTAGAGGATCTTTCCATATTGCAAGGTGAAGTGCTACCAGTGATCTCCTGAAGTTTTGAAATCAGCTCATGTGCAGTTGGAGCAGTGACCTGGTGGGGACTGTTCCTCTTCTAATGACATGATGGTGGCTGTGACTTAGTGTGAGACCAATGGCCTGAAGCCACATCCCCTGTGTCAGAAAACTCAGGTCTCAAAACGACTTCTTGCTGAGTGGCACTAACACAGAAATCATACTGTGCCCAGAGAGGTTTGTGGTAATCTCTCTTAATGTATGTATGATTTGCACCAGAGCCCTTCTGAAAAAATAAAAGAAAGCAAACCTGCAATCATTTTTACGTGTAGCTGCTTATTAAATATAGTATATTGGATGCAAGTTCCTTAAATTGGCTCTGTTCTGCATGTCATTACCTAACTTGCCTTCAAGCAAAAACTGCTTGATAAATGGGGTTTTGGATATCTTGAGAGTTTTTTTTATTGCTTGTGTCTCCTGGTTTTATAATATTATATATGACTGTATTTTTCATCCTTTGTGAATTACAGGAAGGATTTATGCCTCCTTAGGTTAGAGCATGGGAAATTATGGGTGCTAGAGTTTATAAGTGTCATTTTCTGGGTTTTTTTTTTCCTCCTTCTTTTAAGGCAGGAGAATAGTTCTGAGCCTTTTCAAAAGGCAGTAATAGGTGTTGCATTTAACTCAGATTGCAGGATAAGATTTTAAGGATACCAGGCAGTACTTTTGTATTTCTGTTTTGTCTTCAGCCCATTTGTCACTAGTTAATCCCCCACCCTCTTAGGGAGATGAGCAAGATTACTTCTGTTGAACAAGTGGAGAAAAGAAATTACAATGTTCTATGGCAGCAAACAGTCAACATAGCCATTGATCTTCAGAGGGAGGTGCAGTTTCCTGATTTCTTGCAGAAGAAGTGCTGTCTTTCCATTTAATTTAGAGTGTGATGCAACTGCTCTAATTTTGACCCTCTGCAAGTTTCCTTTCTTCTTCCTATTACAGGATAAGAATTTCTGACTATGTAAAATATCTCACATGTTCTATCCTAGCTGTACTTCTAGTTTTGTAACCAAATGCTAGATTTTGCAAATAGGTCTGAGAGCCTAATTAGCAAGCACACTTCACATTTAAAGAAAAAGGCTGCAGCAGATACGTGTTTGCTTTTAGTTTTCTGGTATGGAAAAGACTGTGGAGACTCCTTAGGTACCTTTTTGGTAGGTGATGAAATGATGCATAGATGACTTTAGAGCTGAAAAGCTGAAAATCAAGATGGTGTCTTGCTCAAATGTAATCATGTAATGTTCTTAGTAACTTTTCTCTCCCAGAGGCAAAAATCTAATGAACAAAAAGAACAGGAGGAACATTTACATTGCCATTTCTACTTTTCTGAATGGAGGAAATGGTTCTTCCTGGAACAGAGAGAAGCCTTATAAGGACTCCCTGGCACCCTTGTGGATTTAAGCAGGAACTGTAATTGTGAACTAGCAGTTACATTAAGAAAATTGTGTATAGATTTAGATAATGGCATTTTGCTCTCTCCATTAAGTTAGTGGGAAGAAATGATACCTTTCACCAAGGTGTTCATTATCTAATCTTGGTTACACTCATCAGATGTTTAACAGCAGACCTTGAAACAGAGGACCCTTTATGGTTTGTTCTTTCAATGAGAAGAATATGTGGCAGAATGCTAGAATTTAATACCTTTCCAAAGTAGGCAGAATAATAGAACTTAGTTTGCTTTGCTTTAGCCTGGGTCAAACTTGGGTGCTCTTGTTATCTGGAAAGAAAAGGCAGTAAGTTAAATTAAGTCAGGTTAAAGGTATAAAGGAATGGAAAAGAAGCACAGAATTTGAAACAGCCTAAAAACCTGTCTCTTTAAGAGTTCCAGAGATTTGTGTGTAGGGGGAGGGCCATTGCTGTGATACTGCTTGAGTCAACTGCAGTTCACATTCCTTTGTTAGATCAGTGTTGCTTTTTTAATGTGTCTGCACCCTGTTTGTGGGTTGGGCTTTTTTTTAATTTAACTGGTCAGACTTCTCTCTCTCTTACCCCCACCCCATTCTTCATCCTTGCCTCCTCATGCAGTCTTACGTATTTTTTTGGGTAGACCTTTTTAAAAATTTTTCTAAAGCTATTTTTCTGTGATTCCTTCAGAAATGTATCAGGGAGTGGGAGGGAAGGAAAGGAAATGTTCAGGTTGAAAACTGCCTTGTACTGCCTCAGCCTGGCAGTCCATCAGCCTTCTCATATTTAAAACAAACCAACCTCTAGAACTGAGTTAGCTTGTTCAGCTAGTTGACCTGATGATAGCTGGTGGCTGGTTTTAGAAACAAACCTCTCCATGGTAGTAAAATTCAAGGAGATGTGTCAGAGATTTGTGTCCTGACTACTAAAGGTAATAACAGACCATGGCACATCTTGGAGGGAGTGCTGCATGGTCCCACTGGTACCAACAACACCTGCTCACATGAGCAAGTGCTGGGCTCCCCAGGTGTTCTTCTATAGTCTCTTGGAAATGGCTTGTTTGCTATAGATCAGCCTGGGAACATTGTCTTATGTCATCTGTGGGCTGAAACTTGGCAGACCATGATTGGGAACGGCAGAACATGGATCTGTTTCTTACTCTGGCACTGCTTGTGTGCAGCAATAAGTCAGATACTTCTCTCTGCTCTTCTGCTTTGTGAAATGGGGATAATTACTATCCATTCTGGAAAAAAAACCAAAATAATGAAATTCCTGATATAGATTTGTTCCAGGCTTAGAGCATTAATATTTCTTGAAAAGACATAATTATCTTTCTTTAGAGTACAAAAAGCACATCTAGAGTACAGCATGCAATTGGAAGTTCCTTGGTTGCTGAAAGATGTCAGTACTTTGGAAGAAGTTCAGGGAAGAGCAGCAAGAATGCTGTAGAGGCTGAAGGGATTGATTTATGAGGGAAAGAAGATGAAAAGAAATGCATGAAACTTGGCTAAACGATGTCTAAGTGGGAGATATTATTATCCACAAGTATTTGAAGAACATAACGGAGAAGAATCCCTTAGGGTGGTCCAAGGAGGTGGAAGCAAAGCTTAATAACATGAAATAAAGCAAAGTGTAACTTGACTGTTGAGAGATGTTATTTAGCAGAGATGTCTTACACTGTCAGATCATCTTTGCAGAGGATGATATATTCCAATTTGACAATATTTATGTGTAGTTTGCCTGGATCTTTGCTGGTGCAGGGTAAAACAGGCAGGCAGTAGGATGGTAGGTGGAAGTACAATTTATTTTTCAGCTCTCTTCTTTTTTTGTGTCCAGGCATGGTTTTATTGCTTGAGTGACAAGGTATAATCATTCTAGAATGTTTACAGCAGCATCTAAAAGAAAAAAAAAAGTATTTGCTGGCAGATCTGTTCTGTAGGGCTCAGTTGTGGAGCTGTTTGTGCTTTAACTGAAGGCAAAGTTTCAAAGCCTGTTAATTGACAGGATGACGCTTCCTTTCCAGACTGGTTGCATGATAAAATGTATAAAAAGGGGACATAATCTCTAAACTCACAAGAGAGTTTTGTGTAGTTTAACAAGCTGCCTAAAAAGCAAACTGGGTTTGAAAGGCAATTTAAACTACACTGCTTTTAAAGTTATGCTTTGTGTGGATGAGGGAGTGAGCTACTGATGGGGTGCTGCTTGCTGAGGTGGGTGATAGGTGGCAGCTGTTTTAGTTGTAAATGGAACACTGTACAGGGTAAATGAGTGAGAAGTATTGTTCAGGAACAAGTTTGGGGAGGCAAGAACTGTATGTTTAAGTGTCTTATTCTAAAGGAGATAAAAGCTAACAATGACAGTCTTTGGAAAATGCTTATTTCAACATACCTTGCACCAAGGAATGTTGTGCCAGTTGATAAGACGTTTAGAGGAAAGTTCAGCAAATCATTTGAATAACCTAGTGCTAATTGTGGATTTTATTTAACTGTCTCTCACCCAAGAACTGACCCTGTAAAACTGTGCTTGGTTTGCAAAATCATGATCTGTTGCTGTGTGTCTTGACATCTTCTAAAAGATTGACTTCAGATATTCCCATTTCTTTGGTTTTGGCTCATTGCATTTGTCATGTGCTTCATTATTGTAAAACGTAGCAACTTTTTAAATCTAATTGGAGCATGTGTGATATCTCAGGCATGGTTCACTTTCTGTCTAATTTCTAGTGAAGTGTTCATCCTTTCTGAGGCACTGCAATGTGTCTTAACTGCCATTCTCCTCTTTTTGACTAAAAATTGCTGTACGTGACTTAAAGAGTTACCTTATTTCTTAATGTGAAAGAAGCAGTGCATATCTAACACTCCTAAGAGCTGAACACATTTCTGAATTGAGCAAATTTAAATGTAATAAAAGACACTTTTCATAAGAAGAGATAAAAATGAGAATGTTGGAGTACAAGCTTTGTGGCTTCTCTGTTCTTTTTAGCCATACAGGATAACAGGAGTTTTAAGTTTCTTAAAACAGGTGAAAACAAACTAGTTTATGACTTTGCCTTTTGTTGCCAGTAACTTTTTGCCTTGCACTTGAGAGAACAAGTCCATTTCACTGTTCCCACTGCTTGTCAGGGCAAGAGGGATTGAATGTGCCATAAAAGTCTGTTCTGAAGTTACAGCACAGATGTTCTCCCTAACCCGGGGCACAGCCCCTCTAGAATCCTGCAGTGTTGGTATAACGTGACATAAAGTGGTCAGAATTCAGCAAAGTGTCTTATTCTTGAGAATTCCTTGTATTCTTACATGTGAAATTAAGGGTAGAATATGTTTCCCCCTTAGCATATTGTAGATTTGGTGCATCTTTGGTGTTTTTATATTTTGCTGCTTTATTCATTGGATGAGATCCCACACTGGCTTGCAAAGTACTTAATGACACAGTAGGAGAGCTATGATGTAAGAGCTGTACATGAACACCACTACTCTGCATGATTTCAATTCCAGTTAAAAACTGAGGGTTTAAAAGTGGAATTCAATTTTTTTCAGTATTTTTAAGGATTCCACTTAAACGAGGAAGTTGACTAGAGGTTAAATAGCATGAGGGAAGTTAAAGTTATGTGAAGATTAAAAAATACACCAGTAAAATAATTTGTGTATCACATTGTCTTCTGTAACCTCCTCCTTAAGAGCTGTCTTAGTTGTGTTCTTTTTTGATATTTGATTTTTTTTCATTACTATTCAAGGCACATGTCACTTTGTTCAGGTAGATCTCAACACTCCAAGGTGGCTGACATTTGTGGAGTATTACTTTCAGGGGTTTGGGTTTTTCTTAACAATTGTAGGAGACAAGCTTTAAATGGTTGACTGTAGTTAATGTCATATTCCCAAGTCTATGATTTGGAGGACACTCCTTACTGACATCAGTAGGAATGGGGCAGCCTAAACCTTTTCATTGCACTGAGAATAATTAAACATCCTGTCACTAAGCAGCATACCTTTTTTGTGGGAGATCTTGACATTTGGAATTCTTTGCTTGTGTTGCATTAGAATAGGATAATCTTCTCTTAGGCCAAATGGAATTTAGGCACATTTAATGTCCTTGTTTTCCCAGCCTGGCTTCTGTTTAAAAAAGGAAAAGAAAAAATTATTGGCTGCAAGGGTCTGGTGGGTTGCCATCCCTGTCAGTATCAGGTGAGGCTGAGCAGGATTTCAGTCAAGAGGAAAAACAAAAGCCCAAGGGCAAAGAAATCTGTGTAGCTGTGTTTTATTTAAAAGCTGGAGATTAGCTCTGCTTGTTCTTTCACAGTCTCTTTTCCCCTACCCTCTAAACCAAACAAAACCTAAAATCCTTAAGGGGTCAATCAGGCATAAATCTTCTCTCCTCTCCTTTTTGTGAAAGTTGGCTGGTGTAGTATGGACAGAGGCTGGGAGATGATTGTTGCCAGAGAGGCATCACTTCCATGTATGATCCCCTCTTGAGCAGATTAAACTGTAGTGATGTGGATGTGCTGGTGACCACATAGGAACTAGGAATTTGTACTGCATTTACACAAAAAGGTTGGCCTGAAGGAATCAAGCCTACCTTTTGAGTGGTGACATCATGTGAGCCCATACTGACCTTTGAAGCTGAATAACCAGATTTATTGACCTTAGAGTGTTCTTGTGGAATCAAAGTCAAAATTTGTGTACATTCCTTCTGAATGAAAACAGAAGTCAAGGAAATAATAACTTAGTAACTGCTTGTCTGCCTCATTCATGATAGAATTGGGAGATCCTGGTCTTGCCTGCAATGACAGAATTGCAGGATGGAATCTCTGAACCGAGAGCTCTGAAGGGGGAATGTGTTGATAGTAAGGTTGGTTTCACAGGCAGCAGGTCATTGCACACTAGAGCAGATGCTGTTCCCAGGGCAGGTTATGACCTTTTGGATTTGAAGTTTCCATTGGAGTATCTGTCCAGCAGGTTGTTTGTATGGGATCAAGCAGACATGGACTACGGAATTATCAGGCATCAGGTGATGTAGCAGCATTTGAGTGTGTCTACAAGAAAAGAGTCCAGTTCCTGTGTAAGCCCTTGTGTTGGGTACAGTATGGGCTACACAGTGATCCCTGGGTCATTGAAAAGATTGAGAGGGAGCCTTTTATTTTACTGCCACCCACCCTTTCTATTCCTGTGCAAGAGGAGCTTAGGAGAAGTGCCATTAGTGCAAGAGAAGGAACATTGGTGGTTCTGCACCACATGATGTAACTGCAGTGTTTCTTTCCTACAGACCACATCACACCAGTGACCATCACACTCCCCTTGAGGACAGGACTATTGGTGGCCTTCAGGAAGAGGTCCTATTGCTCTCTGACCAATCCTGCCGTGGCAGTAAAGAGCAGTGTGTAGTGGGCAGTGTGTACTGATTTTTTCTGACCTGTGGATGTTTTAGTGCTGCAATATTGTGAGCTTTTGAAAGGAAGGGCTGAAGGGAAAATCCAGTCTAGCTCTGTGCCTGAGATTGCCCTCTGGAGATGGAGGCTGTTGGGAACTGAGCTGCCAAAATAGTCTATTCCAAGTGCATTCTAATTAAGTTTCCTTTTTTGCCTCCAAGAACAGCAACTGCTCTACTAGTTATCCTGAAGTTAAGTTTCAAATCCCTGTTGCAAAATAGAAAGATGCTATAATAGAATTTATTTATCTTAATTTGAGGATAAAATCAGGATCTGATAGTGTGGGAAGAGCTTGGGAGACGACTGTAGGTTTTTACAAGTATTTTTGAAACTGAGCAGTTGTTGTTTCAGTTGGCAGGGACATTGGTAGTCAGCTGTCCAAAGTACTCATGATGGTAAGCCCCCAAAGAATGATTTTCCTTTTATTAAAAGAAAAAAAATCTGTAAAGATTGTTTCTTTTCTTAGATAAACTCAGGTCATATATAAGATTCTCCTAAGCCACAAGAGCTAGATGCATAAATTAAACAAACTGAGATTTGCACTCAGTTGCATGTTTTTAGGATCTGGGATTTCAAAAGAGGTGCGCTTATCTTGAGATTTGTGGTAAAACTGAGAGCTGGAAATGCTGCTGTGTATAATAACCTTACTTCTGTGTAGAGTCTCTTGTGGTCGTAAGTCTTTCCAGTTAATCCAGGCTTTGTTATTTTGGGGGAATGTAGTTATTGTGGAAAGTTGCATTCCCTGGGAGAAAAGAAGCATCTTTCACATTTAGGGCTGTTACTTTGCTGAATTTTGAACAATTCTAACAGCAGCTGTAAGCTCTTGGAGCCCATTGCCCAGTCCAGCTCTCTGGCAGGGCATGTCTGCAGTGGATGTGGCCAAACAGGCTGCTCCACTTGCCTGTATTTGTTTTGTGCTTGTTCTTGCCATCACATCACCCTTAACTTCCTTGGGCACCATTTCTAAATCATCTAATACCTCTTGGCTCCGTGCTGCTGTTATGTAAACTGCCTGTTGGGCTGTTGTGAGTCTTGCTTCACCTGCTTAGGAAATCCTTTTTCAATGGGCTCCTTTACTGAAGGTTACCTTTTTGAAAAAAAAAAGGAGAAAAAAATCCAACATGTGGGTGGGAGGCAAAATTAAATATTCAAAATGAGGAACTGAATAAGTTTATTTACCCTATAAAAGCAATCCTACCCTGTTTTGCCTTTGTGATGGTTCCATAAACACACAACTGCAGAATAGACCCATATTAAGGTTTTAGAATTTCTGCTGCACTTTTATTTTGGATATTTTTAATTTTTAAGTGGTGATGCCTTGCACAGTCGCTATAACCCAGATATCTTGTTCCTTACAGACTAAATTCTTCATTTAATTTTGGCTTCCCTGGGTTTATGCTGCTGAAGTTGCATACAGTTTGGATTAGAACATGGCATGGAACAACATGATTGCTCTTACTTAGATAAAATAGTACAGAAGTTTAATGTACCACACATCCTGCAAACAAGAGCAGGATGCATGTGTTACCTTCTGTCTGTTTTTTGTTGTTGTCCTTTTTAGGTGTTTCATTTTGCAAATTCAGTATACGCTGTAATTTCAAATGTGAAAACTTTTTTTTTTCTTGAAAGAGAATGTAACTAGCAGTGGGTTTTATTATGTGTCTGTACAGTTTGGCTGAGCAACCTTACAGCATCAAAAAATAATAATTTGGTAATATCTTGTATCTCCTAGAACAACTGGGAATTTATAGATTTTTTTTTAACTTAGTTCTTATATACTTGCCCTTTGCAAGTTTGGGATACTTCAGTGAGTGCCTTGGAAAAATGTACAGAAGGAACAAAATACAGTTTCTTCTGAAGAGTTACAAAATGCCATAAAAATGTCTGTGGGTTTACTGCTGCTCAGTTAAGCATTGTCTTTCTGGGAAGGAAGGACCCTTTTTCTTGTTGAGGGCTTAGCTGATGTCAGTACAGCTAAATGTGAGGAATTCAGGTACATGACCAAACTGCCCAAATATGGTACTTGTTAAAGTGATCCTTAAACTCTCCAAAAATATGAAGGGGATACACACAATTTGTAGTTGCTTCTTTCGATGTTCTAGGTGGAGTTTTACTTTGAAGGGTTACATTTTTTGGTGAAAGATGACAGAAGTACTCTGTAGACAGGTGGACCAAGGGTTTCAGGATGAGCTGTCAGGAGGAACTTGCTCTGTCCTATTTGTACTGAGCATCTTTCTCCAGGAGCCCACTTCTTTAGGCAGAGAAAGGAAATGGAAGCCACGAATCCAAATTTTGTGTTCCCAGGTCTGTAGTTTATTTATACAATACCAAAGAAGGAACTATTTCCTTCATCTTTATTTCTGCTTTCTTGTGTGCAAAACGGGATGCTAGCTTTCAGATGTTACAGTTCTCACTCATGGCTTTGCAGTATTTGGGTGGAAAATACTCCATTTACAAGCCTTTACATAACTTTGATCTTCCTAAATCTCCACAAGGGTCACTCATGCATTCAGGTTTCCCCCTTGCCATGAAATTTCTCTCCCTTTCTGTAAACTGTTTGTGCTCATTTACTTGATTTTGATCGTTCATCCCCTGGGCCTTTCACCTTTCCTTTCCACCAGTGTTTGTTCTGATAGCTTTTTGAAGTCTGAGTAAAAACATACACCACAGGGGCTTCCTGGAGGCATAGAGCTTTGTGGTTTGCAAATTGTAGAGTATTTGAAGTATTGACTCTCAACAGTGGCCAGTGCACAGGGTATGAGAACTGTTGTGTGACAAGGACGTTAACCTTGAGAGCCTGATCCATGTTTTGAGTTTGGGGACAAAAAAAATAGTTGTTCTTAATAGTGTGCATTGATTTCAAGGAAGTCTGTGTAAAGCAGTCTTTGGTTTGTGTTTTCACAAAGGAATTTGAGTGTTTAATAAAGAATAGGAAATAACTGGAGCTTCAATAGACCTGTTTTCATAGGGGGGGCTCTGCTGTAACATGATTTTGTATAATGTTATACATAAGCAACAAAAGCATTTCCTGCCTGTAGCTACAGTATTGCTGCATTTTTTTAAAAGTTGCAAAAAAACACTTTTAAAAGTACTTAATACATGGAATAAAAGTTATAGGAAAAGTAGAGGAGACCATCACCCTGCTTAGAAAAGTCTTTCTTGTAATATCGGAAGTTGTAACTTCAATCCCAAAAATTCCATATTGCATGCTTTTGTGCTATGGGTTTTATGACAATATTTTTTTAAACTTCTGAGCCCTCAATTCCCCTCACCACTTTCTCCTCATCCCCCTCAACTATTCCAGATTAGCAAATCAAGACAATCAGGTGATTCAGAGAACCTGTTATTTCCTTCTACAGCTGATGAGTTACCCAGTTTGATTTTTTAATGTTTTACCCTAATGCATTTCTACTCTGCCCTCCCCACACAATTCCCTCTCTGTTTGGCCAAATGCCTTTTCTCACTTCCGCAGCCCCTTCCCCTGATCTTTCCCACACAACCCAGAGCAGCCTCTGCTACTTTTTAGGTTATTTTTAAAAGGGATATAGATATATGTGTGTGTGTGTATATATATGTATGTGCATATATACACATACAGATATGAGTGTGTAGGTATATATATGTGTGTATGTGTATATATGTATGTAAATATATGTGTATATATGTGTGTATGTGTATATATTTTTGTATATATATGCAGAACTGTGAACCAAGAAGATGGACCTGTGCCATCTCTTTGATTACTTTGTTGTTCCATCCTAAACTGTGTCACTGTATGTAAATGAAGAACATTGTTTTTGTGGTGTAGGCTTTTTACTGTGCACCTGAAGATTTTTAATTCAGTACAAGTTTGCTGCCAGGTATGTATTTACTCCTCAGTGTGTTTGTTCACCTTAGTTTTCTGTCTGTGAAAGAACAATTGTCTCCCTAATATAGCCAATTAACAGTTCTCTCCCTAATATAGCCAATTAATGTGTGGGTGTGTTAGGCAAGGGGCTGTTTGCCTGCTGAAGTATCAGCTCATCAGGATTGGTATTACAACACGAATGCAGCCTGTAGAATATGCATTTGGTTTTTTTTATGATTGCAATGAATTATCTTCTCAAGCTCCCACAATGGTAACATGGGCTGTGCCAAGCAGCATATACCAGGCATAAGAGAAAGAAGATGTTTTTTGAGGACTGAAAATGTGCTAAAGAATGCAAGTTCCTGCTGACTGGAAAGCAGGCTGTACATCATGAACTGGGGATTTTCTTTTCATGGCTCATTACAATAGATTGTTCTCACAAGTGCCTCCTCAGAAGATGTTCAAAGATTATAGTCCCTTTGGAGTTCATGTGGAAATTGATGCCTGCTTCCCCAGTCCTGGACTTTTTTTGTCTAGTTTTTCTTCATATTTTCCTTGTTATGCTCTGAAGTGAGTAATTTGTGGACGTAATGTAATTGGATTTAGTTGTGGGTTTTATTTTTCTGTCTTGAAAGTGTGCACATTCAGAGCAAGATTGACTTATTCAGTAAATTATCAGTGTTTTTATTTTCTACTTGAAGTGAAATTTAATCTTGGATTTATTGACCCAGGCTCTCTGTTGAGCTACTCTTCCTTTTAAGAGAAGTTGAATATTTTAAAGAATATTTTTCTATTGACCAAGGCCAAATAGAAAGTGTTTTTGGGAAAATACTAAAATATGTATATAATTTAATATTTGACAATTTATTCCTATGAAAAATCAAATTAATTTCTCACATCTGTGAAAATACTCCAACTTGACTATTTCTGTTCAGTTGATCTTTGTGCAATTCACTAGTGTTTAGTCTTAAATATGTGATTAGATTTCAGAGTAAATGTATGCTTGAGCAAAAGCAGCAGTGAGTCTCTTAGAACTTATTCCTTGTAAGCACAGGGAAAAAGTTTTATTTGGCATTTGGAAAAAATTATAGGTAGATTAACAACAGATTTTAAATGTTGTTTCTCTGTAAGATTTTGAGCTTTAATAAATACTGATTCTTGTAAGAAGGCTATGCTGTAGAGTTTTGCAAATGAGTTTGGTTGAATAACTTTATTTTCTCTAATCATTATAAAGAAAAGATGGATTTGTAGTATACACAAATGATTGCTTTTTGTGTGGCTAAGAAATGAGAGAAATCTTGTAAACATGGGGAAAGGTCTGTGTTATTCAGACTCTGAAGTTTCCTGGGTTTGCTTGCTGATGGTTGGTAATCTTCTGTTATAGACCTGTTGATTGCCTCTGTATTTAAAGCTTTTACTCTTATATTAGATACTAGGTTTTGATTTCAGGACACATATACATGGATTACACCCAGAATAAGTGGAATTACATTATGGATTCTACGCTATTTTCATTGAACCAGGTAGAATTAGCTTGGGGAGGAAAAGGAGGAGAGAAGACCATCTGTAACCAAATTGATGAAGGGTATTTCAGTCCACCCCTGCCAATTACTTCTAATCGAAGCTGTCTGAGCCAGCCTTAATACAATTTAGATATTGCCAGCCAGAAGGATTTTATTTATGGAACAGGGCCTGTTGAAACTTCCTCCGACCCTGGAGAAGCTGTGAATGGGAGAGAGCTGATCAAGCAGGCATGTCTGGCTAGCGTATGCATTTCTTTAATAAGGCAGGGATTGATGTCTTTTGCAGTTCAGGGGTTAGATAAACAGCAGTCCCTCGGTTCAAGGCTCTCCATGTTCAGTTGTTTGTTTATACGGATCTCAGAAGGTTAGCTTAGCCTTCTTGACATCCCCAGGGAGCTTTCCTGACCATGCTGTAACCTCGTCTGCTCCAAAGCTGCTCAGGAGGTGTCGCATCGCCTTCTAGGATAAGTACTGGCTGAGGGGAGTGTGCTCCCTCAGCTCAGACCTGGTCTCAAAGAAAGGTAGATGTAATCAGAGTGGTTGGAACACTGGGTCTGTCTTCAGGAACTCATAAAAATAATTTGCACATGTAGGGTGTGTAACTACGGTGCTTTCATTCTGAGACTTGATGTTTGCACACAAAGATGCCTACAACATGCAACTCAGGCTCTTACTGATTGCAGTTTTGAGAAATCAGTGACATACATGACTAATTTCACCAGAACTTTGAGGTTGTCTTACTAATTTCTGCTTCTATTGAGTTGGCACTGGTAGCCCATTAAATGGAATGGGATAAACCCCAAATAAATTAGTAGCTATGTTAATAATTTTTTATTAAAAAAATTTAGTGATGGTTACATGTTGAACAATACAGAGAGTTAAAAGCATGCATCTAATTAGGCTCATTTCCATAGCTATTCTGTCCCAGTTTTCCTCCTCCACAGAGGAAGATGATGATGGTCACATGAGAAATGAGAAAGGAATGGCACAAATTCATCTGGGTCTTATTGCAGTGTAATTCTGATGAGCAGAGTTGTTCTGGAATTTGAGGATGGCTTTGCTCAGGGTTAGAAGTGTGCTTTATCACATGTGGGACTGGCTGATTTTAGAATGTGACATGTTACAAAGTTGGCTTAAATCCCAGAATTTGTTGAATTTGTTTTTGCTGATTTGATGTCTGGTTATTCATACTTCATTTTTCTGCAGCACCTTCAGTCTGTAGCTGTGCAGACCCAAACAGACATTAATAAACTGGCTGCACACCTACAGCACAGCTTGTGAAATATCCTCTTGTACAGATGGGGAAACTGAGGCACAAACATGGGCTGTTAATGGCCACTGGACATTTTTGAGAGAGCGGAGATCTGTACGGACCCTTCTTGTCTTGTAACCCCCAGTGTTGTACTTCTTGACCTGCAATGTCTTCATTTCCTTGAGATCAGTTTGTGCACTCCTAGAGCTTCTCAGGAAACCTGAACTTTGTCTGGTGTTCTCAAGTAGGACGATGCTCTCAAGTGTCCTGTCCTGTACAAATCCATATGAATGGCATCCCAGCTGAAAGGTGTTCAGAGTGGGGGGAGAGGTCACTTCCATGCTGGCTGAGGTTTCAAAGTGCCAAAATATGAACATCTTGTCGCTTTTAAATAATGTGTGGGGTCTGACTTCAATGTTGGGTTTCATATTTAATCAGTATTAATACGATAACAGGAATGTGGCAACTGAAGCGAACACAAAGAGATTATCTTCTTAGCCAAATGCATCCATTAGCTAGGAAATATAGGTTTCTATTAAATGAAGCGGACAGATGGAGTATTGGAGGTGACTGAGAACAGGAGGGGGAGGGGGCTAAGAGGTGAAAGTTGAGGTTTAGAAAATCTCTATAAAAATAAAAACAAACCATCCATCTTGATGGCTGGCGTTTTACCCTCCCGTTGCACTTTCAGGATGGTGCTCCGATTCCTATCAAGAACATTATGCTGAAACTTAATCTAACAGAGCACTTACTCCTGCCAAACTCTGGCTCAGCAACTGCTCCACGCCCCCAGAAAGAAGTGGCCAACAAAGCTTCAAATACAGGACAGTGTTGTGCCATCTTCAGGAAAGCTGCTACTTTGAGATCCCAGGGGAAGATAAATTGGATCTTGTCCCTCTAGTTTGTTGGGGTTTTTTTTATTTCTGCTAGAGAAGCATGTTGGGGAAACAAAATCATGTTCCAGCATTTCAGAGCAGTTGTAAAGTAAATTATTCATCTCTCTGTGTGTATGTATAGGAACCCTGAGCTCATAACTGTTGTAACAATGTTTATAACCAGTGTTTGAAACCAAGGTTATAATAGTATAAATAATTTTAGATAATGCAGATAACAAGAAGAAAATAATATAATTAGAATTTTACAAGGTGGACAATTCACTAAGATAGATGGAGTAACACAATACATTAAAAAAAATAAATCTGTAACAGCACAAACATGACACTGGTGACAGGAAACATCTGCATTGCCAACCATCCCTGGGCTGGCCACAGCCTCACATCTGCACCACCAGCCTTGGGAGCTGTGTGTGCTCCATTGTATGAGTGCACATCAGACCTTCTGTTCTGCCACAGAGGTCTGGGTTATTTTCTTCAGTTATTTTGTATTGGTTTTAAGTCTATAAGCATTTTACTTGAAAGTGAAATTGAAGAAACCATGTAGGATGGTGCTGCTTAGAAAGAGTGGACTAAGTGTGAACAAACTGTAATTCTTTTTTTTTAAAACTGTTTTGAATTGGACCTAATTGCTGTCATGGCAAATTCTGCATGTGAGCAGTGAGAGTCTGGTTGGCTGCAAACAGTTTTTTCATTGCTTGTTCTTATCTTTCATCCCATTTTGATTTTGCTGCCAGTGATTATTCCTCCCCTGGATTTTGAGGAATTTGCCAAGCTTCCTCTGGCTAAGCTTTGCATGGAGTTTCAGATTTGATAGAGGGGAATGTGAGAGGAAAAAATATGTGGCAGGAGGGAGAAGCAGCATCACTCTTCTATCTGGCGTTTCAGACTTCACACAGTTTTGTAAATGAATTTTATGTTCTTTTACTTAAACTCACTCTTTTTTGTCTGCATTACTTCTGCATGATTTTTCTGTAAAGCCTTTAGATGTTAACAAAAATGAGACACATGCAAAGTCCAGAGTGGACTTTTCTTGATCCTCTACACTTTGCCCACTGTCCATCTCTGGACAGTCACTGTTAATTTGGCATCCAATAAGCCAGTGCCAAATTACCAGTGACTGGTTCATTTGGGCAGCACAAACCAAATGTTATTACCATCTCTGGATCCAAGAAGATTTTAGAAATTAAACTTGAAAACCAGATTGGGTTGGTATTTTCCCATTGTCCATGGTGTTCCTTGTTCATGTTTACTGAATTCCTTCCCCAGCATGCAGTGAGTCCCAGGAAGGAGGGAAGATCCCAGAGAAGGTGTGTGGGGCTGGCTGATGGTGCAGAGATGCTCGTGTTGGCAGGGCCCTGCTCCCAGCAGGGAGGTGTGTGCTCTGCTGGCTCCATGGGAGGGTGCACGAGGTGCAGAGCCATTTTTCAGGCTGTCCTGTCATTCCTGCTTGGGAACCTGACACATGGGCCTAACTTTCTTGCTTGTGTTGTTTTTTTAGGAGGGAGGGAGGTGACTGAGCAGCTAGCCCCTTTGACAGGGCAGTTTTAAAACATTCATAAAACTTTTATTGGGCTGCCACCCTTACAGATAAATATTTTCTGAGTTTATGGGTTTATTTTAAGGATTGAAGTTTAATAGCAGCTTTGTAGCCCTATCTGTCCCCAAAATAGCCTTTTGGCAAGCCCCATCTCTGGAGGCTGCCATGCTTTTCTAGGTCTTTGGAGTTTCTTCATCACTAAATTATTACCCTTTTGCCTCCTTCCAGCTTTGCCTGACTAAATGTGACCAACTGTTAAGTCTTACCCCTTCCCCCAGCCTTGCTGAAAGCTGATGCTGTGTACCCATATTTGGTCATCATAAAAGGAGAAAGATTACAGTAGTTATAAATTAATTTCTTTTATTAAATTGGGTTTGTTAGACCTGTTTTATATGAGTTTTACTTACCAGTCTTTTCTTAATGCTGCATGTGATTTTAAGATGGTACAGGCTGGTGGCATTTCAGACATGGACTGGCACTTTTCAGGCACTTTCTCAATGTGCTTCCACAAATATAAAAGCTTTGCAGCTTGTCTCAGCATTAAGTGGGGAAACCAGTGGGCTTGCAGCCAAGGCTGTACAAAGGAATTCTGTTTGTAGTGCTTGGAGAGAGATGGAGCTGCAGTTTGAGCATCTCTGCCATTTGATTTCACTATGGTGTGTCCAAAGAGGTTTCACAGATGTCAGAATGGGCTTTTGCTCAGCACTGACTGAAGATAGTGTGTGCATTTTGGTTGCCCTGGGAGAGCCATGTGTGATCCCCACGTGTTCCAGCTCCTGAAAAGGGAATGTTTTTAGCACCTGGAGCACTATTACATGTTATGGTTTCTTTCTATCCCAGTACAGTTGCTGATGTCCCTTCTCTTCTTACCAGAGACAGTTGTAATACCTAGAAGGAAAGTGTGGGACTTCTTTTCTCTTTTGCTCAGCTGTATTTTATGACACTACTTTCAATGACTGATTTCCTGAACAGCCAGCTGCTGGCACATGATGTTGTATCATGGCTTTTTTTTTTTTTTGGTCTAATCCCAAGTTTTTGGGGAGTGAGTCTTTTTCTGCATAGGAAGCCCTTTTCCAGCATATGTGATTGTTGGTCCCTCAGACATACTCAGAAAAGTGCCACGAGCAGGAAACAGCTTAAAGGTTGGGTTCAGGGGTATTTGTGAAGGACTAGTCTGTAGAACTGACAAAGATAAAATAAGAGCTTCATGACAACTGAAGAGATTAAAATAGACTTTACCTCCCTTAAGAGGGTCACTTGGTCCTGACAGACAAAAAAAAAAAAAAAAGAAAAAAACAAATGAAAACAACCCACTTGCTTTATTTTGGGTGAGGCTGACAATTCATATAGTCAGGGAACTCCCTTTTCCAGACCAGCCACAGTTCAGCAATACATTTGCTGGTTTGTTTTTTTTTTTTTTCCTTCTAAAAATAGGAATATCTATTTTTGTACTAAACAGTGCCCTGAGACTTTTGTTTCTGTATTTCCATGACTTCTGGTTTTTATGTCAGCACATCTTGGGGCTTGTCCTAAGAATGGAGCTGATGTAATAATAATGGTTTTCATTGTAGCCATCTGATTTGTTGCTTAGAATATAAAACTGTTTACTTTTGCAGGACTGTTTTTCTGCAAGTTTTACACTGATGAAGAAAATAGTAATAGGAGTCAAGAAAGTAATACTCAATGTAAAAATGAATTCAGACAGCTTATAAGCTCAAATAACCCAGCAATATGTGCTTACCTCAGTACAAGCAAAGAGGTTAAGGCTTTTTTTTTTCTTTGCTTTTCTTTTATTTTCAGAAGACTGTTGAGTTCTGGCAATGTGCACATTATATGCAGAGTTCTTGTCCAGCAAAATTCTGGGCGAAGCTGGACAGTTTGAATTTTTGTATATTCACATACGAATTTTATTGCTCTATCCATAATGTAAATATGAGTATAAAGGATTGTAACTGTTTCAAGTCCTTTCCTTGACATTTGGTAGTGGTAGCCCCCAGCTAGTGCCTGTCTCATATCAGATAGAGTTTATTCTTTTTTTCCTCTAGAAAGCTGTGGAGCAGAGATGTAGAGATATTAGATAAGTTGCCAGCAAATGTATGGCAGTACAGTGGAGAAGACTCTGGAGTTTTGGTTTAGCACCAGTATAAGTCCATCTCCTGGAACTTTTGCAGTGTGTTGTCTTTCAGGTTAGTTATTGGGTCAGCCAGAAGCCTGTTGGCATTGACTGTTGGTATTTTTTTTTTAATTGCTTGACATAATAGTGGTTTTTGATTCACTGCATTCATTCTCTATTGGGTATTAATCTTCAGAAGAAAACTGGATGTTGTCTAATTCATAAGAGTTGTAAATGCATCTGGAAAAGTAAACAAAGGTGTGATTTCAGGAAATATCCTATCTTGAGATGTTCTCTGGATGATCTAATAATTTTCCATAATTGCATCCATAAATGCATCTTATAGTTGTAAGAACACAAATAGATCAAGTGTTTAGCAAATACAATTTACTAGTTTTGGGGTTTTTTCAGTCTTACTTTCTGGTACATTTTGATTGTGTTCTGAGAGGACAGTAGTTTTTTGGTTTGTTGGTTTGGGTTTTTTTGCCAGCAGCATTGAAAGACCCACAGCTAGGCAAGCTGAGAGGTACTTCTGATTCTTATTTGACTTTTGAACTCTGTGTCTATGTTTTCTTTTGTTGTGGTTTAAATTTCACATCACTCAGAAGTTAATGCTTCTTAAGGATGTAATTTACCTTCAACATGATTCTTCTTGCTGGTGTATGAATGGTTCAAGCACTGTGGTTCTGATGGGAAAGTCTGAACTGCAGGCAAGAGTTCCTGCTGTGGAAACAGAAATAGTGAAACAAGGAACAAATATGGCTTCAGGGTAAAAAATACACTTCTCAAGTTTTGTTGTAAAATAATTAGCCTTCTGTGGAGGCGCAGAGACCATAGAAAAAGCACAGGAGCTGCTCAGTTGCCTGTGATTTGACTTAAAGTTTATGACCTTGAGTAATGTGCCTGCTCAACCACACTTAACAAAAGCATATTTGATGAAATGTTAAACTCATGAATTACACTCCATGGATAGCCTTTTTTAAAATTTGTAAAATCAGAAATAAATCAACATCTTCAGACCTCAGCAGAGTTGTTTAAATATGGAATTAAAAGGAACAGGCTGTTTCATCAACAATGACACTTTGTAAACTTACAGAGAATGTGTAGCTTTTCTTCAGGTTGAAAAAGGACTCTGTATTCCAAGGTATTGTATAAAGAACTGTAGCATTAGGAACCCTGTTTTCTAAGTGGGGAAGCTGAGACAGAGGTGAAATAATATTGTGGACTGATGGAAGCCAAAGAAACAAAACTGCCTAGGCCTGGGTTTCTTAATTTCCAATCTAAATGTCTGCCCATTAGGGCAGCAAATATTTGAGAGCGTGATGTGTGACAATTTGGAGGCTTCTGTAAGGCAGTATCTGTCCCTCTGTTTTCCTTGTTGTGAGCAACAGTTACTGGTCCAGTCATCTTCTCATTTCAACCATCAAATGTGTAGTTACTCCCAGTTTATACTTATAAAACAGATTTTACTTTTGAGAGAATAAACGTGCTGTCCCTGCTCACACAGCAGCTCTGGCTGGTGTCCCTTCCATAGAGCTGTCAGCCCAAAGCCTTGCATGGCATTGGGAGCCTGCTCTTCTCTCTTTTATTGCGTTGTGAGTTTTATTTATCTTCTTTAATGTAATATATTGGAATTGTTATTAATTATTTCAGTTGTTTGGGGATTTTTTAAAGTAGGGTGCTACTGTGTTGAAACAAAAATAGGAAGTGTTTTCTTTGACTAGATGTTAGGATTACTGTATAACAGTGAAAATACAGTTTTGGTTTTCTTGGAGAGCTTTTACCTTTTTTTTTTTTTTCATGTATTAGGCATCACATCTGATGTTAAACCACTGTATAAAACATCTTTGTTGAAAACTGGAAATTTCCCTGTAAAACTAGATAGATTTAACTTTTTTTTTTAGGTCACAAGAAAGTTTGAAATACACAATAGCTCTGAACATTAACTTTTCATTTTGTCCATGGAACTTTGAAGAGAGACTTGCATTTTTTGGCATTGGCCACGTAGTCTGGTCTTGATAGACTCGCAGTCTGTAGTGTCTTTGTATTAAGTGTTCCCCCTGGGGCTCCATCTTGTGTTTTAATTCCCAGTTTGTTGCTGATGTATGGGCTCTTCTGTTAAATAACTTTTATTTTCTATGCCATTATGCCTACATACTTTACTTGATTTGTGTTGCATACAGAGTGTTTTCCCCTTGTTGTGTTTGGAACTGGTTTGTAATAGGGTTATTGTTATGTAATTCTGACTGAAAGTTAAAACTTCATCAACAAACACAAAGTGCTTGTTCTGTTTGAAAATTTGTGTCTTACACTCATTATAAACTATTTATCCATTATGTGCTGGTTTTTATCGTTTAAATAAAAGAAACCACTATTTCATCCATGCTGCAACTTAGGAAGTATTAAAGATTCACTGGTATGTAGAGCACTTACTGCTGTGAACACAAGTGAAGAGCTTCTGTAAACAATTGATTCAAGATTTCAAAATAACACAAGTGCTGAGAAAACTGCTGCACTCAACTATACTGTCACATTTCCATGGATTAATGAGTTACTGTTTGTTATCTCAGTGATAGTGACTGTCTGAGTGCTCAAACTCCATCACAAATGTGCTATAAATTCATAACCTCAGATCTCTCTTTAAATCCCAGTGAAGATGTTTTGTGCTGAGGAGCATTTTGCAGTTACTGAAGCTCAGCTGATAGGCAGTGACTTGCTTCTGTCTCAGCTGTAAAATGACAAATGGTTGAAAAATATATCCTTCTTGCCAAGATCAGAGATTTCTGCCTGCAATTGTAGAGTGCTTTAGAGCAATTCAAGAAGATATTCAGATGTTGGCTGGAGAATACACTCATTCTTCCAAGTTGTGAATATTCCACTAGTCTGCAACTCTACTTTTGTCACTGTTACTCATGAACTTACTGTGCTCAGCAGTCCCCAGCCTCCTCATGCTTTCTAGTCTTCCTGCCCATCTTACTTAACCCCCAGCTTCATTTACACTTTTACCCTGCAGTGTCTTTGATGGAAAGCACTGTAAATATGAAGAGAACTCCTGGTCTGTTGAATCCATTACTTGGGTGTACCTGTGGTGGGCTTGTTGGTGTGTAGATCTAGTCAAGCTTGCAGAACTGGTCAGTGTACCTTATCTGGAGTGTGTTCAATCTATTTATCTAAGTAGGTAGTATTGCAATTAAATTTTTTTTCAGTAGTTTGTCCTTTTAAAATTATGCTTAAAAATTCCAAAAGCTTTTTGCAATGCAGACTGGCTATGTTTGGCTTGGGATGGCTGAATGCTGCATCCAGTGCACATCACTCCAGTGTATACTGGCTGATATTTTGGTATTTAGGAAGGTGCAGCATGTTCTGTGTGCAAACCCTGACACACAAATGCTCACACACCGTGTGTATTGTGGCTGCACATCTTCAGCTTGTGTGGTATGATGTACACACTCGTGCACGCCCACACACTAAACCTTTGCAGGTCAAAAAGGGAGGATAAACTTTTGAACCCAGCTGCTTCCAAATTAACTACATGTGCAGGGACCACCAAAGCTGGGGTTGCCGTATTCCAGAAGAGTGCTGGACACTGACACCCACATCTTGTACTGCAGGAGACTTCTTGTTCTTCCCTTAGAACCTGAAGGATGATGCCTTGGAAACACGCCGTCCTCTTTGCCCTTTCCTTGTCACCAGAAAGGACAGGCAGCAGTTTGGTGACTTCTCCCTTCGTTATGGAAATGGGACTGATACAGTAATCAGGATGCTACATATGGAGCTTTTTAAATTACTGCTCTTCAGTCTTTTGTTAGCCTTCATTATTCCAGAAGATTTTTTCCAAGTCATAAAAATGACATTTTTAATATGCAGAATTAAAAAAAAAAAAGGCAATATGAAGAATACATTTTTGTCAATAAGCTTTTACCTTTTAAACCAGTTATCTTAGTTTCTGCTCTAGGTATTTTAATTGAAGATTAACTACTCTTAAAGAGTATACAAATTTAGGTAGTATATATTTGAAGTAGTAAAATAGGACTGAATAAAAGCTGGGAATAGAGTGGCCTGTCCATTATAATTTTAGATTGCAGAGCACAAACTAACCTTCATTTGAAGTCAGCACTGCTGACTGAGAGACTCTTCTAATGTTAAGGCTATTTTAGTTAATTTTTTTGTTGTTGTTCTGATGAAGTTCACTAGAAGTAAACTTTGGAGTTGCAAGTCGAGCAGGTCTGGAATGTTTGTTTTACTCCTGCTGCCTGTTTTAATAAAAAGTTGTTGGGTCAAAACTGATGCATGCAAGCATGAAACAAAATGCTAAAAAATAATCGGTTTATGCTTCTTTTGACTTCTGCTAAAATGACCTTGGTGAGCTCCTTTTAACCTACTACAGGAAGTAAGACCAGTTCATTTCTGTCCCAGACTGATAATTTCTCTTGCATCTTGAGCAGCCTTGGTACCACAAAGGTTTCTAAACTATGGGCATTTGAGACATGGAGGCTGCTTTTGTTTCAGAGGGAGGGAGCTGAAGAGGCTGCTGCATCCTAAGCATTGTCTTGTCTCTGGGGCAGAGGACCTGGTTACCTTCCAAAGAGAGAGGCTGGTGTCTTCCTCACAGTATCCCATATTTCTTCCAAGGATTCAAGGATAGCTGTCCTCAGGAAAATCTTAAGACTTATTGTTTAAACCTATGTGGAAGGGAGTGCAGCTGGTAGGTTTTGTAAACGCTCCAAATTTTCTTTCTCCTTAGAGTTTTTACTAGAGCTTGAATTTTAGCAGCATAAGTATTAATGTAAACTTCCTGTAGATCCATAGCCTTGATGAACTGCAAACACACACTTTTATGAACACTGATGAATTCCCTCATCAGTATGCAAGGTGTGGGAATGCTGCTGCTTCCATTTTGATACCTGAAAGCTGCAGTAGCCTAATAAAGCCAGAGCTGGTGCTTGTGCTGGCACAGTAACCTGCATGGAGATGTGATTCCCAGCTGGACTGTTGCCTTGGGCAGTCCCTGAGGTAGCCCTGCACTGTGCTTCAGTCTGCAGGGCATGGAGAGCTTTAGGAGGAGAATAAGACGCAATATTCTGGTGTGCTGCAGACTTCCCCCTCTGCTGCCTGCCTGTAAGGAAGGAACCTGGATAAGATAGGACCTTGGGCTTGATTTAGCATGGTGTAATAGTGTCTGTGTTCCTAGCTTTGCACAGGCAAAGCTGGTTTTGGCCGGGGCTGTGCCCTTTATCCATGACACTTCCCCACTCCTTCCCTTTTCTTGTTTGGTTTTCTTTGCTTGTTCTTGTTGTTTTCCCCCTCTTCATAAGGAGGAAGGGTTTTAACTACAGATTTGCCATAATTCTGCTGCAAAATCAGTAACAGCTGTTGGAATTGTAAATGGCTTCTTGGTTGCCATCATAGAACCTGCAGTTGATCATCTCTGCCCTGAGCAATAACTCGAGACATCAGAGCTCTAAATAGAGAACACAGATGGGTATGGGAAGGGACAGTGTTTCCTTTTGCTGGATGACTTTTCAGATGCTGTGAAGTGCTGAGTTGACTGGTGCAGTGTCATAATGGGAGCAACCAGAGAAAATGTAATTTGAATTACATTTAATTACTTAAATTACCCACTTTCAAAAATCAGTATTCTAGGAAAACTCAGTGGGCAGAAGATACTTCATGCTTTTGTTGGGTCTGTCTACTAATTATTTATAATGCTAGGCTAAATATGTTCCTGTGTTGTCTTTGAGTAATGTAGATATCATAAACATTGATATGTTAATACATGGCAAACATTTAACAATTATTTGTCAAGAAAAATAAATCTTCATATCTGACAGCCCCTGCTCCTGAAATGGACTGTATTAGAACCTAAACTTAATGAAATCAGTAGTCATCACAAAGGTGCTGCCTTTGTGGTTTTGGTAATGGGGCAAGTTTATTCTTGTTTGTGTCTTGTTTTGGCTGATCATATTACATCTTCTGTAATTTTATTTTCCTCTCCTTCAATGCTGCCTTTTACTGCACTCCCTAAAAACACTATTTATTTGTGGGGGTTGCATGGTTTTGGCAATGCAAGTCAGAGAAGTTGTTGGAATTGTGCAGTGGCTCTTCAGTCCAGGTTGTTGCTCCACAGAGCTGGGTTGGCTGTTGTAACACTCTGCAGTTTAAGTTGCAAACCTTTTCCCTTTCACAGCTGCTTTTGGACCCAGACACTCAAACAGCTTTGCACTGGTAGTGGGAATCTTGTCCATTAGGTTGCTGTAATTTGTTCTGTTCCAGCCAGCCACCTGTATCATGACACTTGTTAGTGATTTCTGCATCAGAGCCCTGTGAATTGCCTGCATCTTATTTCTAAACAGTGTTTCAGCACCTGGAAATTTCAGAAAGATGAGGAGAGTCTTTTGGGGTGATGGTTCAGGAAAACTAATCTCCTTCAGGCTAAATATGATCTGCTTCCCTGGGCTTGGACAGAGGCTGTACCTGTTTTCTGCTATTTTACTTGAGTGGGTTTTAGAACAGTCTGTGCCCCAGGAAGAGTGCAGTGAGGAAGGAAACCCAGCCCTTGGGTGCTTGCCTAGAAAAATGGAAGTATTGCTGTGGCATGGATAGAGGTATTAAGTTATTAATATGTGCTAGGTCTGTGTCACTGTATCTCTGCAGCTTGTGCTATCTCATTTAAAGTCTGACCTACTGTGCCTGTCCCTTTGTAAACATATCATTGCTCATGTTCAGCTTGGTTGGCATTGCTGTTTATTTGGAGCATGAGTACTATAAAGTAATTATTAGAAAACATTAACTTTTATATTCAAAGTTTTATTTCTGGTCTTTGTATTTATTGAGAAAAAGCATGAAAATATTGAACTAAGTCTTGATATTTAGGAGAGAAATATAAATAAATTGTTACTTATATCAATTTTAAGCATTTTTATTTGTAGAGTACACTGATGACACTGCATTTTTGAAATTTACAATGTTGAAGCAGCTTAGAGAGTCCCATTCTAGAAATCTTCCCCCCCTGCTTTCTGATAATCACTGGCTAATTTATTTCTATAAGAACATTTAAAAATACTGTAGTTAAATAATAGAAAGAGAATCAAGTTAAGGCTCAGTAGTGTTCCAGCATGTGAAAAGCATAGTGTCTTAATTAAAAGAAATGCAGAAAACTTAGTTATTGGAAAGTATTTTTTACTGCCAGAGGATTTGTGGGTGACTAAGAAATTTATAGACTTGAGTTTTTTATTTTTTAAATAAAAACCAGATACATGTTTTCATCATTTGGCTTGTTGACTCAATTTACTTGGATGGAATTTCTCAACATTTAAAACAAATTAAAATTCATGAATCGTTTGTGCTTAAAGGCACAAGCTTTTTTAGATACAGCAGTTAAGACTTAACTGGTTACATACATAAAATACTGATTTGGATATGTAAATTTTGAACTTGCTCTCTTAAAAAATGCAGATGAAAGTTTAAATAGTTGTGATACAGCCATGATTACCTGTTATACAATAATTATTGTGCTTGAATAATTGTTTATATTAGCATTGTATCATCTCTTTCTCTCTTGTTTCCTGCAAAATCAGTGGCTACTTTGCAGGACAGCTGTGAAGAAAACATTCCACCACAGCAGAAGGCAACAATGTGGTTTGTAAAGCTGTTTTGTGCTGCCTTAGTCACAGTCTGCAATTTCTTGGTACTCAGGTTTTTCAGTTTTGATCTATTGATCCATATTCACTCCTGAATTGGGTTCTGCTGCTCTGTGCTGGTGTGGTGTGGCTTGTTCAGGAGGGGAAGGTGCCACTTCAAGCAGGGTGCCATAGGTGTTAGATTAGGATCAGCATTGTTTTATTCTGTGGTAAATGCAGCATGTGAATTTTTTAATTGTTTTAATTAGTGTGGCCAGTTGATTGCTGGTACAGCTAAGTGAGCTTTTCCACAAACATTTTGTAGACATGGCAGGCTTTATTGTGAGGTTTTAAACTCTGCTTTCCTGGCATTTGCTTAAAAACATGACTGAGAATATAGGTGAGCAGTCAGTGGATGTCGACAGAAAATGATAATTGTTTCAGATCAAATTGTCTGTTCTCTTTGAAATCTGTCATTTCAGGAATGTTTTGAGGATTTTATGTAGTTCAGTATTCACTTAGGAAGCTCATTTCTCTGCTGCTGTAGTACTCAGATGCCCAGTCACTGTGGCACAGCTCTGGGAACTGTATTGGTGTCAGAGAAGTACCAGCCACAGCTTGTTTGTTTTTTTTTTTCTGGACTTCTTTTGCAGAGGACAGGAGGGAGCAAAGTGAGGGGTTTGTGGCTATACATGTGCAGGTGCATATGTACTCCTGAAAAAGCAGTTGAATTAGAATGTACAATTTTTAAGTAAAAAGAAGGGTAAAATAGTAGACAAATTGGGAAGCAAAGACAGAATACACTTTTTTGGATGTTCCTTACTGAGGCTGCTTCAGATGTGAAGTCCATGATTTGTACATACAAGTCCACAATGGGCTTTCACTGAAAGCTGTGTTCATTTTCTGCAGAAGGGATTTTTTAAAGAACATTGGAATTGTTGAGGATGAGTTTTGATACATGAACCAGGTAATTAGTGTTTGACCATCCACTATAACTGGAAAGCACAGTGCCTGTGAGAGCAAACCTGTCCAATCTTGTCCCTCAAGTGGCCTCTACTTATTGAGTGAGCCTTGCTTTTCTCATGCAGCCTTCCCTCCTGTTTGACTGAGATCCACCTGTGCATGGGTTTGAGTCTGGGAACCTCATCCAGGGATGTGTGTGCCCCATGGAGCTGCTGCATCTGAGGGTGTTTGAGTACCCCTTCATGATTGTCAGCAGGTTCACTGCTGGTCTTGGCAGACTGTGAAAAACACAGGGAGGGGAACATGCTGTGGAACTGTGAAGAGTCATTTTAGGGAAGAAATATATGATTAATAAAGGAAAAAGAACTGGCAAACATTTGATTTTGTCTTGGTAAAACAAAATTATACAAATTTTTAGTGGGTGGGTTTTTTTGTTTGTTTGGGTTTTTTTGTTGTTGGGGTTTTTTGGTTTGGTTTGGGGTTTTTTTGTTGGTTGTTTTTTTGGTAGAAAGCCATGGAGGAGAATTTTATAGTTTATTAAAAGACTGAAAACTTCATAATAATCCAAAACTCTCATGCTGTTTATTCTCCTCCACCTCCTACAACATTTTATTTCCCTTGTAATAATTAGTTTGAACTTTCCTCTGTTTCTCTGAATCAAGTAATTTTCATACAAGTTTGGGATTTTTTTTCATATGCTTTAAATCTTTCTTCTAAATAATGTTTTTTATAACAAAAAAAAGCCATGAATACATTATAATTTCAATTTTCATGGTGTGTGGAAGATTTCTGCACTAGGTCTTTATTGTTTTTGAAGAATTCATCACCCTAGTTAAGAAGCTTAATATAAATTAAAGAAGGTATTAAGGAACATTAAGACATCAAAATGTGGAGCGTTCTTTTCCTTTCGATTGCTCCAAATGCAAACAAGTTGAATAAAATGTAATCAAAGGGCCTGTTTGGAGAACATTGAGTGGCTTTACAGCTGTGCTGTAGAGAACCTCTGGTAAGAGCATAATTCAAATAAAAAGGCCTTTCTTTCCTCCTCCTAATTCTCTTTGTTGTGGTGACAACAGAGTACAAGCCCGATAAAAATTTAATCACCTTATCTTTTTAAAGCAAATTGCATATTTGTTTACACACAATATACATAACATGAAAAAGCAAAAGCTGCTATCCAATCCCCCTCCCCTTCTAATCGCCTTAAAGGCCCTTGCCTAGAAGTCTAAAAAAAAATATATTTAAATGTTTTAGTCTTTATTCTGAAGTCCCATTGTTCAGGATTGCTTTAAAAAGGCAGCCTGGGGAAAGATGAATATCACCAAACTTAAACTCTGGACCAGGGCTGAGCAGCAGATGCCTGGGATGTGTCAGGGGAGCTGGTCCAGCTTAACTGGCTGCTGCGGTGCCTCCTCCACGTTGAGAGTCACAGGCGAGGTGGGAGGATTACAAAGGGGCCTGTGGATTGAGCACTTTGATTTGGAGCTGCTTTGTAATGAATTGCCTTTGATTCTCTGTCAGGTCTGCTAACCTGGACTTCTTCTGCATTGTAGGCATTTCTGAGAGGCTGCTGCAGGAGATACTGGGCACTGCTGCAGGGTTTGTTGTTGTTGTTGTTCCCTTTTCACTGGGATGATGAAGTTTTAGTCCCTTGTGTTGAATGCAAAACCTGTTTTTAGTTGTTTCTGCTCACCTTGGTGCACACAACATGAGCATTGTTGGTTTTGTTTATTTACTGTTTAATAGGTACTGGAGTGCTGACAAAACCACAATCAAAAGTGCCTTCTGGCCCACTGCTGAGTGGCTCTGGGCTGAGAAACTCCCTCACTGGATAGAAATTTAGTGCCAAAGGGATAATCTATGGTTCTCAAAATTATGAAAGCTCCTGTGCTTAGTGGTTCCTTGATCTATTTTTATTTACCTAACTATACTCTCTGGGGACATGTTTGTGATACTGTTCCTCTTGATCTGAGAATTTAATCAGCAAGGACTACCTCAACAATAAAAGTTGTGAAATTCTGTCCTGTATAACAGTTGTCATTGACTCTCCCAGATTCTACTCTGTGTTTATGTCTGCATGTTTCTTAGTACTCTGCCAGGAGAGAGAGAGCTTAGGAGATCCAGTGACAGTAATTGTGGTTTCAAGACACTGTTCTGACTTTGAGTGTTTTGAATGGTCTTGGGTATTTCATGCTGACCTGCCTGTAATTTTTCTACTGTTGAATTGTAAGAAGAGCCTGCCTATAATCCCAAGCTTCCAACATTACATTTATATGCATAAATAATTTGATTCCTTATTAGTTCCATTATTTTTTCATAGTTGCTTCTGTTATCCACTTGGCATTTTCCATGCATTTAGTTTTTGCTTCAGGGAGCTTGAAGAATGTGTGGATTGAAATCACAGCACCAGTGTGAGTGGTGTCTCTCCCTGCAGGTGTGCTGGGAGAACAAGTACAGCACTTAGGCATGATCTCAATGGCTCTGTGGACCTTGAGTGGCCATCAAATGATGTTTTAATAATTGTTGGTATGATACATCTGCTGGCATAATTGCAACCTTGTTACTGTACTGAAAGCCCATGCAGAAATTAATTTGAAAATTTCCTATAGGCTAGTGGAACAGTGTTGGATTTGAGGCCAGAAATATGATCATAGTGATTGTCTTTTAGCTCTGATAGTTGATCCATTGCATTGTGTGTACACTTAATTTGTGTAGCCTAGACCTGGTGCATGGTGCACTAGAGACTCCCTGTAACCTGTATTAAGGTTAATCCCTGCTGCACAGAAACACAAAGTTCTGTAGAGCATACAACTCATAGTTGTGTTCCAAGAGTGCAAGGTAGAAAGTCCTCTGCTCTTAGGGAAGTTGCTCCAGGAAGACTTGGCCAACAAATGGTTGTGGTGCCCTGTGCAGCAGCAGCTGTGTTGGCCTATAAAATGGGGTCAGGTTTGGTACTCTCAACTGATTTCTGCTAAAGGATGGCCAACTGGCCAAAAAATGAAGACCTTAAGTATGTCACTTCATCTCCATGCTGTCATTTAGGGCTGAAGGGTATGTTAGATTAGGGTGTATTTTGGAAAACCCACTGTGGGAACTGCAAATATCCCTCTAAAGTGTGTGTGGGCTTGTGTAGATTTACTTAAGTAATGAGATGGATGCAGAGCAATGGTGTGATACATGATGGGGATTTGTCAAGTTCAGAAATCTGTCCTGCTGTGTGGCTTCAGGTGACAGTGGTCCACTTGTACCTGCTGTTTAATAGTTGTATTTTATTTTTGAAAAACAAGGTTAAAAATGTGATCGTATTATGTAAATTTGGGAAAACAGATAATATATCCTGATCATCCTGCTGGAAATTGAGAAATATAAAGCTGAATGAAGGGCATACTCAATGCACTGTGTTCTGCTGGGTCTCCTCAGTGTGGATGACAGGTTCAGGATGAAGAGAGGAAAGGGAAGGGGCAGGCAAGGGAAGCACAGGAAGGTGCACCACTGATACCCACACAGCAGCCAGCAGCTACGGTGTGGTGCTGGAGTCTCTGCTGCATTTAGCAATATGAAAAATATCAGACTGAAAATCAAGACGCTGACTTCATGTAGAAGGTATGGCAGACTAATTAAAGAAAAAAATGTGTACCAATTGAGCCTATAAAACTCTTCCTGACCTTGAGAAAACTCCCAGAGAGCTGTGGGAAACTCCAATCTGTCCCCTCTGAACTTTTTTGTGTTGTTGTTTAAATATAGTAACTGCTTTTTTAATTAAAAAGAAAAATTAGATGGCATTTCAAATTGTGTCCATGGTGCCTTGGGGACCTATTACAGTACAAATTACCCTCTACTATTTAGTGAGGTCTTGTTTACTATTGTGTGAAGCGAGGGTTACCAGTGTAAGGATGTAGGACAAGAAGGGCCCTTCTTTGAAAGTCTGGCTCTGCACATGAAAGTGACGCCAGCAATTGGAAGCAATTTGTGGAATTGTTTGATTATATTAATTATGGCACCAGCAAACAGTGCTTGGGAAACAGTTTTGTTTTCTTGCATTCTTTCTTGATTGCTTGCAGCAAAAGCCAAGATACAAAATGTGCCTTTAAGGACTGCCAGAGAGCGCAGTTCAAGCCATTGTGTGGAATTGGCACTGAGCTTGAAAGGGTTGTGTCCAGCTTGATGGGAGAGTTTTCCAAATACAGCTTCGGCCTGAACTTCACCCAGGTCAGCTTCTTAAATTAAAACAGCTTCTGTCTTCCTCATCAGGGAAGATTGGCTCTTTCCCTGCGAAGTAGGAGCCCATAATGAAATCCATGTTATTTCCAGTAGTACCACTTATAATAATATCTTTCAGTCCAAAAGCCTGTATAAACTTAAATTGATACACAGGACTCAATCCTGCTCACCACTGAGCTGCAGCCTTCTCTGATGTGGTACAGGGCAGCTGTTCCCCAATTTATGGGAAGATGTGTTATTTGTGAAGGATTTCCAAGCAGTCTGCCATGCTGAGACTGCAGGAATAGTGCTGCTGATGCAGGCTGGCTGTCACAACAGTGTTTGCTTGGGACATGGGGCAATCTACTTCTGCTCAAAGTGGCTGTAAGATTTTTTTTTCTTGTCTCTGTCGTCAAACAAAGAATTATGGATATCTTGCGTAGATCCCAAATACCACGCTGAGGATTTAGCACATTTGGAAGGAAGGAGTCTCCTTTCTTGTCTTCTTGGAGGCTGGTTGCTCCCTGGCCAAATTCTTGCTGTAGCCCTATTAATATTCACAGGCAAGGTGATAATAACTGATCTTGTACTGGCCAGAAAAGAAAAATTACTCTTCTCTGGAGTTTGAAACTCTAGCAGAATATTTGAGAGAGCTGACAAGAGATGTGGGAAAGGTGGTGTGAATTCAAAATAGAATTACTGGAGAATTATTAAGGGATTTACATAAGTAAAATTCATTGCCTGATCTGTGGAAGTAATTGAAGCTGAAATCCTGAGCTCTTGAGGGTAGCAAGGAAAGGAGTATGTATCCCTTGTTTCTTGAGGGAATCTCTGGTCAACTATTACACTGAAATTGTCTTGGTAATCATATTATATTTGTTATCGTGGTGATGAACACCTAGGAACAGAGTAGATTGGCTCCTGTAAGAGAACCTAAATCTTCTGCCTAGAAAAGGTTTATAGGTGTTGACCCTGATGTCAGGTAGAGAATTCCTGCCTGATCCTGGGCTCCAGTTAGCTCAGGACACAGTTTCACCCCTGCTCTTTCTAAAGCACAATATATTCATGATAGGCAGATGGGATGCCAAGCTAGATAGGATCAGCAGTCTCTAGATGACCATCATCCCATCCTCTAGATGTAGTGTGGTGCATTTGAGGTCCCTATTATAATGTTTATGGGTATAGTAACATAGTACTTTTGTCCTTGGAAGGCTCACAAAGATTTTTTTTTTCTGATCAGTTTGGGGTTGGTTTGGGTTTTTGTTTTGTTGGTGTTTTGGGTTTGGTTTTTGTTTGGGTTTTTTTTTTCTTTGTTTTTTTGCTGGGATATTGAAGGTGAGAAATTGCATTAATAAAGTCAGAAGGTAGGATTTGGCATATCTGTAGGAGAGAAGAGAAACAGAGTTGCTAACTGATGTAAAGAGTTGAAGCAGCAGGATGTTAAAATTTGTTGTTCTTGTCCTTTCTGCCTGACTGCAGGGATAGCTGTAACAGGAGAGGCTGGGCAAACAGATCCTCTCATTTTGGAATGCTGCTGCCTTTTGTTTAAATCCAAACTCCAGAGTGTTACTTTAGAGATATTATATGAGTTTTTCAAGTTCTTAGGGTGCATGGAAACAGTTTTGTAGAACTGCTGACGTGTTTTAGGACTAGTTGGAAAGCAAGTGTGTGATTTCTAGTGTATTGTGGGACTCTGAGAAACGGTTCTTATAACACTGGTATTTCTATTAATTTTGCTGGAAACCAATAATAAATTTTTTATTCTTATTTTAAAGTTGATCAGAATGTGAAACAAATGGGAGTACTACTCTGTTTGAACTTTGTACCCTTCTTTGGACACAGGTAGCTATGTTTTTTAAGAATGGATGTTTCTAAGGATGGATAAATATATATAGCTATTGCAAGAAAAGAAAAATGAATTCATTTTTGTGTTGTGCTGAAATACAGAATTCTTGAGTCCTGCAGTACTGGCAGAAAGTTTCTATTTCCTTTCAGTGGTCCATCATGGCAGTAAGCTGAGGGAGAGTTTGATCTTTGTACACTCTCTGGTGAAGCCCCTCTTCATCAGACTGTGGCATGGATGTCTCCATCTGGGTCTCTAATTATTTCTGATTTTCAGGTCAACCAACTTTTGTATTTTCTGTTAGCAAGAGTTGATGCAGGCACACACTCTCTATCTGTGTAATTAGGGTTCAGGTTCTGAGGGTTCAATTTGAGGAAATCCTGAAATTGTGCAAACCAGCTGTTACGAATAATCCATTGTGAGTGAGGATTATCCCCAACACTTTGCCTCTTTCAAGTTTTGCTCTTTTTTTCCTTCCCTCGGGAGGAAAGAAAAATGTCTGCCTGTCATATTAAAAGGTTACGTTTGCCTCGGATAAAAATTATTTCCGACATCAAATGTGCTATGTTAACTTGTTCTCTGATGCTCAGACAATTTTTAACACTTGAATGTTGACAGGAAACATGAAGTTGCATGTAGCTGAGTCTTCTACCTGCAGCATTAGAAGGAAATGAATAGGATAGTTTGTTTACAGAAGGGAGAAGCAAGTTCAGTTTCCCTCTGCTCACAAATTCCTGAATGGAATGGGAGGTTTGGCAATAGTATCAGCAAGTCAAAAATAGTTCAGCAATTTCTTAATATGTAGTGAAGAAAGGAATATTTTCTATTCCCAGGGTGTAGCTGCTGGTGTAGCCTCAGTGTGCTTTTTCCTGACAGCATGGTGAGGATCCTGAGCCAGTGCTTTTCCAGCAAACCATGGCAAATTAAAGCGCAGGGTAGAATGAACTTTTAATTCTGGCCTGAAAGCAAAGTTCTCATTAATTTGGAGCATTGAAATCTTTTAACATTTTTTTTTCCCCATTACAATTCTTATGCTGTAAGAAAACTGTGTAATCATCGATGCAGATACTTCCATGTTCACCAGCTTAGTTAGCAATAGGCTTTTTTTACAAGTGTGCACAAGAGACAGGAGTTGTTGAAGTTCGGCAAAATAAATTATTCTCCCTGGCTGTGCTGGAAAGCATGCCCTGCACCTATATTATTACACCTGTTTTCAATGATGGGTTTATCAGTTGCTTAAAAATTGCTCCTGTCTCTGGCTGGGCTACAAGGAGATACTCTGTTATCTTGCTTCTCATCTAAAGTGTGTCTGGCATTCAGTCTTTAAATAATCTTGCATTCAAACACAATGTTTTGTTAGCTTTGAAGGAGACAGGACTATTCCTAAATATTGAAGAGAACTGTGAAAATAGGAAATGGAAATACAGAGATGGGAAATCTGAAAAATTAAGTTGGAAAAGGGGGAGAGAGAGATAAAACTCCTGAAGGGCTGAAAAGCAAGTGCAGTTGTGAGTCAAGGAAGAAGGAGTTGGACTTAAGAAAGAAAGAACGGGGACCATTCTTGGAGACCTTCTGAAGGAGCAGGGAAGCAGAAGGCTAATAAGAAAAAAAGTCAACAAATCTGACAAGGGATGTTGATCAGGAATGACAGTATTAAGTGAAGGAGAATGTGTAGTGGAGAAGTTAAAAGTGTAAAAGGCAAAGTCGAGTCCAAGGTTACAGGTAATAAATGAAATAAATATTTATATGGGGCAAAAGCACAAAGGTGCTCCTTCACCCTGCTGTTGGGTGAGCAAAAGGAATTAGAGGAGCAGATACTGTGTCAGCTTTCATCCTCCTTCCAGCTGAAGCAGGAGCAAAAACAAAGCAAAAGTAAACCTGATTGTGGTGCTGTGTGTGGGTGTTGTGATTTGTGTCGGGGCTGGCATTCCAGGCTGGCTGATGTGGAGCCTGTCCCGGGCCCAGCACTGATCTGCAGGAAGGTGTTCACAGGGCAGAACTCGTGTCCGTGGGAGTAACTTCACTGGAGAGAGGGAGGGAGGGGAGCTGAATTAATTGTGCATAGATAAAACTGGATTTTAATCTATTCACAAGAAGGGAGAGCCGTAGAGTGTGGAATTTCTCTATGAAGTGGTTAAAATCTGTGTGTTTCTACACAAATTTCTTGTGTGAGCAATTGTAAAACTTGACGCTGCCATTCATTTAACTGTGCATGATACTGCAGATCACTAAGCTGCTAGCTTTTTATTTGTGACAATTGTATAAAATACTGTGTTTTTCCTTTATTTTGTGCATATGAAATTGTTTTTAGACTTGGAAAATGTTTTTCCTGATTTGGTATTGCTTTTCATTTGAATTTGAAAATGCAGTTTTTATTAATGTCACTTATAAATGGATCAGTTTGAACTAAATCCTTCAGGCCATTCTGAGACAAAGGATATTAAAGAGTCTGTATTTTTATCGGTTAATTATTAACAGTAGTTGAAAAGAATGAAGTAAATTATACTGTTTTGCAACTAGATTTTCATATCTAACCTGAGTTAGTGGATGCTAAAAGTACATTTTGCATAAGACCTTGTCTGGGCATCTCTTCTTACAGACATGGTTTTGATGGGTAAGAATGAATTTGCTAAGCTTTCCCATATCTTATGTGCCTTTGAGGATGGCCCATTAATAATATTAATACATAGGTATTTTCCATTGTTGTATGCAAGGCATTTTTTAGAACTTTGAAGCTAAAGTCTTTTTTTTTTACACATGAACCTTTTCAATTTAATCCATTAGCAACTTGGCAAAATAAAGTAATTGTCCAACAGAGGAAGAAAAAAAAAATCTATTAACATTTGCTACAAATCCGAGTAGTACAGGCAGCACTTAATTAATGGAACAGATTTCTCACTATGTGTTCAAGCTAACATAGCTATTGTTCAGCAGAGATTAGACCCTTAATGTAAGTAAGTTAAACTAGACCCTCATCTAAAAATATCCGTCATTTCAGCTATTAAAGCTCTGATGTCTTCTTCGGTGACAGATATATTTCCCTTCATTTCCTTGGTTTTGTAAAATGTAAAGTATGCATTGTGTGTAATGTGAGAAATCCACGGAGGTAGATGAAACCCCGATTGTGCCTGTCTCTCTCTGCCTGCTCCTTTGTGCTGCTCCCTCTCTCAGAGCCTCCTCAGCCCTGAGACCTGCTGGCACCAGAGCAGAAAAACAGAAAATGCCATTTGTCAGGGTATGATGCCAGCCACCTAATCTGTTTGCAGAATGAGGGCCATGGGATCTGATTAGGTAATTTAGATACCATGTGAGTTTAATAATACCTGAGCTGCCTCTGGCTGTCAGCCTGTCACTTCACCGGTAGAAACTGCCACGTTCTGCCATTTTTTCTGTAAACTTCTTACCTGGAATACCTTATTTAGTCCAAATAGGTGTTAAGTGCTGCAGTTGACCTATACCTTTACTACTTCTATGTGGAAGTTAGTGATAGGATGGAGGAGGTGAGATGGCTCAGTTTTAAGTGCATTTTCCCCAGCACAATTCCACATGCAGCATGTCTGTTTTTCTTGAAAACAAAACTTTTCAGACATGAGATGCTTTGTTTGAACACCACAGATGCTGTGCCAGGGTTCAGTTGTGTTGGGCCATCCCAGCTGATGTCACTGATGGGTTTGGAGCTCAGTTTATCCATGGTGGTTATTTCACCCTCGTGGCTGACACTTCCCTGACTTGCTGCTGCAGCCCAGGGTCTCTGTGGGATGAGAGCCCAACCACTGCCATGTCCCTGTGGGCAGGGGCTTGCAGAGGCAGCCCGGGTTCTTCAGATACCCATAGGGGAAAATTTTGTCTGCAATTTTAATGCCACATCTCCTCCCTTCCTCTCTCCTTTCCGCCAATTACCATTTTTTGGAAATTAGCGTCTCGCAAAGCCTGCTAACATAAATAAAAGTGTTTTAGGATTTGTTTGCTTTAATTAAAATGTGTCTTTCTGAAAGGATTTAGTTAAACATCTTTCTTAAACAGTGCTGTGCCAGTAACAGCAACATTTGTAATAGTGATAAGACCCAGAAAGGGAAACCAACTAGAAAGCAAAATGAAATGTTTCTTTGTCCAAAAAATAAATGGTCGTCTCAGGAAAGCAGAGGAAACCCTGTGCAGGGACAGTCACAATTAGGTTGATCAAAACAGTAGAAAACATAAAATATTAAATAAATTCTGCAAAGGTAGAGAGTGGGGCTGTGTAAGGTCACTCTCTCTGCTGTTTTTATTTTGTTTTCTCCTTTTTTGACTGTTGCTATTTTTTCTCTAGCAGCACCCACGATGCTCTCAGAGCTTTCCAAATAGGAAATAAGTTGCTTTTCATGTAGTGATAAATTATTTTTCATAGTGAAGATAGAGTGATTGTAAGGGTAATGATATTAATGGGATTTATATGAAAGCATCCAATTAAAAAATCGAAACAGCTGCATCAAACATGACTCTACAATGTAATAAAATCATATAATAAATATGTGGTCCCGCCACACCATATTACCTAGTTTGATTAATTGAACCTTACGTGTGCAAAGATAGTCATTATCAGACTTCTCAGCCATCAAGGAAGAACAGTCTCAATTATTTTCACAATGAAATAATCATTGCTTTTTTTGTGTCCTGCCATCTGGAAAGAGAAAACAGCAGCTGCCATGACTGTGAAATGCATGATCTTGCAGAACTGTAAAAGTTGATTGTGCTTGATGCTGGACTCCTGCAGACTTAGTGTGGGCTGTAATTTATTTAGTTATATACAAAACATGTTTATTTTTGCCTCTTTTGGACCCTTGCACTTTCTTTCCTTCCTTTTTCTTTTTCATTCGGTTTTTTTTTGTTTGTTTTTTTTTTGGGGGGGGGAGGGTTGGTTTGTTTTTTTGGTTTTTTTGTGGGGGGGTTGTTTGTTCGGGTTTGTATGGGGTTTTTTTGTGGTTTTTTGGTTTTTTTGGTGTTTTTTTTTTGTTTTTTTTTTTTTGGTTGGTTGGTTTTTTGTGTGTTGTTTTCTTGTTGTTGGGTTTTGTCTTTGCTTGTTTTTTGGTTTTTTCTAAAAAAAAGACCCCTCTTTCTGTCAAAGTCTCCTTAGCCTCTGCAGGGCCTTAGGGATGGTTTCCAGCCTCTGGTTGTGAAATGGCAAATGGGCAGCTTCCTGGTTTTGCTTCAACACTTCCTCTTTTCCTCCCTTCCCTTGGCCATGCAGTGGGAATGCTGCTGGGACAATTTGCTCCCTGACCCAGCCAGAGGAGAGGCTGGGCTCTGGGGCTGTGTCCCCTTGCCATCAGCTGTGAGTGGCCCTGGATGTGTCTGAGCTGGAGCAGTTCACCTGTGCCCGTAGACCTCCTGTCTCCAGTAAATCATAAGCATCTCAATCTTTTTGTCAGGCCGTGATACGAGAATCCGCATCTGAATTTCAGTACCAAGAGAGAGAGGCTGATTAAGTGTTTGAGATAAGGTTATGTGACACCACAGGTTAAAAATACCTGAACTGATTTTGGCCCGGTGCCTGAAAACCACATTGTAGCATATTCAGGTGGCACTGAAAAAGCTTTGAGGAGTTTGTTGCCTTCTGCTTTATGCAAGCATTTCTTCAGGAGTGGTCTTTTAGGAGCTGCATCTCTCTTGTTTTACAGCATTTCCTTGGACTTTGCTATCTTGCTTTTCTTATCTAAAATGTTACCAATGTGTTGAGTTCTAAGAAAAAATAAAGGTGTAACAAACCCTGGCTGTTTAGGAAGAAAAAGACAAATATTTTTGTTTGGCACAAATGTCTAGAGAAACAGATCCCCAAAATACTATGCAGCTTAATTCTAGTGCCCCTAAGCAATAAGCAGTGCAGGTTGAAATCCCTAATAAATACTTTGACCTAACAAAATAAAAACAAAACAAAAACTCAACAAACAAAAACAAACACAAAGCCTGTATCATTTACAATGTGCAAGTTATAAAAAAAGCTGTGTGCTTCAGGTAAATCCAGAAAATAGACTTAAAGAAATTCAAGAATCTTCTGAGTCTTATGACTCTATAATTTTAGTGTTTTACCAGTTGTTTTTATTCATGACTTATATTTTTATAAATATTCTTAGTGATGACAAGAAACTTTGAGTATGTGTCTAAATAATAGGAAAGACCTGCCAAACAAAAGACTTAGACCAGGCAAGCTGGTCTGGCTTGTTTAAATTCTTGCCTGTGTTTAATACTTGAAAAGCTGTAGATGGACACTGAAGGATTCAGGATATGGCACTGGATTTGTGGTATCACTGTTGTGAACTTTATGTTTAAAGACTTCTCTTATTTTCTGTGTTAGTTACCATAGTGCAGGAGTCTTATGCAGAAATGTGACTTCCCTAATGCATTTGATTTACTTTCTTGTTTTCTTTGGTTGATTTCAGATGAAAATATGCCTGCTCATTTTTTCTAGTTCTCCAAAATGTGATGTTGAGTGTGTTCTTGTTCTTTTACAGATGGTCTGAAGCCAGATACCAAGATGATGCTAACTGCTGCCTCCAAGAAGAAATCTAAGGGAGGGAAGGGGGATATGACCAAAGACGATGAAAGCAGCAAGAATGATTCAGCCCAACCTGTTACTATCTCTCTTATCTTTAAAAGATATGTTTTTGACACACAGAAGAAAATGATTCAATCCTGAGGAAACAAGAGAGGCCTCTGATTACACCTCAAAGTCCAGACCCTGAAATGCATTGAGGTGGAATGTGTTTCTTGTTCAAGCACATTAGACCTGTTCCTTCCTCACAAACAGAGCCTGGAAGCTTGTGCTGACTGTGCCCCCTTCCAAAATCTCGGCAATCTCATATTGTTCTGTTCAAATTTGCTTATTTTGTCATTTCTGTGATGTGCATCTTTATGGCATCTCAGAGAATCTCACCTGCCAGATGAGCACCCCTGGGTGTACATTCTAATTGCACTGTTTCCTGGATAATTGTGTTGAAGTTTCTCTTGATTGAGAAGTTTGCCACCAAGTCAGGGTGTGAATTTCATGTGATCCACAAAGGGAAGCTGATTATTCTAGGCTTACTTCCTTGAGCTGAGTGGGAGACAGAAGGCATACTATGTAATAGGTAAAAACTAAAATGGATGTTTCACATTCCTTCATTTGCAACTATGTAAGATGCTATCTGAGAGATGGTATGGATGTTTTTTGTAAATATGGTTTATATCTAGAAATTTTTTTCATATTAAACATAATGATCTGTGTAGCTGAGAGTCTTAGTTGTTCTGTTTGCAGTTCCAAAGGTTCAGAATTTATCTTTGGTGACATTTTATGTAACTTTTCTGATTTTCCTGCCTGTTCTGCAATGAATCCTATTCCAAAACTGTTTTCTTTTTCTTTTTCCTTTTTTGTTTTTTTGTAACCAAAATGCCTTTTGTGTGTGAAAGAAAAAGTTGCCTCTGGAAATAGTCAAGGGCTTTATTTCATTAAAATAATGATGGAAGATTGCTGCGTAAGCCTTGTAAAATGAGTGTCTCCAAGATGCTTTAGAAACCATTAGTTTTTAATAGGGATTTCATGGCTGCTTTAGCTCTTTCTCTCAATTTCATGTCCTAGGCTCATAAAAAGGAGAGCACTGGTAATATCCCTTCCTTGTTGCATACAAAGTATAGGACACCTTAACATGAAAACTAACAGCAATTCCACAGGTATGGAAGCTGCAGTCTGGAACAGAAATTGGACTCAGGCTTGGCAGCATGGCAAATGTTGATTCCTGCCTTTTGAACAAAAAGAGTACCTGCTTGTTGATGCTGAATAGCAGCCTGTGACTCCTTTGCTGAACATGGTGACCATATGTACAATGTAAGTGCTTGTTGCACTTGGAGGTAAATAATTGCTACATTCATTCTTATTAATCATAGTATTATATCCCTTGATGGGCATGAGTCCATCATGTTAACATGATCCTGGTTTTTTTCCAGTCATTTCCTTTTAATTTCTAGGTAGCCAAAGTGGCTACAAATGGCAAAGTTATCATCTCTTGAGAGGATGTTTACAACTGGACATTTTTGAGACAGAGCAGTCCTGGTGTCTGAACTAGGCTGATGGTCTCCCTTTAAATCAGAACAGAATTAGTGCTTTGTGTAATAATCCCAAACAGTTTCTGCTGAGTGAGTCCCAGCAAAGCTTTAGCACATCCCTTAAGATTATGGGGTATGCTTTCAGTGTGATCCCAGAGGAATTAGGCAGGCAACTTCAGCTATTGGCTTAACGTAACTTGTGCTGCCAGCCTGGCTGGAAAATGTATCCTTCTGTAATGGAAAAAATGCATTTCACACCCCTGTCACCTCTCCTTCCCCATTTCTCTCTTCTTCTCAAACACCCCCAAAAGCAGTCTTTGGAAAGAATATTTATTATGTTATCTTTCTTTTAAGCATTTATCAAATCCTGTTTTGTACTCTGCTCTGTTACCTCTGCCTAAGATACTGCAGTGATGGAACATAGAGAAACAGATGACATTGAAGGAAAAATGTTACTGTCATCCCAGGTTAGTCTAAGAACTGTGGGTATAAAAAAAACTAATTAAATGCTCCTGGTTATTAAGGAACTTATACTGGTATCTGTATAGTTCTAGTGTCCTTGCCAAATTTTAAATGGGTTGCTAATTTGGAGTATTGGAAAGAAAAGGGGAGTGATTGGGAAAGGTGCTTCAAGTGCTGTTATTGTTGCACTTAAAGGGTTTTGTCTTTTCTCATTTCTAAGACATTTTTGAGTAGTTCTGGAGAGGAGGTTGTCAGTGTAAATGGGGGTATGTATTTTTACAAAAGTCTATCTGATGAATGTTTTCCCCCCCACACGGTGGATTGCCCTTAACAGGATCAGTGAGTCTGTTGTTATGGAACTTGATCCCTTTGAAAACTCATTAACCCTGAACACTTAGATTTGCAGTCCTTTGCTTGGCTGAAAGGACTCCTAGTGCAGGGAGTCCCATGGTTTATTTGCTTGGGGTACTCCAAGGGAGTGAGCAGCAATAATTCCAGAGTTGGACCTACACCCCTTTCTCATCCAATCTCTTGTAAACATATTTTTAAAGTCCTCCCATCTTTCATTTCATTTCCAGACTAGCATACTAACTTGGCATTTTTCTTCCATCTTCTCAGTCTAAGACCTGATCTCCTCCTCAGTGCTCCCATTTCTTTCTTTGCTCATTGCTTCTCCCTGCTCTGGCTCTGCTCTTGCCCTGGAGATCCGTGGCAGGGCTCCCATGGCAGTTGCTGGGAGCCCAGTGAGGTGGGGAAGGCTCTTGGCCTGCAGCTCCTCCCAGCTCCTGTGTGCACTGAGGAGCTGCCTCTGTTCAGGCTTTGACCCTGGGCAGCTCTGATGGACCCACAGGAGCAGGCTGTGCCTTCACCTGCCCCCCTACCCTGTCCTTGTGCCTTGAATCCTCTGCAGAAAGCCCCTGTCACCAACCCTCATCCTTTCATTTTGCTCCTGCTGCAGAGGTTTGTGTAGGATACACAGCTGGGGAGGGATCTACTGAAGGCTGGGGTTTGGTTTTGTGTTTCTCCCAACGTAGAATTCCAAAGGGAGAACCTAAGTGTGCCCAAGAACTTTGATTATAATGTGCTGTTACTGCAGATCTCTGGCTACTGTCCTGAGGCTGTTGGATACACATTCGAAAAAGGGTGAAATGGTGGAACAAAATGATTATGGGAAAATCAAAGCTTTAAAAGACATTTGTAGGATGAACAGATGTTCAAACATTCTTTTATTTGGTTTCCAGACAGACGTAGAGACTTTCCTTTCATCCTCATAATCAGTGCATTATGCTGTAATTTGTAAAAATGGCATTAAAAAAATATTAACAGGGTCATATTGTGATCTACTGACTCTGTGTCATTAAGCCGTGAAGTTAAGAACGGCAGCTGGGAGCACGGGTTAAATGTTGCAGAATGTACTGTACTAGCATATATTGTCAGACTGTATTATAATGAATCCAAATGGAATAAAGATGTAAGGAGTTTTTTTAATACTCCTAAGGTTGTCAGTGTTGCAAAACTAGAAATTATTACGCCTGTGCAGATGTTTGGTGAGTAATACATCTTCGGGTTGTGGAGAGAGTAGCAGGGAGAAAAGCTTCATTTTTACAAGCCTGTTTTCTACTTTTCCTTGGAATTTATTTTGGGACTGCAGTCTGGTTTGTGATCATGCCAGAGGTCTGGAGCCAGGAGGGTCAAAGCTGTGCTCATGGTAGCGAGGATTCAGTAGGTGGCATCCTTTGCTTGGAATCAAAGCTGAGTCTCCCCACCTAAAAAGGGGGTTTTCACTGGCACTGAGACTGAAGGGTTTGCATCAGGCTTGCAACCCAGCTCTTAACAGCTTCTGTTAAAAGCTACAATGCATTTAATGTCTGAGACAGAGCCATGAACTCCAATCTGTTGACCAAAGCCTCAGGCACCAGTGTCCTTTCTGTGTCTGTTTCTGGCTCAGCTGAAAATAGCTCTGTCTCTTAAATCCTGTATTAGTCGGTTGCAAGTAACTGACTATGGGAAAGTGAACCATCTGCACCAGGGGAGTTCTTGATGTGTACAAGGCATCTCGTTCTGGGCAATAGCACTTTCCTTGCCTGTTGGACTCTGCAGTTGAACAGCCACGGGTGGAAAAGCAAAATGAGAGCCCATCACAGCTCGTGGGGAGTTGCAGTGGTGAAGCCACAGTCCACCCCAGCACTGTTTGCCTCTCACTGCTGGGAGAGCAGCTCTGTGTTTACATCTGCAAAGTGCTCTGGGATCTTGTGAGATGAGGGATGAAAGGCAGCAGAGGAATGCTACCTTATTAGCAGTTTCAAAACCCCTTCATATTTCCCTTTTCGTTTAATATCCACAGTGAGCTGGAAAGCTCTTCATTTACAAACACATGAGTTTTAAACAAACTTGTTGAGGATATAAATAGAATTGTTTTAAGACAGAGCCTAGCACTGGGAGCTAACCTGCCAAGCCTGGCAGAAAGGGAAGGACTTGATGACTGCAATCTCTGGTCAGGCCAGTTTTGCTGGATGATGGGCACCCAGAAGGAGTCCAGGGGCTTGGGGAGGATGAGTTTAAGCAAGATACTGGCAGTCTTCTGGGATTCCCCACAAATTCTTCTGCTGTTCTGTGCAAAAACAGGTTAAAAACATCAGTTTACTCTGTAGGCAATATATGGGAAAAAAGAATACAGTGGATCTGCTTATTTCCCATTGTCAATGCCAGAATATGGAGTCTTTCTCACATCTCCTGCTGTGCATGCTGTGCTAGTTGAAGTTCCAGTTGTTGGGTTTCCATTCCTCAGTAAGTGTTACAGTTCTTTATTTCTATTTGTGTGTCTGGTACAAGTGCTTTTCCAAGATGGTGTAATCAGTCTGCAAAACTCAGATCATCCACGTACCCCTCAAGGAAACTGCTTGTCAAAGGTGGGTCCTCTAAAAGGCATCTAACTCATACGTTTCTGGTATGCATGTGTATACTTTTTCTAGTAGAAGATAGGAGAGACAATCTATCATCTATCAAAATTTTGTATTTTTGAAATACAAAAATACGGAACTCATTGAACAGAATCAGAAAATACTGCAAGATCTTTGGTAAATCTTAACCCTGCACTGTTTTACACATTCTTAAAACCAAGACTGTCTTTTTGACTATTGAGTCCTTGCCAGTCCTGCCTGTTCTAGTTCATATATCCTAACCAAAAGGTAATTTGAGGTCTGGATCAAGTGCTGCTAAACTGACAACCCCAGCAGTGAAGGAGGTGCCTGCTAACACCCTTGCACTGGCATTTTGGCTAAACAGATCTGATTCCTTTTGATCCTTTCAGAAAGCTGGGCTGTTCATTAGCTCTAGCGTGTTCTGTTTAGATCAATTTCTTCTCCTTTAAGTGGAAGTCATGCAGTTTTCCTGTGTTTTGGTTGATCATTCTGAGATTTCTCAAGGGCCTCATTCATGTCAATCAGAGGGACTCCATCTTTTTTGGACCACAAAATTGCTTTTATTAGGCTGTACATGGCCCCCATTCAGATGTGCAGGAGCTGATTCTTTTATACAATTTTCTGTGAAAACTGATATTTTAGTGCCTATAACTTCAGTCTGACAGGAATGATCCATTCCCTCATGGTGAATTCATTCCCAAAACAGCATTCCATAAGGACAAGCTGAAACTTAGACCCCACACAGAAGTTTTGCCTAAATTTCTTTGTTTTTGCTAAAGTAAGCAACCCACCATCTAGTTTTCTTTCTTAAGCCTCACTTCAACCAAAGCTGACTTCAACTCTGCACTCTCTGAGAACATAGGTTTTTTACCTGGAAAGATCAAGGTCTTTCAGAAGCTCTTCAAGACACTATTTAGTTACTGAAATATTATCTACATTGGTGCTCACCTCTGTTAAATGGATATGGGAATTTTTTTTCCTACAGAGTGTTGGTCATACTGTTTGTAAGAACAGTAGAAATGCAGATGGGGTACTTAGTTACTTATGTGCAAGAATAACTAAAATTATTCCCCCCCAAAAAATCAGGCATCTGAGAAGTGTGTTTTCTCATGTACATCTTACTTGTTTTGTCTTTAGATGAGCTAAGGTAGGTTTCAATTGCTGATGAACGTGGAAGGGAAATGGAAGGGATGGTTTTGTGTCATCTTTTAAAAGTATAATTGGGGAGCTCTGGCAAGAGAAGCATTTTGTTTGGAGAGAAATGCAAATCACTTTGTACCTCAGTGCTGGAGGGGGTTTGTGTTGTTTTTAACTGTGAAGATTGATCTGTGCTTGGAACCCCACTGGGTGAGTGGACAGTTTGGTCTCCATCCAGTTCTAAATAGAGCTGTAAATCTCATTTGCCATCTGGCAAAGCATGCCATGACTGGGCAGTTTCAGGCAGAGGTCTGGATTTAGAACAGTGGAAGAACATAGAGATTTGCCAGATTGGAATGAAAATAGAACTAAATGAGAGGCATGGGTTTAGGCTGAAATGTATTTGTAGGAACCTTAAACTGCTGTAATAATGCTATCTGAGCACATTTATTTAGTAATTCTGTTGTTACAACGGGTACATAAATCTTTAAGCATCACAGTTTAACATATACAAATTCTTTTAAAGCTGAAGTTGCTGTGAGATCAGAATTGAGAAAAGCTCTTACAAAGTATTTTGAGCTCTCAGTACCAAGTGCTGACAGTATTTGATAATTTTTGCCTTTGATATATGATGTATTTCAAAACCACATCATTATGTACAACTTGCACTCAATTATGTGTTACTGCAGTGAATGGATGCCCAACTGATGGGTACAAAAGTGGGAGAATGAATTTGGTCAGTTGTCCACTGCCACGTGTGGGATGTCACAGGGGTGGACCTGAGCTTTCAGACTGTGGCTCCTGCTGCTTTCTTCCCACGTTTCCCTTGCTGCCAGGTGAAGGGCACTGATGAGTCTGCTGTTGCCAGCCTTGAAGGTAGTTTAGACTCCTCAGAACATTTCTTTCCTGTAACAAAAGTAAGAGGCAATTTGTCATAATCTTTCACTGAGGCAATGCAGACAGTTTGTCCATATGATCCATATTTGGTTTCATCCATCTTCCAAAGGAAGGTTCTTGAATGGATTGTCTGTGGATTGCATCCACCCTAACATAGAAGGCTCATGTAGGAATTGGTACTTGTGTCCCACTACTAAAACAGGCAGAAGTGAACTTGTGGTAACTTCGTCCACAACTATTTGCTTAAAATACTAACATTAAAGTAATCTATGAAAAAGCAGCAAAGACCACCTTCAATTTGTACATAAGGCTTGCTAATTTGCAACATTAGTTTTGCTAGTTAGTGTGGGGTGTTTTTTTTCCCTTAATTAGAAATTTTAATTAGAGCATGCTGTGTATTAAGATGTTAAAGCTTTGACTGGCAGTTTGGAATTGCAGAAGGATCAGCTCTCTCTGTAGGGTTGCAGCACAACAGGGATTAGCTCGCACCCTCCTGCCTGCAGGTGTGTTTTGCTTCTTGAGTTGGATCATCAGGAAATGTTCCTCAAGGTAGGAAGCATTCATCTTCCTGATCAGACCTGTCTGTTCCAAGGAGCCTGAGCTTAGGGAAGAGCTACAGATTCACAGATGATACACAAGGTGTAAGGACAAAGTCTCAAACCTGAACGACAATAGGTCAATTGTTGAAGTGTTTCACCACAGCACCTTTGTCCTTAACTCCAGTTGTGCCAGTGCAGGGAGGTTCCTTGTCTTTGGAGATCAGCTGCTGTGCTGGCCCTTCTGCAGCTCCAGTTTTCAGTCCTGTAACATAGAAGAGCTGCCTGGAGAGATTTCCCCATGGCTGATGTGCTGATGTGGGCTGTCTGTAACACACCATGCACAGCGAGCCGCTGGGTGGGAGGGAGCCTGGTGGGCTGATGTATTTGGAGTTGCTCAAGCTCCCTTACCTCATCTTTCTTCTTCTTGTTTTAAAGCAGATTCAAGGGGAGATAGGATAGATTTTTAAACATTAGCATTTCATGTTTCCAGCATCACACTCCTGGAAAGTGCAAAAACTTCTGCCATGGATAATTATGGAATAACCTACATAAGGGAACTGTTTCCCCAGTCCTCACAACTGGTGGGTATCTTGTGTCCTCTGAGCCTGAAAATTTGTATTTTTGTTCTGTCTAGAATAAGTGTGGGTTTTTCTGTTAGCCAGACAAATACACAATCATTTAAAAAACTGCTGAAATGCATTTTCCAAGATACCTTGTGGCACTCTAATCCACAAGTTAATTATGGTACTGCAATTATAATTTGCTATTTGAGTTGATTTCATGTTCTGCTGGAACAGAAGTCGTGATTTCCCTTATTTCTTGCTGTTAGTTTGTTTATCAGATGTCATCTCTCTTCAGAAGTGCAAATCTTTGCCACCTCTGTTGGTATAGAAAACTACCCATGCTTCTAATAGTTTTTGTCAGTCAATATGCTCTTCCAAATGAAGATTGATAAGTAGCATTTTAATAATTTCAGATTATATGTCCCTTTTAAGCATCATCCCACAGAGTTCTGCTGTGCAGGGTCCCTGTTCTAGTGAGTGTTCATTTCTGTTGAGGGTTCACATTGATGCCCAAATCCTTCATCATGGATTCTTCTGTTCTCATAGTTCAATGTATATGTTATTGATGGTTAACTTTCACTTGTCAATACTCAATTTCAGCCCAGCTTTGGTTGTACTTAAGTTCTTCCTCCTCTTCCTGCCAACTATATTAACCTTCTGCTATTTGCAAATCTTGTCCAGTTACAGTTCTTCCCTTTCTGGAGGGTCACTGGTTAAGCAACACTGAGTTAGTGTGGACTTTTTTAGCACTTGTTTGATCTTTCATGTGATTAAAGCCAGATTCTTACTTCTGTCCTTTTCTTTCTTTGCTTTTCTTGCAGAAAGTCTTTGGTAGCCAAGTGGTTTATGAATGTGTGTGTATAATTCCAGTATAGTAGAGGTATCCAGTTTTCCATGGCTTTTTTTGGTGCTTAGTGAATGACATTGATCAGGATGATTGGCCTGTCTGGTCTTGATTGGTGCCTCATGGTTTTATCTGGCACTGAAGTAAGCTGACATTGGTCTGTAATTCCTTGTCAGTTTTGTTTCAAAGAAAGTGGTAACTCTGGTAAGTGACTGTAGTTAAGACATATATGTCTGTTAGTGTGTAAATCATTTAAAAATGCTGTCAATAATCAGTGAAGCATTTTATCAGTCATTTTCTGCTGGTCATGCACTCACTTAGTGAACTTGTCATTTTTATACCAATCAATAGAAGTGACTAAGTTGATAATTAATGAATGTTACTGAGCATCCCCACTTTTTGCTGGGCAATTCTAGATCAAAGTTGATCACAAACACAAATTCTAGAGTTTGTCACCTGATAGTGAAAGCACATTCTGTTTTACGTTTTTAAAGATGAAATTTTTATTTTCATCTGAACTTTAAGCTAGCACTGTCAGCACCATGTAATGACTTTTTTGCTGGAAGGACTTTTGCAGGTATTGTGATATTGAGGTGGGCAATGCTTGAGGAGTGGCTGAGCAAATCCAGTGTCACTGTTCTGCACTTGGCTGCTCCTGGCTCATGCCTTTTGCAGTAACTTTGAGTCCAGCATTTCAGTGTCTTAAAAATGAAACATCAGGAGAGGCTTTACGACAAGTTGAAAATGAGCAATGATGTAGAAAATATGCCATGATTGAAAAAAGGCTAATTTAATTAAATGTTTATGGCTGAGACATTCTGGTGTAAATAGCCTGTGGCTCCTGGCTTGCAAATTAGGTGTCTTTCTGTTTGTGGCCAATCTCACTCTTTTGTGCTTGTGGCACTGGAGTTTCTGTCACTCTGAGCTCAAAATCTCAAATCCACGTGAGTGATTTGCATATTATGGAATAGAAGCATCCTTTCACTTAAGCACAGGTGTGCAGCCTTTCCTGGAGGGTGGTCAGAACAGCAGAGTTACAGAGCAGCAGTGCCACATCCATTTGTGTGTGAGGGGGAGGAGCTCTGTTACATGCATTAGTTGGATGTCAATACAACAGTGTCTGTCTAAGACAGCACCAAATCCCATTGAAAGTACTGTGTACTAAGCACCCACTCTGTTTCTGACATCTCCATTTTTGTCTTGGAATCCTGTGGCTTGCTTTGTTATCAATATAAAAATATTAAAAGAGCGAACATTTTTCTGTTCCATTAGCAAGATCTCTTCAGAACCTGTGACTGACAAGCATCTCTCTGCACCTTTTCTGCAAGGAGCTGTCATCTCTTAGATGTTTATAGAATGGCAGGAGCTATTACGTTTTGAAGGAAATCCTAAAGTCACCTTGTCCCTCTCCCTACCCAGAGGAAGGATCAGTTGTATTCAGTATCATTAGGGTTTTTGGGAGAGCGAGGGAACAGATTTTTTCTCCCAGTATCTTCCTTGTTGCAGTGTAAGCCTATTTATATTTTTTTTTATCCCTATCCACTATGATACAGAGAACAGTCTATTCTTTTTCACTTTGCAGCATTCTTTATATACTTGAAGACTGAGCATGGATGTGATCAATCTTCTTTCCTCTGGACTAAATGTTCTTTGTTGGTACAGTCTCTCCCCTTGGGGGCTGTGTTTCCTGGACCTGGGCTTGTTTCTGTCTTCCTGAGTTTCTCCAAATGGTCAGTGTCTTTCCTTAAGTACATTTCTCTCAGCCAGGCAGTTCTCTAGCTAAGACCTCATGAGAGCTGACTAATTCAAGTAGGATTTTAACTTTGGGGGTGTCTCAGGACGTCTTCCTGTTTATGCTTCCCTGTCTGCAGGTTTTGCACAATTAGGAGTTTATTGCCTTGAGTTTAATGTGTGAGCTCAGATCATGATGCCTCTCTGTAGGTTTCTTAATACAGGCTTCCATTTCTCATTCTGTACTTACACATTTCAACATCTCATCTTAAATAGCTTCTTATTTTTTCAGATTACTGTCCCAGTTTGCTGGGTTCAAATTCTAGTCCTTTCCTCCAGCATATTTATTCCCAACTGATCTATCCAGTCATTGAGATCATGAATGAAAATATTGAATAGAATTAGCTCAAGGACAGGCTTCTGTGAACCATGCTTAATACCCTCCCAAACAGCATACCATCAATAGCTATTCTCTTAATGTTCTCCAAACAGTCTCATGCTCAGCCTATAATGAGTCTCTCTAGGAAACTTTTCCCTAGCTTGCTTATGCAAGTATCTTGTGGAAAACTCTCAAAAGATTTTTTCTAAATCAAAATATCCTATATTCTAGGTGATATTTTCAGAGTTATTCACTCTGCTTTTATTTGGCTTCAGCTGCAAAACTGGACCTGTGTGGAGCCTGCTGCCCCAAGGCGTGTGTTTATTTTTGGGTTTTATTAGAATCCATTTTTCTTAGAAAAAGAAATGTGTACATTTTAATGTGTAAGAGGATGTTCAGGAATGTGGACTACTTTGGTGCAAAATATGCTGTACACAGGTGATATGCAAGTTATCTTTGTTCTGTAGGTGCATTTTAATCTTGACCTGCAAGACTGTGTTCACAGCCTGGTTTAAGTATTCTGCACTTGCAGCCCTAAATCAGAGCTGTCATCAAACACTCAGGTGTCAAGCATCCAAACTCAGCCTGGACCCAGTTCCAGCCCTGCAGCTTTTCTCTCTCATGGCTCCTGTCTAAATCACAGCTTGTAAGGCTTTCAGGGGTAAGAAGCAGCAAATTTTGCAGTTAAATCAAACAATATTTTGGTGATGAGGGTGAATCCTAACAGGAGTCTGAGGAGACATTCAGGGTCATTTTCACATATGGAATAAGTGGGGATTTGAATTGCAGGTTAGTATTGTGGTCCATTTCAGTATCACGATGCTTTCAGGTGTGATTAAAATGGTTTCATTAAAATTTAAAAATCAAGTAAGACATTTTCTGATAATTCCTTCTCCTTTCTTGGCCTTGTAGTAAGCATACAATAAATTGAACAGCTGATGTCATGAAGAGCTATTGGATTTCAGCCCATGTGAACATGGAGATATTAGGATGCCTCCTGCACCTTTGTGTGGACTGAATGGGTCTTAGTACTATAAAGTGCTTAGTTATTATGAAGTGCTGCACAACTTCACAGGCTTCTCTGCACAGGGTGTTCAGCAAACAATCCCCAGCAGAAAATACCTGCTGTTTCCTAAGCCATGGGAAATGCTGTCTTGCTCCATTAGCCCCACTGCAGTTGCTTGGTTTTTCCCCCTCCTTGCTCCAAAGAGGAGGGAAACATATCTTTACAACCACACTAGCAAGAATTAGCCCAACTGTATTTTACAGGTAAACTAACAAATAAGAGGAGAATCTGAGCAGCCCCCAGGGACTGAACTTGTTTGCTGCTGGGCTGTTCTATCTGCAGCTGGCATCAATGGAAACCTGAGTGCTCCATTAAAAGTCGACAATCTCTGTTGTCTGGGGCATGGGGCAAACAGAGCCAGCCTGTTCTGCAGACAGACTGATGGCCTTTGTCTCCCCTCACCCAGTTCAGGATGGGAAATGATGAGACTCTGTACCAAAAAGCTTGAAACTGGCACTTGGAGTTCTTACCCTGCAGCTGTGGTTCCAAGGAGGAGCAGAAACACAAGGTTGCCTTCAGGGGCCAGGTGGGAAATTCACTGAGTGCAACGCAGTGAGTGAGGATTGGGGCTCACCTGTAGTAATGGGAAATAATGCATGGTGCTGGTGTGGGCCCCAGGTAGTGACATGGGGGTGTGAATCTGGAAATCTTCGTTCCAAAACCTTGGGGATGGCATGGGTAAGTTACCTAAGCTGATGAGAGCAATAATCTGCTATAGGGTTTAACCATGCCCATGGATTAGTGCCTTAAGCAGCAGCCTACTATCCTCTCACCCACCCTAAGGAGGCTCAGGCCAATGCTCTCCTGTAGCATTTTCTTCCAGTAAATGTGACTGCTCAAATGATGCCTTGATGTTCCTACTGCTCACAAAACAGAAAGTAGGGGTTATATGTACTTTTGTCCCCATGGTGCAGCAGAATTAGATTGCATCTCAAACACCTGGGGTAAGGGCTGATTCATGGGAAATACCCAGCATTTCATCTTTTCAAAAGACAACCCTTCAGCCAGGGGACAGTGTGCCACACAGGAAGTACACTGGGCTTTGATGGTATCATAGCCTGAAGAGAAATGCATGATAGTACTTAGAAAGCAAGGGAAGTGGTCTTTCCACTCTGAGTTTGCAGATATTTGAGTGGTGAATTCATTGGTTCTCCTATGCAGAAGAAGTTATCTTTACCCCATCCTTGCTGCTTCTCTGTCCCTTTGTTCCACCAACAACTTTTATCAGTAAATGCTTTGGTACAGCCAGCAAGTTGTTTGTCACGGGCTTAAGGCCTTGTTTTGTCACTGGATTCTGCTATTTTGTTACTTGCTCTTTTCTTTTGCAGTCTGGGTCTATGAGCTACCCAACAGTAACACTGGAGTTTTGGGGCTGTTGGGGGATTGCACGTGGTCTTGCTATCCTTTTACTTATTAATTCTATCAGGCAATGTTATAAAATGTGTAAAGGGAGAGTTCCCCATATCATCTGCCTTTTGTTCATCTTAATCTCTAGTCAGTGTAAGTGACCTTTAGATAACAGCCAAGATAGTATTTTGTGCTGTAAAAGCTTGAACGTAGAAATGAGGGCTGCAAATATCCCTTTTGCTCTTAGCTGTCCACCCTGTGTCAGGTACATATGTTGAATCATTATTCTAATTACCTTTTGAAGGTAAAGGTGGTATCCAATGAATGAGATTTTCAGAAGCACTAACCCTAAACCTACTTTTACAACAGTCAGAGTGAGTTTCATGGCTAACTTCAGGGGTAGGAGTGTGCCCACAGCCCAAACCAGACTGCTATACCTGGTTTGGTTATGGCTAAAGGAGTGATCTTGGTTGATCTCCAACAGAATTAGGGCATTCTCCCCTGAATTACAGAGATTTAACCTCTTATTTGTAGGGCATACTCATCTGTTCAATAGCCTCTAACCCTCTCCTCACATGCACAGTAAACTCTGGTATTCCTGCAGAGGAGGGGAAAATGAAGAGAAAACACCTGGGGAAGGTAGAACATGGGCACAGACTACTGAATACATTTGGATATTGTCTTTTGGTTATTACAGTGTGTGAAACCTCGGGATGATCCACTGCAGAAAGAGGGCAAGGATGGCTCTGCCAAAAAATACTTCTGGCTTAGAGTTTGTGCCCATGTTTTTTGTCAATTTGACCATGGTGTTGCACTGTATCAAAGAATAATAGAGTTTGTGATTAGCCTTTAAGCCCTTCTCCCTGCACCATGCATAGGTCCAAGCCTACTGCTTGACTTTGTGGGTTCTGAGACTTCACAAGTGTTGAAATGAGGAAGAAGCCCAGTGATCCAAATGTCAGCAAGGATTTGGCCATCCTGCAGTTCCTTTAGCAAGTCTCTCCGGCATGCATGTGGAATATTTTCTGCCAGGTAAATGGATCGTGTGTCTTTTTGGTCTTAGTTTCTGCAGCTTTGTGTCTGTCATCTTCAGAATCCTGAAAAAGTGCCCTGGGTGCCTCATGGTCTCAAGAATACCCACCTTGAAACATTTTGGTGTAGATGTCTTTGATTTGCACTGTTCTCTGCCTCCTGGTTTGCGACCAATGCTTATTCTTCCTTCCCTGTTTTTTTTTAGATGCTTCTGGTCAAGAGGTTTTGTTTCTTGTGGCACCAGCAGCAGAGTTAGAGGCGGAAGCAACGCAAAACTCTGCTCTGTCCACATCTCTCTTCAATCTGTTTATCTTCTGCAGAGGCCTGATAGTGAATGACATTCATATAAACAGTGGGTGAAAGACATGATGTGCACAGTTCAAACATCCTGTCATGGTATGGACACATGTACCTGATTGAAAAATAAACACCTAACATGCATAAATATCTGATGTGTTTTCCTGGTTAAAATCTGGTGTCCCTGTGCAGTGTTTATGGAAGACCTACAGTTATTCTTCTATTTTCTCAGAATCCATAAGATATGACTTGATTTTATTTCTGCCTTGAGCTGCTGGCTATGACTTGATGGATTCTGTAGACAAGTTTGTCTGAATGCAAGTTTATGTGATATAACAAACAGTACTTCAGAGAAACACTTAAATGCTTTTCTGTTTCCAGCAGTGACCTGTTAAACTATTTACACAATTTAACCTTGTCTCTCCCCCTCAGTACACTTGATGGAAAGGACAGTGCTTCAGTCTAGAAAGCCATGTAAGTTGGACCAGGCTGTCATTTCAAGTTCTGGAATCTCTATTCTTGCAAATTTTTCAGGACCAACCTGGATAAAGTCACCAGGTCTGAAATAACTTCGCTTTCAGCAGAGGTTGGTGCTGGATGGTTTCCCAATATCTGAGTGATTCTATTAATCTGTGTTAGACCATATGCAGCCATAGTTAAAATCAGGTTTGTTCACCCTGAAATTCCTGTACTTGAAAGAACATCATCCTTAGATAAAATGTTTTCATTGCTGCTTCTTTGTGTCAGCCTCCTATAGTGGGATTTTTGACCTGAAGATCAGATGTTTCCTGGAACTGAGGGCATACAACAGATAAATTGCTGAAAAAGGTGTGAACAGAAGGTGCAGTAAAACTCTTCTAGAGGCATCATTTGTAGCAATTGTAGTCTGGTTCCAGCTTCCAGCTGTGCACAGGGTGGGACTGCCCTGAACATCTGTGGTGCTGCTCTGGCTGTGGTGGATTCTCTGTGCTGGGCCTGTGAAGATAAAACTGATCCAACATAAATGGCTGGGAAGCTGCTGACCATGTGCAGTGGTTTCACTGCACTGATCTGCCTGGAGGGACATTACAGAGAGTCCCAGAGCTGTGTTTCCAGAAGAGTATTCTGTCTCATGGCAGGAGGATCTGTGCTCTCCCATATTGCTCAGGGGACAGACCTCAGGCAAAGACCTTCAGAGTTTGAGCTTTCTCCTACATCTGGGGAAGAGGATGGCAAACCCAGTCCAGGGGCTGCTGATGTTAGAGGGGGTCAGGCTTTGAGTCTGAAAGTCCTCAATAATTACTATTTTGGCCTGTAACAAGGCTTGGTGAGATCTCTGGTAGAAACTTCCTCGTGCAGTTGAGTTTTGCCTTTGAGAAGAAGTTTGTTTTTACTACGAGCTGCATTGTGTGTGCTGTTCATCCCTAGCTGTCTCTTTGCCCTCCTGCTATCCTCAGCTCTTTTCAGAAACCTTAGATTTATCACTCTTGGATTGTCTGTCTGGTTCTGGCTTTTAAAAATAAAAGCTTTTCAAAGGGCCTTTGGAACAGGCTGTGTTATTTTTGGCTCAGTCTCTTAGTGACACTCATTGCAGAATTAAAACTTCTAATTAGAAAGAAAAAAAAATTGCAAGGGAAGGAAAACACATTGCTGCAAAATTAAGGTGGATATTTTAATTGCCCCAGAGGCATGGAATTGCAGTCCACTGCAGAGTTTGCTCTGCCCCAGAAGATCACTCTAGAAAGTGATTACTGTTTTCCATAAGTAATCTACAACCTTTTAATTTTAAAAGCTCAAACAAACATCTCTGCCAAGATACTTGGATGCTGCCTGAGCTTGATGCAAATATCCTAAGAAGAATAATTTGAAATTTACACACATGATGTTGGGAAGACGATGTAGAGGGGAAAAGTAGTGAATTAAGGATGGCAAGGGAAAGAGATTGTCATAAAAAACAATATATACAATGGAGTTAGAAGTGCAGATGACCTCTATGACCTTGGACTTTTCAAGTGATTCATTTCTCCAGTGCAAACTTCTTGAAAATTGCCTTGAGATCATATGCCCTGAGGCTCTGCATGAAGGGACATATCTCTAGAAATCCGTGTGGGCTCCTTCCCCTTTGGGTGGGTGCTGCCTGATGCTGCTCTCTTTCCTTTTCCATGTGTGCATGCTTGGCCCTGATCAAACCATCAGTTTTTTCCATGGTACTTTTCACTGGAGCAGGACTGTGTTGTGCTTGTTGGTGTCTGTGTGTGTTTGTGTCTGCCAGAACCCCCCTGAGGTCTCAGTTGTGCTCTGCAAAGCTGTTTTGAGGGGAGAGGAAAAAGAAACAGAAAAAAAGGAGATGATTGACAGTAGCCCTTTAGATTTCTGTTGTTAATGCACCAGTAATAAGATAAGGCTTATCTTTAAATGTTCATGGAATCGAGACTTTGATGGAAACAGGCTTTTGGGTTAATATATTTTTGATAGATAAAGCAGAATGAAATGAATAGACCAGGGGAACATACAGTATTTAGAGAAAGAGATATTTTTTGTTTAAATCTCTCTGCTGGCATGCTGTCTGGGAGCATGTGACACTCACATATAAATGGTGTGTTTGTAAACACACTCAGTGCGTGTGTTTTAGAGGGATATGGGGGCCTAAAAGGGGTGTTACAGGGCTAAGAGGCTGCTGAGTGAGATGAAATCTGCTAGTTGAGATGAAAAATCTCACCTTCTGTCCCCCCACTTCCGTTCAAGTCCAGCTCTTGCTGGGTGGGTAAATGTGCACAGATAAGAGTTTGCAGCGAAGAGATTTTGCCTCCCCCATGCTCTGACATGAAAAAGGAGTTGCGTGCCAGCCCCTTTGAGGAGTTTGGGTAGCAATGTTCTGTTGTTTGAGCTGCTCAGGGGGAGTTTGGGATGTTGTAGTCATTAATGCATTTCAGCTCAAGCCCTTTGGATGGTCTGTTTTGCATATTTGCACATTTGGATGAAATTATCTCACGACTGTGCGTACGTAGTACAGAGTCTTGGAAGGCCATGCCAAGGGGACAGAGCCTCCTCACAGCAAAGAGCTGCAGCACCTGGGGCTTGGATCCCAGACTGCTTGGTTGCTACTTTTCCATTGTGTGTTTACATCACAATTGTTGAGTTTCATCCCTCTCTTTTATACCTCTTCAGTGAGGAGTCACCTGTCCTTCCTTGTCTCTCCCTGCCCGTGAACCTGTGCACTGCAGCCCCAGACATCTGAGCCACGCAAGTTCATTTTCTCCACAACCTGCCTGGACTCAAAATGATCTCTCCCTCTTAGGATGTGCTGACATAACCCCAGCATCTTACCAAATCTTACAAAGTATCACTAAAAATGGCTGCTATGATATCACATGCAATTGCAGGTAAATATTGCCAATATTACCATGGCAAGTGAGTGGCAGAGCTGGGAGAAGATCCCAGAGTCTTTGAAGACAGACAAAGGGGTCTGTAAAACACATAATTCAGATCACCTTGGGGGAGCAAGAGACACAAATTTTCATTTGATTACACAAAATCTTTGGTGTGGTAATGCCAAATTGGGGGTTTGATTTCTCCTGTTTTAATACAACCTCTTTAGCTTGGTCCAGGGTTGTGCTTGTTTTAAGGGCTTATAAAGTGAGGTCTGGAAACACAGGGTAAAAGCTTTGGTTCTTTTCAAAACTGGTGACAGAAGTCTGACTTCATGCCATTACGATTGGCATCAAATCCAGGCAAACAATTTTTCCAGGAGTAATTTTGCATAGAACAGAGTACAAGTGTAGTAGGGTCCAAATTTCCCATTCATTTATCATTTCTTGCTTTTTCAGCCTTTCACTGAGTGGTGAGCTCTGGGCTCTGAGCTCAGAGCTTATCCCTGTTTGTGGTGTCCCTGCTTTCAGCTGGATGAGTCTCTCTGTGCTTGTGGGCACCTGTCACTGGTGCCACTCTTTGCACCACCCTGAAATTTGCTTCGTTTTTACAATTTTAATGAGGTTTGGTTTTTTAGGAACCAAATGCATTTTAGAAACCTGCATGTATGTTGGTTAGAATGTATTTGTGTAGCTCACAGACCTCTGTATTTAATTAACGCAAAACAACCGTCTTGAATCTAGGAAGCTATCTAGTTGCAATTAGTTCTTGTTTGCTAATTAATTACCAATGGATGATTAAAGACTTGTTTACTGAGGTTTAGCAGCTATCAAGACACACATCTAGTACTCAGGGGATTTACTATGCAGTAACTGGATTGTTGAATTAAATTCATATTGGAGACCTTTAAACTGTGACTGAAGAAAGCTGCTCTGCTGGTGGGGTTTGCTGTCACAGCTCTCCCGGCTCCTCCAGGTCCTGCTGCCCTGGGTACCTTTGCTCTTATTGGGAGGGGTGGTTAGGCTGATACACCTGACTCACTGGGGTGAGAAACTTGTTTCCTTCTGCAAATTAAGGTCACGGAAAAGCAGGATCTCAGGTCTTGGCTCTGTTGGTTAAGCAGTGCTGCTTGACACACTCTCTGTCGTGTCTGGCAGTCATGGTCTAGCTCTGTCTCTTTGTGGGTGCTCATCACATCTTAGTCCACACAGAAGGTCTTGTTCTGTTGGAATTTGATTGCAGGCTGGCTTTTGCTCCTGGATGTAGGCTTTTGGTTTTGCTTCTTTTGACAATTTTCTGGGTAGTTTTGTTGAATTTTTTTAAGTCTGTGGGTTTGTTTCAGATTCAGTCCCTGTGTTTATGGACTATTTGGTCACCAAAACCCCAAGTTTCTGCTCACCACTTGATGAATAGGATCAAGATTTATGGTGACAATTAGTGGTTTTTTCGGGTAACCAGTTGGAAAAGTCTTGAGGAGATGGTGTGTTTGCTGCCTTCTCAAAGCCAACCTCTTGAGGTGCCTGAAGATGTGCAACCAACATTGCTCACTGCTTTTGAGAGCCCTTCCCTGCATGTTGTGGATAAAACAATGGAAGGGAAAGTTAAACACTGGTACTCACACACAGAAGCTCTTGGGTTTGCCACAGAGTCTGGCATGAACAAAAGCTGTCCATGCAGGTGTTGGTGAATAGTAAGGGACATTAATATCCTTTATGAGGGCAGTAGTTCAGAGTTCGGAGGGTTGGCTTTAAAACTGTCTGCAGGGTCTTCAGCCTCTGTCAAGGACTGCTCTTGCATTTTGGTTTTTAGCCAGTAGGTCATGAAAGGAGTTAGGAGACCAGCAAGGGTGCTGGGAGTTTCTACATGGAGACAAGCTTGGTAGGATTTCATGGAACAATTTTATCCATTATTTCATTTTCTCTTGTGCTTTCCTTATTTATAAGCCGGAGGTTTGGATTGCTTTTCTCCAGACTCTCTCACTAAGCAGAGCTGGCAGGGAAAAAAAAAAAAAAATCAGAGAGAATGAGCAACTGTGGCAGAAAACTGATTAAAAAGAATAATTAGCATTTGCCCCTGATAAATGAGCAAAGCCATTAATTAGACTGATTTTCTCCTGGCTTTTTTTTTTTCCTTCTCCCTTTCCTCTGTCTCTTTTTTTTTTTCCCTTCTTTATCAAATGGCAGTGCCGTGACTGCCCCTTTGGTACGTTTTCATCAGCTTTTCACCAGTTGTCAGAGCTAACACCCTCCTTTCCTGGAGCCCAAGCAGCCTCTTGTAGCTAATGGATATGGAATGCAGCCAGAGCTGATAGCTGCTAGATCTCCACTGGCTTACAGGTGTTTCCATCATTACTGGCATATTATCTGCCACGGGGTCTCCTTCTTCCTTCTCCTCCTCCTCTTCTTTTTTCTCTCTGTTTTCACCCTTCTTTGCAGTGTCCTAGAAGTAATTACAGTTTAAAAAAAAAAAAGCTGGCAAATTTTTAAGAATTTTATTTTATGCAACACGATGTCCCGGTGATCAAATCAATTTCTTTTTTTGGCACGGTGACAAACAGCGATGCTGCTGCTGTCGCCTGTTTGAATGTAATTACCAGGATGAAAGGGAGAATTTTAATTAAGACAATTTCCCCCCACACCTTCTTCCCTCCTCCTTGTTCAAATAATGAGCTGGGGGCTGTGGTTTTTTTTAGTGCTGAGGTTTTTTAATATGTGTTTTTTTATTAAGAAATACTACTAATCATCAGACTATTGCATATTATATCATGACTATGCCCCCCCACCCTGATGAGAGCTGGCTGAAGGCTTGGGTCCATGCAGAATGGGAAAATGATGCATTCACAGTCTCATATGGGAGCTTGGCACTATACAAGCCAATATGAGCATAAAAGTCCTTGTTTAGATCTTAAATGGTGCAAATGGGATCGCTGGCATGTATATGGTGCTTGGAGACTTTTGTGATTAATTATTATGTGCATTCCTCTAATGCCCAGAAGTCAAATTTTTCATGCAGTTTAGGGCCCTGGAAGCAGAAATAGGCCAAGTGGCTGCCTGGGAGCCAAATGCCTCAGAAACATCACAACATCTGGATTTGACCTTCATTCTTTGGACCCAGCTCTAATTTAGGGAAGCATTTGAATTGTGTGCTGGGCAATGGGTAAGAGTAAGGTGCTTCTGGGGTAGAAGGAGGAAGGAAGGGCAGATGTGCAGTGAAATGAGAGAAAAATATGCTGGGATTTATTGGAAGGAGCTGGTAGAAAGCTGAGGAGAAGTAAATGACAACTGGAGCTGGGACATAAGAGAATGAAAGTTTATCTGGAACGGGATTCACTTTTAAAGTTCAAGCAAGTACAAATGGATAATTCTTATGAGCCTCTGGCATGGGAGGTGCATTGGCAATGGGTTTGCAAGTCAGGATATCAGAGTTAGGGCTTTGTGAGGAGCAAGTGAGGTGCTGGACTAAGATTTTGGGGGGTAGTCAACCAAATTCCTTAACCATTCCATGAGTCTTAACTGTTAGCTCAGGGGGGTGCATGCTGGGGATGATTTTAACTGGCTGTTGCCTTGGAGGGACGTGTTGCCCTGCAGTACTGTCACCTCTGTGCCTCTGAGTCTCAGCACCATTTGCAGAAGTTATACAGAGGTCAAGTTCTCTGGGACTTGTACCCTGATGCACAGGCAGGAGCATGGAGAGGAATTTTTCTTCTTTCTGTTGTTGCTGTTCTTGTTCTTGTTGTTGTTGTGGTTTTGTTGTTGTTGTTTTGGTTTGGGGGGGTTGTTTGTTAGGTTGGTTTTGTTTGTTTTTTGTTTTGTTTTGGATTTTTGTGTTTGGTGGTGTTTTTTTGTTTTTGTTTGTTTGTGGGGTTTTTTTTGTGGTTTTTTTTTTTT
>WBNO01027745.1:134896-193455 GCA_013400575.1 Peucedramus taeniatus | reverse complement strand
TTTTTTTTTGTTGTTGTTTTTTTTTTGTAGGTAGGGCAAGGACACTTTCCTGGCACTCTGAGATTTGCCCCTATCTATGTTCACCCCATAGCATGCATCACAAAACTGTTGTGCTCTTTCAGACACAGGCAGGGCATCCTCTGCAGCCTGTTACCAGGTCTGTTAGCAATCCAGAGTGGCTGGCTCAGGGTAATTCAAATTGCCTCCTTCCCCCAGGGCAGGACACACACTGCCTCCAAAATATGCTTTTTAACCTGCAGCCTTGGGACCAGGGCAGTCCCATTACTTGGGACTGAAATTAGCTCTTCAAAGGGTTGGTGTTGGAAGGGGCTACAAAGAGGAAATCGATTTCCCAGATGTGTTTTTGAAGCATGTCTCATGTCATGGAAGGTAATTTAGACCAATCTGGGTGCTTGGTTTCCCAGAACAGTTGAAAGTTCACGTGCAAGTTCCTTGGCTGTGCGGTGTGTGGCAGGTACCTGGGCAGGGCTGGTCCCCAGGCTCCACCCTGCCTTCCTGGGGATCTCTTCAGGCATGACGTGAACATTGCTGGACAAATAGGAAAACCTGCAGAGCAAGGTAGGTGCCTGACAAAAAAATGAAGGCAGCAAGCTCTGTTTGGATCTCTTCACTTGTTCAGAGATATTCAGAGGGGTCACAGCCCTGCCTCCCACCTCGCCTGTCTCGCCAGCTGCCATGGAGCACTGGAGCTCAGGCATTTGGGCAGAGCTGGTTGAAAAAGCTGAAAAAAAGGAACTGGTAGAACTTGAATCTTGGCTGAATGGCTGCCCTTGTCCTCTGCAAAGAAACCATTCCTGCTTATAAAATCCATCTGCTTACACCTGGGTTTTCAGGTCCAAAGGGAGAACTTTTCTCCTTTATTCATTGCCAAGTGAGTTGGGGATAGGTGAGCTGTGGTGTAGGGTGTGAGGACCAGAGTTACTGGATAGAGGGTGTCAGGGGGTTTAGGTGAGGAACAGCACCAGAATCAGGGTGGTAAGAGAGTATAGATTGGATATATCATTGTGCTTTCAAAGGCCTTGGGCTCTGCTGGATTTGTCCTAAAGCTGACAGGCATTCATGGGCTGGCATTCACCACCAGCATGGCCACTTGTCCTGGAAGAGATGCCTCCTTTAGGGTGGCAGCCCTCAAGGGCTTGGCAGAGCCTGGGTGCGCTGGGTTAATGAGCAAGGATCGGTATGCATGCTCCTACCACACACAAACAGATGCAGTAATCTGAATTATTTGTGTGCAGCCCAGGTCCCTGGCTTGCTCAATCCCAGAGTGGAAATTGCGCCTGAGGTTAATGCACTGCAAAGAATGTAGGGGAAATGTTTTGCGTTTTAAACAAATAAAAATCAGTGCGTATTTTTTTAACGCTTGCTGACCAGCTCTTCACATCCTGTTAAGCTAAATATTTGCATGGTGGTGGTGCAGAGAGGGCTGAGCAAGGAGCCCCAGTGTTTCGTTTGGGTGGCTCTATATTGCCATCAGCTGCTCTTTCCTCTTCTGTCTGTTTTTCTTAGCAGGGTCAGGACGAGTTTCACAGTCCAAATGGTTCACTGCAATTCTCTACAGGATATCCTCATTTTACTTTAATGGGGAGGAAATTAATGAAACATACAGGCCCTGGGGCTTCAAATACTATACATTAATATTATCCCAACGTATTGTGGTATGTGCACTCTCTCAGACTAAACTTTACACTGGACAGAGGAAGTTGTGATCAGATTCAGGTGCCTGTGAAATTTAAGTGGTGGTGGGGAGAAGGGGAAAAAAAATAAAGGAAAAGAGAAGCTTGAAGCTGTTTCCTTCCATTTCAGCCCCTGATCAGTGTGAGAACGGGGATGTTCAAATGGCATCAGGTCAATACAAACCAAATAAACACTCCCAACTCTTAGGACAGGGGTATTTAGCCGTATTTGTGTATCTGAGAGACTAATTCTTTTGATTTGTTGGTTACCTACTTTGGAGACCAAATTCTTCCCATCTGTCACTAGGCCAGTAGTGATCTAAGACAGTGGTGGTCTTTGCAAAAGATGTGCTGCTAAAGGATTCCAAATCTTCCCACCTCCCTTTCCTCCAAGTGAAAAACAAATGGGAGAGTGTAATAGGAATTAAAAGAAAATCAAGTTCAGCTTCAGTTTTCTTTAGTGGTTACAGGGAAAAATGAGAAGGCAGGTCTGAGCACTCAGCTGTTACCCCTTGTGCCAGCCACCTCACAAGCCAACAATTTCCATGCAGTGATGCACTCTGGCTTCAGCACAGCCCAGAACCTTCAGCTGGGGGTGCCTGGCCCAGACAGTGGATCTGGATGTTATTAAGCCTCTCAAGACAACCAAGAAGCTTTGGCCATGCATTAAAAACAGCTTGGGCCCAGGGTGCTCAGCTGCCATTCCACTGCTGCTCTGAGCTGCTTAAATACAGCCCCTCTTGTGTAGCTGCTCCTGCAGCTGGAAGGGGGTCACTAACACTGGGCTGTATTGGGCCTGTTCCTCAAACCTGCTGACAGTGAATTCTGGTTTTCCTTCTGGGATTTTTGTTTTGTTTTCTTTCTCCTCGTTCTGCAATTTCCTCATGTTACAGCAACTGGCACTGCCTTTGCATCAAAAGGAACAGTCCTTCACAATTTTGGTGGAAGAATGTGGAGGAGGGGGATCTTGTTTGGAGAAACTGGCTGCATCAAGGAAAAATAAGAATTTTAATGGCCATCATGGTCTTGAGGAATAACAAGGGTTTTTTTTGTTTTTTCTTTTTCTCAGAAATGCACTAAAATACCTTAAATTTTATACGGGCTGAAGTAGAAAGCAAACCCCCTCCCATTCCCAAATTCCACATCCCCAACTCTGTCCATTTGATTTTAAATGTTGCTGAACCTCTTGCCTGGTGGAGAAAACCACAACTTGAATATTACCACATTTTGCAAACTGAAGGCTCTGCCTTGGGATACGGGGACAATTTATTAGTGGAAATATCTTTAATTAATTTGTGCACAAGTTCGTGTTTTTCTTTAATTCTTCTCCCCAGGCACTTGACCCATAGTAATGAAATCCGGGAGTCCTTTTCAGAAAATTACTTTCTCAGCATTTTTGTTCCTTTTAAAGTTAAGTGTATCGCATAATGACCATGAAATGTTATCCTCTATTAGGAACACACTTTTCACTGAGAGTCTTCAAATAGAGTTCATTACCAGGAACTCTGTGGTGAGCTGCCATCGCTGCCTCACGGTCACCCAGGCCTGGCTTTGAACTCTGCACGGGAATGTCTTCCAGGACAGCTGCTCTGCCCGGGCAGCTCGGGTGGAACTGGTTGTCACTGGAGGAAGGTAGGTCCAAGGTTTGGTTCCAGCCTCAAAGGCCAGGCCCAGGAGAGAAGAGAGCTCTGACATCAGTGGCCATAAGCTGGACAAGGGGCTCCTGCAACCCAGGAGAAGCCAAGTGTTTGGGAACCTCATGTGAGACCTGGCCCTTGGGCAGTTCTAGGTGCCTCCAACGTTGCAGTTGGAAACACAGACCTTTTTGTTAGGTCTGAGCAGGGACAATGGCCAGAATGGCTCTTTCTGGCCCTTTCCCTACCAGTGTCATATTGTGGTGGCAGTATCTCCATGGTTTCTTCTTGTTCAGGCTGCCCCTAGGGAATGGATCCAGGCTCAGGAAAGCAGGACATGCCTTGAGAGGTTCTTTGGTGTCTTAGATACACTTTGCCTCTCACTGCAAACAGTCCATAAGGACAGAATGGTTTCCTTTTGCACAGGGATGGGCCAACAGTCCCCTGTGGTTTGGCCTGTGGGGATGTTGGCACTGACACAACAGACACTGGTGATTGAGGGGTTGTTTGGGAGTAATGCTGCCAAGGCACAATGGGATTTTTCAGTTTTTTGCAACGGAGAAGGATGGGAGGGGGGATGCTAAACAGCAACAGGCGATGAGCAGTTCTGATTTATAACCCATGTGAAATATGTTATCTCCCCACCCCACCTTCTGCCCCTCAACTGCCGCTGTCTAAGCCTGGCACCTTCTGATGCAACATTGAGCTGCTGATTCAGACCAGCCTTGTAGGACACAGCGTCGTTGTGGAGGAGTTCAGATGGGTGTTTCTTAAGAAGTCTCACTGAAGTACTGACTGGGCTTTTAACCCCCCTGGACACATGCCAGGGAGTTCATGCTGTGACATTACTGGGTTGTCCTGCAATGGACAGTCCTGGCCAGAGCTACAGAGCTCCTTGCACCCCTCTGACTCCATGCCTGAATCCTTCTCTGGGGCAGCAGTGGTTGGCACTCACTGCTCTCTTCACTCTCTGATGCTCAGTCCAAGCAGAATGAAACCCCAGGGGTCAGAGTTGGTTCATTCATCTTATCATAAAGATATTATTGGTGTTTAGAAACCCCCTACCAGCAGCAGAAAGGGCTGTTGCACAAAGGGCCTGGTTCCATTGTTTTGAGGTCATCCATCTCCCTGTCCTGGTCCCGTTTTCACTCTAATTTGTTTAGACCACAGAATGGGCGCGTGAACAACTTGTTTTGTTTTTGAGGGGTGACCACAAGAACATTGGCTGCATGTGCTTTTTGTTTGGTTGCAGTTTAACAGCTGTTCCCTTTGAAATAACCCCATTTCTGCTGGCTTTATTTCCCAGTTGCTCTTACCCAACTTTTCTGTCCAGTGAGGCTTCTCCCTCCTCCCCACACACCTGGCCCTGTTCCCTGCCCTCCCCACCACTACCCCAGGAACCCTTTTGGTTATTTCAACCTCCGTGATTAAACTGGCCCCCAATTGTTATCAAGAACATTCAGGAAGGAGGATGAAAAAAGGAAACATAATCTTATCTGAGAATAGAAAATATGATAAGGGCCCCCTATCTGGAGGCTGCAGTGTCCCTCGTGGTGGGGCTGCAACAGTTCCTTTGAAAATAATCACCGACACCATCTCTGCTAAATCACCTTTCACACAGCTCAGGCCTTTGATACAAAGGCCCCTGGCAAAATTAGAGCAGGATTGTGTAGACCCCAGAGCAAACGCATTAAATGCTCAAGAGATCAGAATTAGGGGGCACACAGATATAATTGCTTAGGAGGAACCCGTGCTGCTGGGGGGTGACAGTGTGTGGGTGGATGTGTGTGCTCGTTTTTGGCTCTGTCTGGTAGCTACCAGATGATGACTGCAAGTTATAAGGCATGATGAGGTGCTAATTAAATGACCTTTGTATGTTTTAATCATCCTCCTAGGAGAGGAGTTAATGCTGGACTATATGCAAGGTGTGATGATTGAGTGCTCAGCGCTCTCAGAAAGTCTTGGATAGTGTGAGCAGTGTTGTGGTGGTTACATGTAAACAGAAAGAACAAGAAAGTAATTTTTGCTTTTCGTTNGGGGGGGGGGGGGGGGGGTGTTTGTGTTTTCTCCCCACCACACCTGTTTTGATGTTGAAGCCTCAGGGTTAAGTTTTCCTTATTTTATTTCAGCTGAATTGAATTATATTGGTTTTTATGTAATAGATCCTATTAGGTACATTGCAAAAACCCCTCCATGTTCTGCTCCCAAGAATTTAACAGGCCTTTTCCTGAATCTACCTGGCCTGAAACAGCTCTGGGGAAGCTAGTGGAGCTGGGAAAGCAAAATACCCTGCAGGGACAGGATGGAAGTGCAGAGAAGAATCAGAGGAAATACAAATATATGAGCCATAAGTACTACTTACTTCAAAAAAGAAAATAAAATCTCTTCCATATTTGTTCTAAGATTCTAAAAAATGCTTAGGGATTTTGGGAACTCACTCATTTTTTGGGTTCTTGACATGGGGTGCCTTTCAGAAAGTGGCATAAAATAGCTCCCTTAAAGCAGTTAGGTTATTTTTAAATGTTTGAAATTAGTAACCTAAAAATTGAGGTTTCCCAAATTCAACTTCACTTGAGAAAATTGTATGTTGCTAATTGACTCCATACATTTCTGAGCATCATGGCTTATATCTTTTAGAAAATGATTTGGCTTGAACTGGGAAACTCTGAGCCACCACCCTGACTTGCAGGTGTTAGCCATCAGCCAGTCAACCCATTTCCAAGGTACTTCAAGGCAAAGTTTAAAAATATGCTTTAAAAAACCAAACCAAAACAAAAACCTGTGAAAACCTTCAACAGCCAAGCAAACTCTACTCCTCTGTGAATATCAGGTTAGGAGGTCTTGCCTGGGGCATAGGAAGTGCTGAAATTGTCATATCTTGTGAAATTATTTAACTAAAGAGTCCAAGCTAAATCTGGCAAAGCTCAAACTGTAACAAAGTTCCTCTGCAACATAATAATGTGGAATTACAGCACTTTTTCTCATTAGAGGAAAAAATACTTCTTTCTCATACATTTTTGGTGGGACCCTGCAGCACAGGGAAAAGGCATTATAGTGTTGCCACCTGGTATCTCAAAGTGTTAACTTCAGCACTGCATCATCATTCTAAGGTAGAAAGTTTGTAAAGTAACCCAATTTTAAGTACTGGCGAGGAAGCAAATTGCAGTGGTGGGAAATTGGCACAAGAGGTAAGAGATAAGCTCAGAAATCCTTGCCTTTCTGCTGATCTGGCTTTCAGGGACTGGCATTTGTGAATGCAGCCCATTGAATGTGAGTGCTGTAGTTTGCTGGTCTGTAACAGAGACGTGGTCCATGTGGAATAAGGTTGTGAATGACTGGCAGAACCTTCTGTCCATTTTTTTCCAGATACACAAAATATGCCCTTTAGGTCTTTTCCTCCTATTCTTCCCCTTGACAGCCCAAATTATGGATGGAGGTGCCAGCCTGAACACTAAATTTCCTGTTGCATGCTGATTTGTGGGTTATTTGTGCAAGTGAAAAGCACTCTGATTTGTGGAGCAGTCACAGAGGGTTAAACAGTGAATTTGGACATAAATCCATTTTATCTTTCATAGGTGGGTGGAATCCTTTGTCACTTCTGTATCTGGCTATGAAATGCAGCTAAACCAAATCCTCAAATTTCCTTGATCCTTGTGGGAAGCTTCAATCTGAGATGTCCCAGAAGAGACATCTAAAAGAAAAACCTGGATTCACCAAAATGGCTGTGGTTTATTATTAGATATAATTGCTGATCCAGAGACACAGCACTGAAGCTCTTGCAGAGGTATGAAGGGAGGCATGAACCAGCCAAGGCAAGCCCAGCTTTCATCTGCAGAACTCCCTGGCATCATGACCTGAGGCATTCCCAGCCTGCAGCAGCCATCCCTGTGATGGTGACCATGTGGTTTTATAAGGCAGTGCAGTGAAATATCTCAGGGAACTGATCCAGCTGCAGAAGAAAAAGAAAAATCCTACTTTTGTGTCCTCTGTGTTTCCTGTTACAGTGGATCATTTCTCCAGCCAGGCTGATGTCATGGACCACTGCAGCAGCACACGGAGGGGATCACACATTGGAAGGCAGAGGCACTCAGAAAGGAATCCCCAAAACTGGAATTGCCACCAAAAGTTTCTGGCATGAAATCTTCCTCCTCAGCAAAGCAGGAAAGAAAAAAAATCTGTGAGCAGTTTAAAGAAAAAGAAAGACCCAACCAACAGGGAAAACTGTTTTGCTGAAGGAAGTACTTTGGGGGGGGGGAAAACCCAAATAACCCTCAAACAAACCCCAACCCAACCCAAGTCCTTTTTCATAAGCAAGAGTTGAGGATCAGTTTTCTTCAGCCTGACTCAGCAGTGTGGAGTGGGCTGTTTTGGGAAACTTTGCAATGCAGGAAGGGGAGAGAGGGAGGAAAAGAAGCAACACCAATGAGAGCCCAGAGAGACCCCAAAGCCTCATTTGGTCCCAGCAGCAGAAGGTGCTGTTGGTGACTGTGAAGGGAAGAGAGTTCTCCCAGAGAGTCTGACCCTGGCATCCCTGTGTGCAGCCCCCATTCTCAGGCCCTTTTTCTGTTTGCACCTTTTAAAGAGGGGTTCCCAGGCATTGCTCAGTCTGTAACCTTCATGTGCTTCCTGTGGAGCGCACTCTTAAATTATTTTTTATCAAAAAGGCCCAGAAATTTGATAGGGGAGATGAGAAGATGGGTATGATCAGGGAGGATAATAATGAAGAACTGTCAGTTCCCTGGCTGTAGCTTTGTTGGCCCTCCTGCTTTCTGAGATAAAGACACAGTGGCTGGTCTGGGTTCTATATTAAAAGGCTGATTTGGCTGCTTGATTATATATGAAATATAGATTTAAAGCTTAACTTATGTTACCAAAAGCAAATCAATTGCAGGGTAAAGCCTGACACATTTGTTATGATCACTAAAATGCTTTTCTTGCCTTGTTGGTGCTCATAGTGGCTGGAGGGGTTTTAAAAAGCTGTCTGGATCCAGTTTAGTGAAATCTTACCTGTTCAGAATCTGTTTATATATTTAGTAACAACAGCTCAGGATGGAAATATTTTCATCTGTGCTATCCTTCTCCACCTGAGTCCCAGGAACCTCTAAAAAGAAGGAGTTAAAACCTCCTTTTAGCAGATAGAAAGGGAAAGAGAGGTAGAAAAAATTCCAGAGCCAGTGTCCAAAAGGATCCTGCCAAAGGACTTTATTTCTTCTGGAGATGACCTTGTCAGCTCCTTGGTTAAATGCTTTGCTGGATCTGTTGCTTTAGGCTTTGTTCCTGGAAAGCTGAGTGTACCAGAGCTGAGGAAATGCTGCCCTAGCATCACTAAATGGTTCTGGTACCCATGCAAGCTCTCATGGAACAACCTGGGGCATCTCTGTGGGTGCTGGAGGCAGAAGATGCCTTTCAGAGGCTGTGGCTCTTTGCCATGGTCACCTCCCTGGCAGCCTGACAAGTGCACAGCCAGAAGGTCAGTGCAGCACCAGAGTTTGCCAGGAAGCAATGGCTGGAGCCATCCTGCCTTGGCTGACAGGCCTCTGGGGCTTGTCTGCTCACAAATGACACACACATGCAGGCACAAATAAAACCCTGGCAATCGCTGTCTGCAACAGCCTCGCTGCTTCCAGGGGGAAGGAGTGCACAGTAATTTGATGCCTTCATTATCTTCATAACATGAACCAATTTGTCAGCAAACTACTGTGCAGCCTGATTCCTGATTGCAGGGAAAACCAGGCTGGGAGAGAAGACTATTATTTGCAACCAGTTTAAGCATTGTTCTTTTTCAGAGGAATATAAATACACTGTGTAGAGCTGGCTCATTAGACACTTATCCGTTTGTATTTATGGTTTAATTAAATAACTGCACGGGAGGACTTTGGTTTCTAATCACAGTCACAATACAGTTTTGCCCTCTTTATGGCAGTCTCTTTCCAAGAAAGGTATTGTAGGCATGAGCACATTCAATCTGGCAGCTCCCATCCCTTGATGGAAAGAAGAAAGTAAAATACTTTAAGGTCCAATGTATGGATGGGGGAACTGATGGATAAAGAGTTTCAGTGACCAGCCTCAGGTTATGCTGTTTACTGACTTCTGGTTAGAAACCACTGAGTTTTCTGCTGAAAAGCAGGGCTAGGAAGTGAGTTGCTGATTGCTCTTTGCTTCTAAAGAGGTGATCCCCCACAGAATTTTGCACGCACCACTTTTACCTGCCTTCTTCTTTTGTTATAAAGTCCAAGCTTAGCCCATCTTTCCAATCACCATGAATTGGCTTTTGTCTTGCAGATTTGCTTGCCGTGGCTCTGATTTTAACCTGAAGCAGCAAGAATGCAACATACTGGGTATGATTGCTCTGAATGAGCCCCTGCACTGAGTCCTGTGCTGCTTCACCATCCCAGGAGCTGGATTCCATGCAGGATGTGGCAGGAAGCACCTGCTAGGTTGGGTGTACAGAGATGTGAGGTGAGTTACAAACCTGCAGAAAAGCTGCAGACAGGTTAGGTGACCCTCTGCCTGTCTCTGGCATGGCCCCTACTCTGATGTTGCTTCTGTTCTGGTATTGTCTTCTGGTACCAAATCCAGTGAGTTTCTTGCCACACCATATTTCCTGTCAAAACCATTCTGCAGAAGATTGGCTTTGAGATTTTGCTGAGGGAGAGTCTGTGTCATGGCTCTGGAGTGGAGGCCAGGTAAATATAAAGGTAAACTTTCTGTGTCTGCCCCTTCCCTCACTTGCATCAGCTCCCATCTCTGGTCTCAGTCTGGGACAGAGAACAGCAGGGTTATGAGATCTCCTGATCAGGCATGCAACTTTCAGCAGTGCTTTGACTTTGAGTGTAAATTTTCTCTCTGAAAAGTCAGGGGAAATCTAAAGGAGCTGCCTGTTGCTTAGAGAATAGAGAGGAAGAGTGCTTTGACATTATATTTTCTTATTCCTAATCCCTGAGGTAGCTGATGTTTTTATTTAATATTTTTTACTCCCTTCCATGTTTAATGTGCTCCTTTAAATTGCTTAAGCTTCTTTTTCTTCTCTTTAACTCAGTTAAATCAGATTCCCCTGTACCCTGAAATATAAAATACATGGAGGTTTTCTCTAAAGCATAGTTTATGCTAATAATTCCCTCTCTGCATTCCTGTGCTAGAGTCAAGCACTGCATATCTGATTGGGCTCTTAATGACTTTTGGGAATCATTTAAATATCTAGCTGACTAGCCCAGTTAATAATCAAAGCTGCAGCTCCTTGAAGCAGGAGTGACTCATGGAAGAAGAAGAAAGCTTCTGGTTATTTCTAAGCCTCTCTCCTGCCCCTTCACTGCTGTGCAGGCTCTGAAGGGCACAGCCTTATCAGATGTTCCCAGGCAATGTGCATCCTTTCTGTCTGGCTCCCAGTCACACGTTCAGGTGTGCAAAGTGCCAGCCTGGTGTCTGAACATCTGTTGCCTGTGCACCCATTGCAGGGAGATCACTGGAGCTTGCAGATTAAACAGTTCAGGGGCAAATTTAGGTTTTGAATTGCAGATTTTTTGGGGGGGTGGAGGGAAGGGAACCCTTGAATATTGCAGTGGGGATAGTTCTTGGGAGACAACTGGCTTTACTCCTGCTTAAGTGTGCCCTGATGCTGCTGGTACTATCTGTGGATGAATCAGAAAGCAGCAGACATTGGGACTGGGCTTTGGGTCTAACTCAGTGTCCTTTCCCAACTGAGTGCTACCCTATCCCAATGTTTGTTTTCATTCTTAAGGTATTTCCTGACCATCTCATCTAATAGCTCCTGAAGTTTTATTTAATTTCTAGAATGAGCTCTTTTTTTCACATTTTTTGTCCTAGAGTGCCATGGATCATTGTCGTGTGCTGTTACTGCTGTCTGTGCTGCAGACAGACAAAAAATCTGCTCTGGTAATGAAAAAAAAAAAATTCTGTGCTTCCCCTCCTCCTGCACCTCAGATTACTCTCCTGAGCACTGGCATGATGTTGGGACTACCTTTGGCATCTCTGTATTTCCTTTTGTGTCCTGAAAGGCAGTGCTCACTGAGATCCCTGTTCTGTGATGTCTGAATTGAGATATGTTCCACCAGAGAGAATGAGTGCCTGGGGGAGCAGAGAAGGGCTTTGATCTCACTGTGCTTTTGAAATATGACTGTAAAATCAGAATTAGATGGCAATCTCTTTGGGGCAGGGACATCTCTGTTTGCCCTGCACAGTGCCTGGCATGCTTTGGGTGCCATGTTATCAACAACAGAGGTTGAGTAATGGGTGATGCTCTCAGATCTTGTCTATTGACGGTGAAGAGTTGAGGAGCTGTCCTCTCCTCATGCTATTATTAATAGTCCTTTTGTTTTCTTCCCCCTGCTCCATAGTAACTGGACCTTGCTGGGCCCTCTGGCCATAGATATGGTGGGATGGAGCTGAGCTGCTGAGCTCTTGCCTGGTGTTTGTGCTGTGACAGGAGCTGTGTCCTCTCCTGGGCACAGCCTCATGTCCTGCTGTACAAACCGTGTTTTTTCTGTGGTATTCACTCTCCACACTTGGCCTTAAGCACCTACTATGGCTTCAGAAAGCCTTAAAACAGTGGAAGTAGCAAGGAAAAGCACAGGGATATTTGCAGCTGCTGGGACCAGTCACGGATTTTCCCTTTGCCAATGTCAGTGCAGACATGCCATCTCATTTCTCTTGATTTGAAGTTTTAGAGAAGATGTACATAGGCTGTGAGGGATTTAATCACTGGGCTGAGTTGTTCTAAATCCACAAAATTATTGTTTGAAATTTCTTTTCCTTAACTGTCTCTTTCTTTTTTTCCTTCAAACCTTTGAAGGAAAAAGACCTACTTTGCTCTCACCTTCAGATGTGCAGTGTCAATTTTTGATCAACCTAAATCAAAGTTTTTCAGTGTGGGAGGTACAGCTGAAGATATGCTCTCTGCTTCCAGAACTGCTGCTTCCTCAGCTCTAAAAGCAGCACCACACTTAATGGTTTCACCAAGTTTTTGCTGTCACTGCTATTAAAGAGCCTGACTTAATTCACAGTCGTTGCATTTGAGTGGAAAAGTTGTCTAATCATTATAGGGCAAGAGGAAGGAAAGGATACTCAAGGTGTGATTGCCATGATTTCTAAATGAGCCATGGATTTTGATGTGGAAAGAGCTGACCTTGTCCTCCTCAACTGCAAATGTGTCTTTGCTTTTTAAGGTGAAAGATGGGGTTGCTGTCTGTTCTGTCTGTGGTTCACATTTGAGGATAGTGGTTTCCATAACCTTTACAGTTAGAGCTGGGGTTTTGGGATAGAGGTATGCCCCCCTCCAGGGTGCCCTGCTGCAGTGGGGAGTCTGTTCACTCAAAAGAAAATAAACATTTCTGAAGAGGGGGAGCAGGATGGGTGCTCAGATTGTTTGAACTGAGTTGGCTCTGAAATACTGTCCATGTGGAAACTCTTTCAGAGAGTTCTTATGCTTTATCATGATGATCATACTTTCCTAAGAGTAAGGAAAATTGATTGGACTTTGGAGAGAGGCAGAAAAAAAAAAAAAGCCTTTTTTAAGACCCTGCAAGCTATGGGCTAGAGCTGAGGTGCCCTCAGGTGATCTCTTCAGCTCAGTTGCCTATGTTGCTCTGCTCTAAAATGGGACATGTGACATTTCATGTGGGCTACTGACCTGTGTCCTAAAACTCTCACCTAATTGTCTTGGTTCTCCAGCTGCAAAGATTCGTTAGAGGAGATGGAAATTTCTTGCCTCCCCAGCCAGGAGTATAAAGGCAAAGGGATGGATGAAAGGGAGTGAGAGAGCTCACAAGGAGACTTTGCTGGCAGATGTCTGCAGTGGATCTTACAGCCCCGTTCAGCACATCTGTCTCTCCAGAGAAGCTGATGGCACGTGTGAAATGCAGTGAGTCCTTGGGCTATTGTGTAACTTGGGGGGTGCCTGCAGCCACTGTTCATAATTAATCATTTAAGCAACAAAATCAAGTGACTTTACTGACAGAATCCAAACTGCTGACCTCAATGCATTTTAAAAGTTCGTTGGATACTGAACCTCGAATGACCCATGGATGGATCTGGAATAATAATTTTCATAATCCTCAAGTCATTATCTTAAGAGGGAACGTATTGTTCTCCTAATTAAGTCTGTCCACACGCTGTGCAGCTTCCCATGCAAATGCACTGTGCATAAACTAATTAAAAGAAATATACAGCCACAAGGACTTAAATGGTCTTTTATGCAATCTCTTTAAATTATAGTCTCCCTCCTCCCCCCTCACACACACAAACTAACAAGGGATTCGGCATCATATTCAGCAGGGAAAACCACTGAGCAGTTTTGGATCCCAATCTGGAATCCCCCAGAATTTATTAGAAAGCTTTTGTTTTATGACATTTTTGTGAGGGCCCTGGATGTGTAGAAGACCCTAATTGAGAATTACGATTGTTTAATAGGAGACAGTCCCTGCCCTGAAGAGCTTACAGTCTAAACAGACAAGACAGCCAAAAGCTGAAAAAACCTTGTTTTGCAGTTGAATGGCTCAGCCATTGAAAAGTTGAATGACTTTTTCAAGGTCATATTTACAGAGCTGGGAACTAGAGGCTGATCTACTCCAGCACTGTAAGTACCTGAGTCTTCTACCTTTAGTAATAGACCCAAAAGACATAATATATAGAAGCCTATTTTGTGCCACAGCACCAAAGGGCAATTTCACACTGATTCTCACTGGTATTTTGTGGTCTGGGAAATGGCTGTGAGATTGCTTGGCTGTTTTCAGTAGCTCTTCCATGTTCTCTGGTGTGGTGGAGGTTGTGCTCCTGGAAAGCAGAATGTTGGAGGCATGTGACCATGATAAAACGTTTTCTGCCAGGTTTCCCCACTTGAACCTCAGCAGCACTGTGCAGATACAGCAGAAGCCCCCTGGCCTTCATGCTCTCTGTGTGCCTTGCACTGGATTGTGAGTTTGATGAACCCTGGACTGGCCTCTGTTTGTGTTTGGTTGTGAACATGAACGAAGCAAGATGAAGGAGATCATCAGGGTTATTTCTGCTGTCATTTCCCTTGGGACTGTTGCTGACATTTGCCAAAGGGCTTCTATTTTGCAGAAGAGCAGTGGAATCTCTGGGTGTAGGTTGTCCTGCTTGCTGTTTCCACTCTTCTTCCAGTACATGGATCTGGTGTTTGTGTGTTTGCCAGACAGCCAGCAAAGGATTCTCTCTGAGTGGTCTGACCTGAGCAGAGTACCTAAACAAAGAAGCTGTTTGCACTGAGTTGAACTGGGACAATGCAGCCATGCCCATCCATGGGAGAGGATGCAAACAATTGTTATGCAGCTCAGCTGCTCTGACCCAGGTGGAGTGATATCAGCTGCTAGATGAAGATGGGCTGTGTAGCTTACAGCATTGCAGAAGCTTTAAGTTATGCCAAATAGACATTTAGTTGGTGTCTGCAGCTTCTGAACAATTACTGAGGCAGGAGAGCTGCAAGCTTCAGAAACAGCCCATCAGTGTGAGTGCCATCCACAGTGGGACTGGTTCAGGGGGAAGTGGCAGCCAAGCCCTCAACAGCCCAGATATGGCTGGATAGGAATTTGCACATAAATTTTGAGAGAGAACAGGGATTTTCTTGCTCTCTTTTGTAGATGGGTGTTTATGAGTGTGAAGTGGAAGATGAAATTTCCTTAGTCTGTTCTCAATTACTGTCTCATTCTTTGCATGTGGCAGGTTTCCTGACAGCATCCCTCCCGATGCAGCAGCCATTGAAAACAGCAGCTGGAAAAGGAGGCTGAGGAGGAGCCTGGCCTTGCAGCTGGGAGGCCCCGAGCACAGGATCAGAACCACAGCGAACAAGCAGTTCTGCTCTTATCTGATGTAGCCTGGAGAGCAGACAGATAGGACTGCAGCAATCAGTATGATGGGAATGTGGTGGGTGGACTCTATCAAGAGAAAAGAAACCCTCCCCTCTATGGATGAACCTTCATCTCTCTGTTTCCCCCCTCTCCAGTCCTCATTCTGGAAAGAGGGAGGATCTTTTCTCCATCCAGCGATGAGATGAAAGAGTGCCCCACATTTGACACTTCATGAGTTGGCTGAACCCTACAAAGTGATCTTCATAAAATCCTGATTCCAAAGCATCAAAGCCTTTTCCTGACTGGTAAAAACCCTAAAAATTCCTGGAAGAACTGCCAAAGGGCAATGGGGCTGATTCTGTCAACTGCCTTTGGTTAGAGCCGGGTTTGGTTATTTATGGGGGCCGGGGGAGGCAAGAACTCTCCAGATGGGTGGCTAAACCAAATAAAACAATGATAAAAATCAATGAAGTTATGTGCAGGGGAAAGAATGCCTGTGCATGAGGCACACACTTCTCTGTGCTGAAACATCCCTCAGCACAGTGCTGCTCTGGGCACTTCACCCCAGGCTGTCTCATCCCCCTGTGTCTGCCCAAATGTGCCCTTTGCTGGGGGAATTCTGGCTTGATTTATTGGTACCTTCCTAATGAGGCTTCACACTGGTTGAGGCACAAATCCTACAAGAAACATGTCCAGGTGAGTAATCACCCAAATGCAACAAGAAGTCATCCCAGTGCAGTGGGGTTATAGCAGGGCTGGTCTGTCAGCCCTTGTAAGAAGCCAGCAATGGATTGGGAGTGTGACTTTCATCTCTCTGGAAAGGTGGCAGTGTTCTGATGTTCAGGTCATGCTGGGGCTCCAAAGAAGCAGGTGTGTGTCTCACCAAACTGTGCCTCAGAGTTGACCTGTGAGGGATGGAGGTTGGGACACAGGGTTGCACAGAAGCCCTTGCATGAGAAGCAAGGTGTAAAGATGAAGATTTCCTGTCTGAAAAGGCTGAAGAAATTTGCTGTTGCAGTGTGATGATGTAAAGGAACTGAGTGAGCAGGAGGACAGTCTTCAAAATCATCTGAGTACTTGAGGCATCCTGAAGCATTAATTCTGAGTCCTGTTGGGGTGTGTGTCACTGTAAAGCTGTGAGTTGGAGTGGAAAACTGTCCCTTCTCCAAAGAATTGAAGCCTAAGCATACAAGGGGAGAGAAAGCATAAGAAAACAGGATATATGGGATTGGGACTGGCTGTTAGATCTTTCATGCATCCAAAATTAGAGGAGGAGGATTCAGTAATTCCTTCAAGAAGGAAGATTGCTTGCAATTTACTTTGCATGGAAGCATGCTGAGCATCTCAGCAAATGGGAAGATGATCAGGAGTGAGGACTGAGTGGAGTGCTGAAATATCTGATGAGAGAGGAAATTTGGTGGAGAGGGTGGACTTGGTGACTGCAAACTGCTTTTGCATGAGTGCACCCCTGGTTTTCCTATGTTAGTGAAATTTTGGATGTTTGCATGGGTTGTTACACAGCCATACCATTAACCAGTCCAGTATTCTCATCTTCTTAGTGCTGGTTTTTATTTTTGGATGTATGCTTTGATGGAAAACCTCCAGTACTCTCATGGAAAAATTGTCCCTTGAGAAATTCCTTGTTTTCCACTGAGTCCTTTTGGACTTCATGGAATCTCAGAATGGTTTGGGTTGAAAGGGACCTTAAAGGTCACCTAGTCCCAAGCCCCTGCCATGGGCTAGACTGGGTTACTCAGAGCCCCACCTAACCTGGCCTTGAACACTTTCAGTCTGGTAATTGCACTCCTTGCCTCACCTGTTCACCAGTGTTTGTTTATGCTGTTAAAAAGGTGGTGAGGATCAGCCCACTGAGGTTGCTGTTCATCACTGTGCTCTGTAGGTAAGGGTAATTATTTTTTCTGCCTTATCCATCAGACAGAGCCTTACTGAGTTCTTTGTTCAGGTCAGGTTCTGCACCTGTGTGAGTGGTCCCACCACTGGGTGGGCAAATGTCTCAGGGAGCCCAGCCCTTGCCACAGTCATGGCCCAGCTGAGACACTTGTTCCTCTCTGCTGCTGCTTGCAGCTCTTCAGCAGGAGAGGGACAGGATGAGGTGAATGATTTGTTTGCTAGTCAGATGGCAGGACCCTTGTTTCTTGTTAAAGGCCTGTTGAGATAAGAGATGCCATTGATGTTTCAAGGTGTTCTTATCATGGGCCTTAGTCTGAAACAACTCTACTCATCCACACTTTCTCTCCAGCTTGTTGATGAAAATGGAGAATTTTCTTCTGCTGTTTCCAGTCTCTGGAATGCCCCTAGACAAAAGAATTTTTCAGACACATCTTTTCCTTTTGTGAATCAAACTCCAGCCCCTTAATGTTCAGCAAATAATGTGTTCCAAAGAGACTGTGTTGTATGTGATCGTAATTACATTTGGGTTTTAATAATCATAAACACTCCTGTTTTCTAAGAACCAGCTAAACTGATTTCCAAATAATTTAGTTTGAATGGCATGTTTTGTGTTTGTGTAGCATCTTCTCCCCCACTTCTAAAGAAAAACAAACAATGTATTAAAAAAAAAAAAGCAAGTGTGGGGTAAAAAAAACCTTGGAGAACTTTAAAAGACTCTAAACCTGAAAAGGGAGGGTGGGATCAGCTAATTTGTCCCTCTTTTGTATGGTTTATTAAGCCTTTTGTTCTGGAACGCATGGGTTCAGTGGGAAAGCGGTTTTTGATATATAATGTATTTACTTTTGCTAATTAATTAAAGCAGTATTCATATGAAAATGCCGACTGATAATGGCTTTCACAGCAACAACTGTGTTTTTTAAAGTAGCAACTTTTAATTACAAATTGACTGGCAGAAATATATAAACCCAAATATTGTTCCACTGATTTCCTTTTAACTGTGTTACTCTTGCTTGATTTATCGGATTAGGGCTTTTCACACATAGTGGGTACAAGATATTGTTTTTAATGAGAAATTAAAAGATTACCAACAATACCCATAAACCATTAAAAACACAAACTCTAGATGAATGGTAATTAGACGGAATGATTTGAGGCTGATAAATTGAAAGCAATTAATGTATTTGTTAGGGATTCTGAAGATAGCTCTGGGTGTTCCAGAAAGCACTGAAGGGTTCAGATTTGGTGTGGAATTGCATGTGGAGATACCTTTTACTGCCTCAAGTGTCCAGGGTACCAGTGGAGAAGATGCTGGCAGAGTTCCACTGGGTTCTGGGAAGGGGGAGAGGGGAGGATGTACATCAGGGGGTTTTGTGGGGAGGGCTGAAGGGATGTATCAGGGCAGCTTTTCCCTGCATCAAACCTTTTCTGTGTTTCACTGTCACCTGTGACATGATATGAGGGAAAACTTGAGGAGGTAAGGCAGGGGGAAGTGCTGAGGAGAAGTAAAGTTTTCTCATCTCTGCTGTGGTTTATCAGGAATGCATCTTCTCAAGCAACCCTGAGTCAGTAAAGCTGCTCAAGATGCTCTCTTTTGGCATATGAGGAGGTTGCATTTGTTAATGGTGGCTTGTAACCCCAGCAAGAGCATCCTGTTTCTGTTCTTTCTCTTATTCTTGGCAAAGCAAATGTTTTGGGATTCTGTTTCAGCAAAAGGAAGTACTCTCGGGTGGTGATGCCTTTTGATATTGTTCCTTGTACTTGGGTCTAGAGCAGAGCTCACCATGATTTCCCATCTTAGGAGAATTTTTCAGCACAAGAAAAATAGCCAAAACCAAGTAATCTCCTAAATCAGGATAGTGATGTCTCTACTCAAAAATCTTCAAACAAAAACAAGCCCTCCCCACCATAAAACATAAAGGCTCAGGTAACATATGACCTGAACAACTGAAACAACTAATTTTAGTTTTTGCTACTTTTATTTCAAGTCTTCTCCAAGTGTAAATTAGGACATTCAAATTAAGAGTCATGGCAAACAAAAACCAGAAACCTTTCCCCCATTTTCCCCCAAGTCAGGAATATAATCAGTCCTTTCTTACACACATTTTCTTTGTGATAATTTGTGATTTCTGTTGAGGGGTGGAGCATTTTTCCAGAAAAAAAAAATCTTGACATGGAATTCTTCAAGTGGAGCTCCTTCTCCACCACTGGCTTATCTCTGTTCTAATCCCTCCTTCAGATGTATTCCTTCCACAAGGCTTTTCAGTTCTTATTCACTGTAGAAAGAAATGCATTATTTAACAAGTAAACCCTGATGGTAGAACCCTTCGTGTTCTGCCATCAGCTGCTGGTATCTTGTTCAGGAAGCCAGGTTTTCAAAGGAGCTGGAGTTCTTGAATTCACTTAGCACTCGAGCCAGTGGGTGCTGAGTTCCTTTGTAAACCTGCTCATTGCATTCTGAATTAAAGTTGTTGGACTGAAGTGGGATTTTTTTTTCTGAATCTTTGCCCAAAAATGGTGTTCTCTATGGAAATGCTGCAGCTTTTTGCATTTTCTTACTTGTCTGTCTGAAAGATACACTTAAGTCTTGCAGGTGTTCTGAAGCTTATTTGCAGGAGCAGGAGCCCTGCTGTCTCTCCATGAGGCTCCATCCCTGTGCAGCACATTGTGGCTGGGGTAGGGTGATTTGTTACAGCTCTTTCCATCCTACTGGAGTCACAGTCAGTTCTAGAAAGAGTGAGTGTTTTATCAAGGAGTGTCTTGCTTCCAAGGATGAACTGGACAAGGAGCTGCTTCACCCAGCAGCCTTACTCTGGGGAACATTTCCTGGGTTGTTGCCGCTGCTGTGAAGTAGCATCTTGGGCATTGTATTTCAGTAATTTTCATTCCTCATGCACTGGTTCAGCCATCAAATTAACAAATAAGGCTCTTGGAGGAGCCACCTGGGGCCTATTGCACAAGCTGGACGCCAGTAAAATCCAGTTGTGTGTAGCAAAAGGGAAAAAACCAATAAGGAAACAATAACAGAAAAGCTCTGTTAAAAAGGCATATGGGTACAATGCTGCTGGCCCAGCTAAGGAACCTGTTATATTCAGTAGTGCAATAAAATCCCAAGTAATTGCAAATGAAACTTAATGCCTTGTAAAAGAGCTCAGCTCCTTTCTCCCGTAGCTGCAGCTTTTTGCATGGGTCCAGCAGGAGGTGTATTTGTGCTGCACAGCCTCGGGAGGCTTTGGGGAAACAGCTGATCAGCCCTGGGCAGTATGAGGGCTGTTTGAAATGCTCCAGCTTTTTTGGCCAGCCTGGCCTTCTGCAGGAGGATATGGAGCAGGGTAGCACACAGGGAATTTGACCCTGTGTGTGTGGGATCCAGAGTGTTCTGCTCTTCCCAGCAGGTGCAGAATCACTTCAAACTGGTCCAGCCAGGATGCTGCTGATGGTTACTTTTCCCTCTCTTTTCCTATCCCTGTGTTCCACCATCATCCTGACTAGAGCAGTGAGCTCAAAAGCCACGCAAAAGCAAGGCAGAGGAGCCCTCCTAACATCACTTGTGTGCATTTTCCTTCTGGGCTTTTATCCACACTTTTTCCTGAATTTTTACAGCACTGGATTCTTGCCTGCTTCAAGCAAACCCCATTTTTTTGGGGAAAAGAGACTTGTGGTTCTGCTCTCTATTACAGATTTTGGATCATAACAGTTTCTTTAAGTCATAGGGCTAAATCCTGATTGTCTTTCCTCAGGTCTCAAGTCAAACTTGCTTTATGTGAATAAGAAATATGTAGGAGGAGAGGATTTGCAGCACCAGGCTTTCCAGTGAGGATAGGGATATTTTTTATTGTTTAGTGTCTGGTCTTTGGGAATTAAATAACTGCTTGATAATTTTAACTTCACTTCAAAGGCATGTTTCTAGTCCTTATGTTTGTGTGAACTCCACCCCCCCACACACCTCCCCATGTAATTTGAAAGTGTGATTTGTTTATGCTTGAGAGACTCAGGATCCAGAAGACAGAGAAAAACAACCCAAAGCTGATTGTTATTAAAAACAAACACCACCATCCCCTCCCCAAACTGATGGTATTTGAATTCCTGGGTTTGCATTGCTGGTTTTGGGCCAAAGGAACTGAAGGCAGGTAGAAGCCTGACTTGCATTAGAACAGAGAAGCAAGAACCTGGTGGTTTTGTTTGCACATGGCCTGAGCCTGTTAAGCCTGGTGTGCAAGTGCCACAAAATGGTGTGAGCAAGGACTGAGTGAGTGCCATGGGAGGAAATACCAGCCCTTAGAGAAAATCCTTCCTGCTTCCACACACTTCCCTCACTTTTCAGTCCTGCAAAGTGTGATATGCCCCGCCTTCTCCTTTATTAATCAGATTTTCATTTAAACTGCAATGCTTTGTTTCCCCACGTGATTAACTGTATTTGGTAAATAAAGTATTGAATGACCCTTTTAAGTTCAAATGATGGTTCTAGCTGCCCACACCTCAGTTGAAAATGTGTCCTTCTTTCCTGGCATGAGCTAGCAGTAATCATGGGGTGCACACTGAGAAATAGCCCCTGCTTTCTTTATTGTTGTTTTTTCCTTCCTCTGATGGCATGAGTCAGGGGCACTGTCAGTCTCTAAACCAACTGTGTCTCCTTTTCAATTAAACTGCCTGTTTCATTGTTTGAGCTGTGGCACACTGTAAGGTTTGTCTAAATTCTCTGTAGTTGACAATAAAGAGGCAAATTTCTGAAATTCTAGGAAGATTTCTAGAGAAACTTCCCTCCCACTTTCCCCTGCCTTGAAATAAAGCAACCTCCTGCAAACTCATCATCAGCCCATTTCTTTCCTTATAGGGTTAGGGCTGGCATCTTTGCTAACTTCCTGCATAACTATGGGTTTGACTTGGCTTCTCCAAACGTTCTTGCTGAAATTGTTCCAACACTTTATCCTCACATCCACCCACGTGTGTAAACTTCTCAGTGTCATGAGTTGGTTAGGATCCATGGAAGTCATGGCATCTCTTCATCTCTGCCCCTTCAGCCACCCCTGTGAAAAATGTGTGGTGTTTAAAATGGAGGCAAATGCAAATAGATGTGAGGTGGAGAAATGGAACTAAGAGGGGAGGGCAGTGAGGACAGAGTCTGTGGAGTTTATTAGGCTATTCCAATATTGAAGTGCAAGACTGTCCCTTAAAACTGGATGTGAAAACTGCTGAGCCAATAGAGAGGTTTGTATTGATTTCAGTGAACTCTGGATCAGTCCCTTCAAAAGCAGCAAGGAATATGGACCTAACCAGATGATGCCCCTGTGGCAGAAGATAAGGCTTAGCATCCATGCAGGACCCTAAATAAGACCTCAGGTCTTTCAGGAAAGGGCAGATCCTATACTCAGGGAGAATTATAATAATCTGAGGCCAGTGCTTTGGAAATTCTCTTCTCTTGGCTAAATGAGAATACCTTGGATTTTCAAATCTGGTTCCAGTTGTAGGTGTTGAATGAGTGAAAGTCTATTTCTGAACAAATTTTTGAAGAGTGCCTCCCCTTTGACATCAAAACTGAATTTTGCAGGGTGTTATGTTCCTTCAGCTTTTAGGGCTACACATACACACAGCCAAGGACTTAGGAGGATCCCTGATGGGAAATTAAAAAGAAGAATTCAGATAAAAAATAGTGTGGCTATTTAGATCAAGGATATGGACACTTGAGACCATTTTAGAAATGTCAGGCTGGCCAGCAGTTTTACCACCAGATCTTGGTTTGAACTCTGAAAGCCCAGCAAAGTTGGGGTATGTGATCCCAAGACTGGGGTTGTCTAAACACAGAAATCACTCAGAACTCAATCAGCAGAAATGTATGTAAAGGCACTGAATAAATGCAGCAGTCCTGGGGAGCTAATCTCTGCACCCAGAGCTCTGGAGCTCTCAGTTTGCAACCATTGTCATCTAAAATATTACCTGTCCTGTTGCAGCCTGGATTTGGTCTCCTTGCCTGTGGATTAGACATAAGGAATATAAAACAAAATACAAGCACAAAACCCTCGTGTTTCCTTTGCAAAACCAGGCTGTGCACATAGCTAATTCTTTTCATGTTAATCTACACTTACAACCCGATAACAAGCTAGAGCTTTCTTCTAACCAGGCTTGATTAAATTTGGAAGATTTCTTCCCAACAGGAGAACCCTTTCTGCTTTCATGCAGTAAACATGATTTTGTGCTTTCTGTATTTCCCTTTTTATTTTTATTTCGGGAATTCTTTTTTTCCCCCCGTATTATTATTATTATGAATAAGCTAGTTTTAAATCAATTTCAACAGCTGGAATTAATTTTCCTGTTACTGACTCTTCACTTGGGCCTGTCACAGAGAGGGAGGCTTTCTATTAGCATAAACATAACTGAAAGCTCTGGAATTTGCATTAATGTACTTTTAACAAGTTGACAGTCTTTTGGCACACGCTCCTGAGATCTGAGAAGCAAGGGAAAAAAAGACTGTATTATACCTTACACTGGCTGGATTGTAAGAAGCTGTCAGGTAAAACCTCTGGTTTCTTTTTCTACTACAAAAATATGGGACAAAATATCCACTCATAAGCAGGTGCACATATCTGACAATTTTGCAAAGTCCTACTACTTCCCTCCTAGTGCCTGGAAGAGCCTGCTCCCAGCTTGGGAACAAGCTGTTTCATTGTTATTTAAGGGATGTGGGACTCACACAAGGGGTGGAGGTGCTGAGCAAGATATTTTACAAAGCTTTTAAAGGGTCTCAGGAAATGTATATTTTGGTGACAGGAGCATGGACACTTTGAAAAGTGATCCAAACTCTGCTAAATAAATTGGTAGGTGTGCCAAATAAAAAGCTAGTCCTGCAAGCTCCTTATTACCATGGGGTAGGAATTTAAGAGGATTCAGCATGGCAGTTTGGCCAGCAGATGACAAAATCTGAAGGGATGACCTGAAGACTGAGATAGTGGTTTTCTACATCTCTGTTTAAACCACATAATTAAAGTGAGGGTCTTTTCATTTCATTCCAGCTCCTGCATGGCAAGTGAATTGTGGTTGAACTTGGCCTTCATTAACCAGAGGAACCAGAAACTGCTGTTCCTGCCAAATCACTGAATCATTTAAGCTGGAAACAACCTCTAGTATTTGAGTCCAGCCTTTGGGTGATCACCACCTTGTCAACCAGACCATGGCACTAAGGGCAAAATGACATGGCAATAGCAGCAGGGCCTGAAAGGAGGATGATTTTTAGGAAACCTGGGGTTGATGACATTTGGCTGAACTCTGCTGGCTCTGCAGTCAGTGTGCAGAAGTAACAGGACTACTGCTGGGTTGGTGTGGGCAATCCAGGGGCTGGTCTGTGCACCCCTGCCTGCCTGGATGGACTCTGTCATGGCCTGAAGGTAAGAGTTAACTGAGTCCCTGCACTGCAGCCTTCAGATGCAGGGATAGGAAGCCTTTGAGTAGTTTTGGGTCTCTCAGTTACGTAGATGTTCTGCTTGTGCATCAGTGCGGTTGATGTGTATTTTTAAAAAATGCAATGTGCTTCCACCAATTACTTAGAATAAATGTGTTACAGTATTTGCAAAAACTGTACAAGCCAACATTAAATTTGTGTATGTTTCTAGTTACACTAGAAAAGGAGGCAGGAGAAAATATTTGGGCTGCAGATCAGACTCACATTAGTTGCCATGGGAATAAAAGAAATACCGAGAATTGAGGGAATCCTTTAAACTACAGGATTTGTTAAACTGAGGTCTTATTTGACTGTTTATTTAGGCCCTACATTAAGACAAAAAATGTGCGTTTAGCCAGCTCCTCCTGCTGGACCCAGAGCAACTATTAGGGCTCATTTCCATAGAAATATTGCTGATCCTGGCCCCAGAACAGAGCAGAAGGAGGCCTGGGAGAGCTGCTGTGCTTAGTGGCACTGGGCTCGCTCTGCTGCCAGGGGCTCAAGCAGCCCCCTTGCAGTTCAGCAAATAGAGGCCAGCTTTATGTTCACATGGTAAAGCTGCTGCCAGGGCTTTGGCAAAGATGCAGTATTTTTCTGCTCCAGGCTTTGTTCCTGGGTTTGTCTCTTGAGTTTGGAGAGACCAAAATGGTACCCCTTTGGTCTGGAAACTGTGCCTTGATCTGGCCGGCACGGGAGCGATGTGACGCAGCTTACAGTATGGGAACTGTCTCACTGCTGGGAAAAGTCACTGAAAGGTCTGCTGGTTAATTAGCAGGGGGATTGTAAATAGCTAAAACCTGACTGAATTCCTCTGTCAGCTCAGGACAGGATCCTCCTGCCACTCCTCTTCCTGTTTCTTCGCTCTTTGACCACAATTGGTTATTCTGGAGATAATTTTTCCTCTCACGGCTTCTGCTCCAGTCACTACTATGGCTCACTGTGGCTGTTATTTGTTCCCTCTAGGAAAAGAAGAAACTCAGTGCTGTGGAACAGCAGTATTCTCTCTGTCTCCTTCACACCCTTTGTAGTTTTTCCCTTTCCCAGGGAAAGGCGAAAGCAGAGGCAGCCTGTCCAGTGCTGTTTGACTTGGATGCTGCTGTCCTCTCTTGCTTCAGCTGGAGGGAAGCACTTGAGGCAGATCTGCCTTGGCTGTGGCTGAATCACACAACTTTTCTGAGCTAATCTGCCTGTGTGTTTATGGTTTCGCAGAGCCTGGTGCAGGTTCCTCATACAGCCAACAACCACAGCCCATGGCAGACTGGATGGCTTCGAGATGCCTTGGTGATGTCTTCAGTTGCCATCATTGACCAGTGCACAGGGCCAGGTCACTGGAGTAGGGAATAGGACACTTCTTCACTCAAGCCTCCAGACCACCAGGTTTAAACCTTCTAGAAGGTTTATTTCCTTATTTCCTTCTTCTTAAGACACTTCCAGGAGCCCCTGGAGGAAACCTGTGTTGGTATAAGTGGTGCACCCTGAAAATGCATCAGAACATCATCTGTCTAAAAAGACACCTGTGTGTCTTCCTCTGATAAAAAGCAGACATTTCTCATCTTTCACATAAAGATATTTTCCCTACATGCCAACCCAATCCCTTCCAATTGCATGAGCTCAGAAATTGTCCCAAATGCAGTCTAGAAGCCAGTTGGAAGCAGGTGTCAGACTCTGTGTGGAGAGGGAAGCTATCCCAAGCCAAGGGCCCAGTGCCTGCACCAGACTTCATTGGCCTCAGCAGAGGGGCTTGTGTGAGCCAGCACTGACAGCACCAGACCCCTGGCAGGGTGTCAGCTGTGGGCTGGGAGGACTTTGCAATGATGGGAAGAAGAGTGTGGGAGGGGAAAAGGGAAGAGAAGTTTGTTTTAGAGATACTGTCCACAGTGCTGATTCACGGGGCTAATCGGATCTTGGTGGCTTTTTCCCTCTGGTATCTGCCCTGTGTGTCTGTCACTGTTTTTGAGAATTTATCTTTCTCATCAGAGTTTGGGGGTTTTGTTGGTTTTTTTCCTCTCTTCATCCAATGCCTGTTAGAGGGAAATCTTTGAAAACAAGATGTATTTTTCTTCAGAGCTCTGTTTGGTAGGTCTGAGCTGTGATAGTATTTTCTCTTGTTGCTTTCCAAGGACATGGGTGCCCCATGGGCAGTGGCCAGCCAGTGCTCCCTACAGCCTCTGCTGAGTTCTCCTTTTTTTTTTTTTTAATTTGGTAGAAGTTCTCAGTTATCCAAACTCTAAAGCTTAATTCAGGGCTATGCAGCAAAGGCTGCCAGATGGCCATTTTATGTTGAACCATGCTCTGTGGCATAAACCCTGTGGGCAGGGGTCTGGACTCATTCCTTAAGTGACTGTGTTTCTGGCAAATGTGAGATGTGGCAGACTGTGATTGAAATGGGCAGCCCTAATGAGTTTGGAGATGGACAGGAGCACTGTCTTGCCTGGTTCATATCCTCCTAGAGAAAAACCCTAATGACAAATGGCTGAGAAGTTTTTATTATAGTTTAGGTTCTGATACAGCTGCTGGAGAGGTTTGAGCAACTCTTGTGGAGCTCCACTGTGTCCTGTATGGATTGATGTGAAGCCAGGAGCTAAGGAGCTCCTGATGACCAGTGTGCCAAACCTCTGAAATCCACAGATTTGGAAAAAAGGGTTCAAGTGTTGGTTATTATCTGCCAGCTGAAAATTCCCCTGCAACCCCTGTTGAAATCTGCAAATTTGGAAAAAAGAGTTCAAGTGCTGGTTATTATCTGCCAGCTGAAAATTCCCCTGCAACCCCTGTTGTATCTGTTTAGCTGAGCACAGCATGAGAGAGGGGCTGCTTGGGGAGTGCCTGATAAAAGAACTTTAGCTGTGCAAAGCTCCTTCAGTGAGACTTCTCCATAAACATCATCTGTTATGAATTCAGCCTTGCATGATTACAGGCAGACATCTGTGTTGATTATGTGGGTTTTCTGGAGGAAAGATTTTAAAATATGGAAATGAATGGAGGTATTTGCACAACCGATTAGCATCCGTTTCATGCCATTATTGAATATATGTCTCAGAGAAGTGCTTAGAGACCTTAGGTCAGAGTAGGGCTTCACTGAACAAGGTACAGAATATGCCTGAGGAGATACACCTTGCTGCAAATAGCCTGAGACAGTCCCAGCCATGGCAGACAGCTGGGCAGAGGGAGGGCCAGCATGAGGGGTAAGGTGACCTGCTCAGGGCTGCGTGCAAGAACGTAGGAACAAAACTGGGCCAGGCTGCAGCTCTCGTGGCTCTGCCCAGTCCTCAAACACTGCTGTGCCTCCAGGCCTATGTGGGCAAATAAGAGTAGCCCTGTAAATTAGTGGTAATATGTTGTCTCTCTCAGTGTGGTGTTTTCACCATCCTTCTCATGATGTCTGCCTTACACCCTGAGTTTTTGAGGAGAGAGATGTTGGTGGTCTTGAGGATAAAGCATGATGCTAGTTTTATATCTTTACTGCATTAAGAACAAGGGGAAAATAAGAAAAGTGTTCATGTTTAAGAAATATCAAAACTCAGAGTGGTCTCATGAGTGTATATTAGGTCTAAATAAATCAACACATTTGCTTGTAGAAATTTGAGAACTTGGGATGAGGCAGTGAAAGGAGATCAAATAAAATTTTAGGTGTAGATGTAGGCTGTTCTGACCTGGTTTAGCGCAATTTGGTTGAGATTTGGATGTGAGTGAAAATCAGAATCCTCCTTCTCTACAGGTGATATTTTCTGCATTTCAATTTCTATGACCTTGAACATTGTGAGTGTGGGAGATCAGCTGAGGGTTATGACCATCATAACAGTGCTACCCATGGGGCTGGTGTGGGACCAACCCCAACGTGTTTCTTGCAGGCAGGTTCTGACATAAGGAGTTGAGCCATTAGATCCAGGCACCAAAAGTATAGAAATGCCATTTGGCAGATGTGTGCCACTATCCTGGAGTGACCCTTGTGATGGCTGGTTTTTCTGAGTAGCACCATAACCCAAAAGGCTCATACAGAGTTGGGAGTAAGCCACAACCAGGAGCCCTCTCCCATCTCAGGGTGAGCACTTCTCCTTCAGATAGCTGCCATGCTGGCAGCAGGACCCCAAACTGAGCTCTGAGGGCATGGGTAGGCTGTCAGAAGGACACCAGATTAATGTGGCTTCAAGAAAACCTGTCCTCAGCTTCTGTTTCTTTGTCCTCACTCGCACCCTCCGAAGATTTCTGGGCTCCCAGGATGGCTGTTTGTTACGGGTATCACAATGGTAACGTTGGCTACCATCCCACTGTCCAGAAATACAAGAAAACAGCATGGGCAAAGGGGCCCATCCTCCACACCACACTTCCCCTCTCGACTCCTCCACACTCAGGAAGTGGCAAGGCTGTCCTGTGTGACCAAAAACAAGGCAAAAGAACCCCAGTGAAAAAGGGAGTTAGGGCTGATTGGTAAGCCAGGCATGGGCACTGAACATCTCTCGAGAGATAAGCCTCTGATGCTTGATTCTTTTCAGTCTTTTGGAGACCGTGATAAGGAGAGGCAGTTGCTTTGTCAGGGTTACTCACACTCTTTGTGCAGCATGTTCAGTCACTGAATTTGTTCAGATAAGACAAACATCTAAACTCCATTTCCGGAGACACACGCCAGTCTTTGCACACAGGCAATGGTTATACCAGGGTGGGCTGCTAGAGACAGGGCTGATGATGAATCCTCGTGAGCAAGATGCTCCATTGTAGCTGGGGGTTCTGTGTCTCCTTGGCTTCTCCAGAGCTCCAAAACTGTAGTTCCAAATGGTCCAATATCAGGGGTGTTTGGCAAAGGTGGCCATAAGCATCCCTGCAGTGGAGGGGGAAGTACTTCTGAAAAATTCACCAAAATTCTGTGTGCTTTGGGCTGAGTAAAGCTGCACACTCCCAAAGTCTGGTCACATCCAGACTGTTGTGGATCCCCTTTGCAGGATTTGTGAGTCATCAGCCATCAGAAGAAAACTTGTAGTTAGTGAGTGCTTCAGTTGCTGATGAAAGGCAGCCACAGAGGAATAGAAACATGATTGATGCAAGAGAACAATGTCTAGACACAATTGTTTAGGACAGACAGTGCAAGAAAATAATGTAGGCAACTGGAAATCTGCAGGGAATTTTGTGAAGTGTCAGGATGTGGTAAATGCCCAAGGTGGAAATCAGTCCAGGTGTTACTCAGTGCCCCTGCTGCAAGAAGTACTGGGGCAGCTCTGATCGCTGAAGTTGGCTGGAGTTCTTTTCCAAACTCTCACAAAGCAAGAGGTTTGTTTGGGAAGCAGTCCTGACTAGAAGGAAGACACACTCTCCATTCAGTTACCTTGATTTTTTCAACTTTTATGCTTTCTCTAGAGTGCTTCCAAAAAACTGCTCATCTTGATTTTTCCTGAGAGGTCAGAGGAGTCTTTCCCTGGACTGATGAGCAGAAGTCATCAAATGGCTGGAGCTGTCCCTGCAGGAGCAGCAGACTCAGAGCAGTCCTGCTGCCTGGGTAGTGAGGGTTTTGGGAAGCTGTCTGTGGATGTTCTATCTTCTGTTTTGAGACTTAACATGAACAGGTTGAGATATAGTTTGTGTAGAGACTTCTGGGTGAATGACAGCACCGTTTGATTTTTTGTCCTCTTTTTAGAGGAGATGCCTCATGAAACTGCCATCTTACACAGGATCAGTTTATAAGCAGAGCTGTGAGTAGCAGACAGGGGTTGACTTGTCCTGAACTGGGCTCCTAGCTCTGCTGTTTTTTTGCACTGAAAATGAATCCACTTTACATGCCTTCTGGAAGTCCTGGAGGGAGAGGGACTGCTAAAACTTTGAGAACTTGTTTCATTATTCTGTCCAAATCTCCCCTAAGATCTCTATGTGAACAGGTTTCACATAGGGAAAAGATTTTCACAAAAAGTCTTCTCTCCCCTCCTCAAGCAGACTTCATCTGAAGGCCACCAAGAGAGCTGGGGATCTTTGGCACTCAGAGGATCTGGTCCACATTGAAAGCAGTGTCCCCACTGTGTCCCTGGGGGATGTTCCTCCTGGTGACCCTGCACAGTGCTCAGCAGTTGCATCACTTAGGCATCTAATTGCTTTTATAACCCAAGATGCCAGGTATAAGATGCCAATAAATTTTAAAAACCCTGCAATGGAAAGGTTATACTATATATTACCAGGCCATTGAGGATGCAGCTCCATCAGCAGAGGGTTATTCAATTAACTGGGATCTAAGCAATTAGTACGACATGGTTTTATCGTTTAGTTTAGGTGTTTTGTTTGTTTTTTAATTTTGTTTGTTTGTTTGTTTGTGGGTGGTTTTTTTTTATTATTTTTTTTGTTTGGTTTTTTTTTTTGTTTGTTTGTTTGGTTTTTTTTTTTTTTTTTTGTTTTTTTTTTTTTTTTTTTTTTTTTTTTTTTTTTTTTTTTTTTTTTTTTTTTTTTTTTTTTTTTTTTTTTTTTTTTTTTTTTTTTTTGTTAATTTCTACTACCAGAGCAAGAATTTAAAGTGCTCCTGAATTTTTCCACTGCCAGTTGCCCAAAGTAAATATTAGGCCTATGGCATATGCTGGTATTGGCCTGCTGTGGACAGCAACAGAAAATGCTGTTCTGAGAAATGCTTGTTCCTGGAGGAATGGATGGACACAGCTCCCCTCATTTCTGGTGTTGCACTGGATTCTCCTTTACAGGTCCTGGTTGCCAGTTTCCCCCTGTGTTCTGCTGATGTGCTGTGCAGGCTGGAATAGCAGAGTCTGTGTGCAGGCAAACCCACAGAGTCCTGCTGTCCTACAGCAGCACTTCCAGGGTGGAAATACTTCTCTTGCTTTATCTGAATGCACCTGTCCATGTCTGAGCTGGCAAGCACCTGCTGGTACCTGCTCCATTCAGGCTCCAGTGTCCTTCTCTCTCCTCAACCTTTGATTCCCCTTTGTTCTCCCATCCCCAGACCAGCTCCCTGCCTTGATGGAGGGGCTGTGCCCTTCTGGTGGAAGGCAGCTGCCTGCATCAGGGAACTCCAGAAGCTGTCCACGTCCTGAGCAGTGAAACTTTGTTGTTTCAAAGTCACTTTGACCTGAGTGCTGCAGCAAACGTGTACAGCATCTGCTGCTGCTGTTTCGCATGAGGGAGCTGCAGTCAAATATTAAAAAGGCAGCAAGAGCATTAAATTATTCTGCAATGGAACATTGTCATTCCTCCATAAAACTACTTTGACCTGTAGTTTTCTATGGAGTCCATTGCTCTTAAATGTGCAGTGAGAAAGGAAATTAAAAATTAATCTTTATTTCCATCTCAGAAGAAAACCTTAATTCTCTGCATTGAAATTATACTCATAATCCAGGGTAATAAATTATAGTTTTTAATTGCAGCTAGTCACAACCAATCAAATGGGAACCTCTCTCTCTCTCTTGCTTGCTTTAACTTTGCTATACAGAAGAACTCGTGGAGTGCTGGAAGAAATTCACATACACTGACCCAGGCCCCAACACTGTGTGGAATAAGCCCAGGATTCATTAGAACAGCCAGGTTCTGCTCCTGCCTGGCACCCTCGAGCCAGTGACCTGAAAGTACCCCATGGGCAGTGGCTGCACCAGGCACACAAGCACAGGGAAATGGATAAATTGTACCACTTCCACGTGGGGAAGGTGTGGTGTAGGATCTTGTTCAAGGTTACAGAGTGAGTCAGTGTTGAATGAGGAACAAAATCTTGATCTTGGTTCACCTGCTTTTGACTATGAGACAAAGCACCCTTCCAAGCAGAGGACAGGAGTCAGGATGCCCTGCTCTGGCCCACTGACCAGTGCTGCTGACCTTCAGGCATCTCAGCTGTGACATCAGACCTCTTCTGACAAAAAGGACAGCAGGTTAAAGCAGATGCTTCCTTGTGCTTGGTGTCTGTTGCAAGTAACCTCTGTGTTCTTTCATATTACAGTGTGTTGCAGACAAGTGGAATGTTTCTTGGGAGTTGACATTGCTGCATTGCATATGATGAAAGCTACCTTGCAAATGGGCTTACTGAGGTATGGCAGCCTTTAGCACAGCCCAGGAGCTGTCTCTGTTCCCAAATAGCTGATGCTGTGCATGTGCCAGCTTTTTCCAGTGCTATCCCACAATGTCTAGCTGTCATCTCATCCCTTGTGTGGTGGCACTTAGCCTGGGGTTGGTGCCTCTAGGAGCAGCCCATAAGGTGTATAAATATCTGTGTAGTGCAAACTGAAATGTTTGCCTAGCACAATTCTCCAGCTCAGCCTTGCTGGTTTGTGATTTTTTTTCACTCTATTCTACCCCAGACAATGTGATGGACCTGTTCTAACAAGAAGCATTTTAAGGGTGGCTTAGCACTCCCAAGCTCAGCTAGAGAAAGGGAGAGCCAACAGGAATGCAATCCTCAGCTGGAGGGAGAAGCAGTGGGACAGGGAGTCTTCTTTTCTGATAATCACTCCTAGCTCTTTCTGGTTTTCTTTTCCTCAGTTATAGCAGAATGTGGAAGAAGGGACAAGTGAGAAAAAGGATGGAGAAGAGGCTAAAATACCAGACACAGCTGTGAGAATGAAATGAGGTTCACCTGACATAAGAAGCCTTAAGTGGTTATTACCAATATAATCACAGCAAAGGTGTTTGCTACTGATCAGGATTAACCTGGTATGTCTCCAGCCATTGGTTTGGAAAAAACTGTAAAATGTCTGCAGTGAGGATCTTCACTCTGTGACCATACCTTCTCAGGGGTTCAGTACTGTTAGCTGCTGTGAGAGCAGTGGGGGGAGATCCTTACCCAAGGATGCATGAAAAATTACAGACAACAAAATCTCACAACATTTTCATGCAAAAGTACTTGACTATCTGAAATTGTGGAGATGTTGGTGACCAGTTTGCACTGAGCTGTCCTGCTTTTGCTGTTATCAATGTGCAAGGTTTAGCTAAAGGTAGCTGATGTGTGTTCATATGTGGTGATCACATCTCTGATTTCTTTTATCTGAGCTGCTTTTAGATGTGAAATCTCTTCCTAAGCAGGATTAACCATGGCATAATGAATCAAACTGCTTGGAGACTTTTTCTGGTGATCTAGTTGAATTTGGCAGTTAACTTCCTTCTCTTCCAGTTCTACCAATTGGATTTACCTCTAAGTTATTTTTCTTTCTTGGAGCATTTAAACAGGAGAAGAAAACTGCATAGCTTTTCCACTCTTTCATTGTTTTCCCTCCTAAGCCAGTCCCTCACAATTCTTGGTCATTTTTTATTCTATCTTTATTTCCTGCTTTCCCTCCTAGTTTCATACAAATTTTTTAAAAATCGTTGAGTCTCTTCTCAAGGCTGTGAAACTGTAGAAAGTGTACTTGGATTGTTGCTGAGGTAAATAACACAGTTTCTTATGGTTCATGAAAGTGATTATTAAATTTTGAATGGGACAGCTTTGTGATGCAGAAAGCTGAGACTGCCAGTTACTCAACCAAAGCCTCTGCTTCCCAACAGGGAGCAGTCAGGGAGAAAGGAGAACACCCAGTAGACTGTGTATACAGACAAGGCTCCTTCTGGAAATTAAATGGTTTATCTAAAATTATCAAACTGCTGACTGCTCTTTTAAAGAGGTACTTCAGGTCTGGGGAAAGAACTGCAGCTCTATTTGTCAAAACCAAAGGAAGAATGATCGTGGAATTTATTATCCTATGCATAAATTCTGTATTTAGTAAAACACTGAGACCAGGATTTATGAAATAAACAAAGCTGTTTCCGGAAGACAATGGCAGCTCTATGCCTTTAGCAGTAGTGGCAGCACAGTAAATGCATCTCACCAGAAAATCTTTTATTTTATAGGACAATAAAATTAGTGAATGAAAGCAAAAAGAGGTATAATGGATCTGGGTTTTAACAAGCATATGAATCAGTATCTCATGAGATCTTACCTGAAAAAAACATCATTGTATTTTGCTGGGAAAAGACATGGAGAGAATAAAAGGAAAAGAATAGGAGAGAGAATCTTGTGACCATGGCTGGAGATTTGACTAAGATGGGGTGACCTGGTGCTCAGGGCCTCAGTGGGTTTAAGTCCTTGCTCTGACACAGACTTTACAAGGGTACATCACTTCTTTTCTTGGTGTGCCATCATTAAATGAAAAATGGTACTCTTGTCCTTCCTGCTTGTGAGAATGATGGCTTTTAACATTGAGAGTTTCCATGAACCGTGGGAGTGCAGACCATGCAACAATATCAGATTTTTCTGCTGCCATATGAGCAATTATAATAAGTTATCCATTTTTCATCCTTTCATGCTTTATGCACAGGGTGGGCAGACTCTTGATTTGCCTTTGTGGGAAGACAAAAAAAAAATTAGCTGGTGTTTGGAAATTTCCTGTAATGACAGCAAGAGGGAAAAAAAAGTCTTTTGCTTTTCCTTCATCCTGGAAATGGTTAAGAGGAGCTCTTTGGTGAGGCTATGCAGCAACAGTTCAGACTCATGGCCATGTCATTTAATGTTTGCTTGGCTTCCTGGTGATTTGGAATGAAAGGGGATTGGCTTCTCTGTTCCCCTGCAGCCTGGGGACACTGCTGTTCCTGGGCCCAGGAGCATTTGCTGTGCCCACTCCCCTGAACATGTGTGCTAGCCAGAGAGATTGTCTCTAACTCAGGCTGGGCAGCTCTTTCTCACACGCTCTTCTGTATCAAACACTTCCCACCTTGAAAACTTCCTTGGTTAACTGCTAATTTCAAAATCATTATTAATGTATTTGCACAGGGATTTTGGAATTTAATTAGCCTCTTTTGAACTGTTCTTAGAGTGTTTGTCTGGAGAAACAGAAAATCCCTCCATGGCGTTTGCTTTCCCCACTCGTTGGTTTTCACTGGAAGGGAAAGATACTGGCTGGCTCTGCAGGGCTGCATCCTCCTGCTGCCACTGATGCTGCAGCTGAGGATAAGCCACGGGCTCTGCAGAGGGACCAGCTGGTTTTGGGGTGCATCAAGGCCCCTCCTGGCCATGGGTAGGTTTATGTTGGCACAGATTGGGCTGCTGAGCACAGTAGGACTCGGCCAGCTGGTGACAAGGGCAGTGCAGCGTCCCAGCACACAGCTTGCTCTTACTCCTGACCCAGGCGTGTTTGCACTCAGACAGCCCTGCTGGGCTCCCACTTCCCTCCTCATTAGTTTCCTTTGGGAAATTCCAATCCCTGACTGAGATTTGAATGGATGTCACTTCCAGAGGCCAACTGGCACAGTGTGATTTTCATCTCACTTTTTGAAAGCGCTGTGTACAGGACAGCGGCTCTGCCACACCTCACCCAGAATGTGTTGCAGGGTGTGCATGTCCATATGTGCAAATCTACAGGCTCTCAGTTTTCATTTGAAGGCTGGTTTAAGTTGGTTTTCTTCCTTTTGTCTGATGCAGCTTTGAGGAGCCAGGCTGGGCAGAGCAGGATGGGGTTTCTGGTGTTCCCTGCTGCCACAGGAGCACATGCGCTCTCCCTCTCTCTGGCAAACCACAGTGGTTATGACCACTGCCTCTGGTAGTGTTGTATTGGTCCCAAATTGAGGAAGGATGACTAACTTAATCACTCGATAGTTTTGATTTCTAAAATTAAACAGCCTGCCATATGTGCAACCCTGTTACTATATTTATGCCAGCAGTTAGCAGAGAGCACCAGCCAAGCTGGAGGGGCTTTGCAGCTGCAGCTTGTGCCTGTGCTGCTGTGAGCACACAGATGTTTCTTTGCCCTTTCCCTAAATGCAGCCCTGTAGACATTTCTCCTTGAAACAAAAGCACTTCTACTCATAGGGCTTTCTGGACACTCTTCAGCCATTGCTTTTTAAACGTGTCCTGGTGATGCTCCCTGGTGAGCCTCAGCTCCCAAGAATGGGTGGAAGGATTCAGGGACTGGATAAACCCAGGAGACAGGGCAGCAAGCCAAAACTGAAGGCTCCAGCCCCAGTGCTCAAGCAGGGACAGTGAGTGAGCTGCAGTGGCTTCCTTGAGGAAATGGTGGGTGCTCCCCCAGAGAAGTCACCTCGAGGGCTGTGCATGGCCCCAGGGGACAGTGGCAGCTTTTCCTGGGTAGCCTGAGCTGTTCAGTGAATTAGGGGCTTGAGATGCCTTTCTTCCACCGTTTGTTTTGTACAAGCTCAGTTAGCACCATGCAGATTTATTTGGATTCTAGGAGAGAGGAAATAAGATGAATAAGCAATGGATAAAAGCCAAGGTGAAATGTACTGAAGTGGAAGGAGTGGGCCCTTAGTTTTTGGAGGAGGGCAGACTGAGGGATGAGATGTTGGTTATTATTTTGGTCCAGGCAACATTCCTCTGTGATCTTAGAGATGTTGCTTGACTTTGTTTGCTAGCAGGAAATGTGGCTTGCCTAGCAGAAGGATTAAGAGATGGAATGAATATTTAGCACTAACTAACCAAGAGTGTTTGGGTGAAACTGAAATATTTTGGCATATTCGATCTGATTTTACCAACTGACTTGGTGACTTATAGGTGCTTTTGTTTGGTGTTGAGCAAGTGTTACTGCAAAGCATTAGCAGAAGTGTTTGGGTAGGGTTGCATGTGCTTGTTGAGTAGGTGGCAGGAGAGGGTTTGTTTTTCATTTGCTTGAGTTTTTTATTTAAAACAATTGGAATCTTTGGGGATTTCTTTCTTGTGGAACAGAGCTATATGGAACTGGCATCTGTATGTAATAAAAGTAGAGAGTATCTCTGACCCTTAGGGCAATGTCAGATTGAGAAACCTATATCAATTAGACCAGAAAAAAACAAACTTTAGTTAGGTTTCTGTGCCTGTTGCACACTCTCCTCTAAGGATGCATGAAAGATTTTGGATTACAGGGACACCTCAGAGCATCTGGGGTGACCTATGTACATCAAAACACTGTGTACTAACCTGTCTCCCTTGGAGAGAGGCACTTTGTACTAACCCTGCAACTTTTGGAGATCATCTTCCATACCTGATCATCATTTGAGTGTCCATAAACTGTCTAGAGCTAGTTCTTGTTTAACTGTTACAGCTGAATGAGACTTGCACACATGGATCACTTTTCATTCTGGAATTACCCCACAACATGTAAATTCTTAGAAATTTCATTGATGTACAGAGAAAAATGAAATTTTAAAAGGTCACATTTTCAAAATCTTCCCTCCACTATGTTTTTTTTGGTGGGGGGAGTGGGGCATGGGTTTTTTTCAATCTACTTCCTTCTGCTCCTTGTTTATTGGGAGCCAAGGAGGAGGCTTGTTGGACTGATTGCTGTTGTTTACTAAGTTTGCTTCCTTTAGGAAGATTTTCAAACCCACTGTGGTTAACACAGGGAAGTGCCTTCTTATGCTCCACCTCTGCTCAGAGGGCAGGAGTCTGGCATACAAAAACAAGCAAGGAAACCTTGGGAATAATCCTTTCTTAAAAAGAGACAGACCAGACTCACAGCATTTGACATTTTCTGGAACCAGGGATTGTAATTTCTGTGGATCCAAAGAACCTTAATGTTTTGTACCTTTAAACAGCATTTGCCCTTGCAGGCAAAAGGAGCCTTTTTGTTTAGTGTTTCACTGGTGGATAGTTCCAGATAAATCACTTAAAATTCTCAGGTGTCTGGATGGCATGGAATATTGGAAAAGGAGAAGAGATTCTTCTGTGCCAGAGCAGCATGGGCAACAAGCAAGGCTTGTCTCTTTGGGTGGTTGCCTTGGGTGGGTCAAACTTTCTGCCCAGTTTCTGCATCCCAGCAGTACTGTTTGCCAGTGTTATTAGTAGTGATACATTATAAATTATTTACATTTGGAAGAGGCTTGGATTTATTTGCAGAGAGATGTTCTGGGCAAAAGAAGGATGAATAGATTTTTTTGTTTGTATTGTTTTTTTTTAATTGGTTTTGGTTTTGGTTTGGTGTCCTGGTTGGTTTGTTGTTTTTGTTTGTTTTTTTTTTGTTTTTTTTTTTTTCTAATTCCCATTTTTTCCCTTTTTTTTTTTTTTTAATTTAGTTAACTAAGTTTGAGTCCATACTTTGACTCATATTTTAAACAGCAGCATCTAGGAACTCACTATTTCTGCCAGCAGGGCATTTGGCCCTCTTTGCTGTTCTCTCTGCCTCCCTTCTGAAAGGTAATGTGGGATTTATTGATCCCAGCTTTTAGGACTTGTTCTATTTCTGAACCCAGATTGCAGTATAAAGTACAAACACCATTTTAAAAAGGAAGATCTATATTAGAATGACAAAGAGAATAAATTAAAGCACAGTCCTGTCTCTCACATGGTCTGCAGGCAGTCATTAAGGAGGGAATGCCCAGTGCTGTCTACCTGAATGATGCTTTAGAGTCTCCAGTATCAGGGGACTTCAGTGAGCACAGTATTGATTTTTGTTCCTACATTAAGCTTTTAGCTTTGCAGATGGTTTTCTTTGAAATCATTAACATTGCAATGTGCAGCATGAGGGTGAACAGCTCTGCTGCTGTGCAGGTACCACCTCTGATCACTTCCTTCTTCCCTTCCTCTGCTGAGCCATCATTCAGCTGATGCACCTGCAGGAGAGTGAGGAGAAAAGGAAGTGAAGTTGCAAGCCAGGACAGCCTTGGAACTGGGTGAGGAAGACAAATTTTTCAAGAAATTTGCAATGTTTTAAGCTTTCTTAGTGGTTGTGAGCCTAGGGTGGAAGAATTGGAACACAGTCAAGGGCTGTGTCTGAATCCTCTGAGTGGTACCTGGCTGTGGGTGTGGGGAGGCTGCAACAGCTCAGTGGGGGCTGAGAGCTGCCATCAGCACGTTTATTCCTGCTTGAACAAAGAATCTTAGGTAAATTCAGCTATGAGGTAAGCTCAAATTTTCCCACCTCAAGACTGGAGACAGTGAAGTGGTGACAGGGAAGCATTGGAGGTCTGTCACTAACATCAGACTGAGGTTTGCACCGGGCCCCAGGTTTGCTTGTTAGAGGATTAACACAGCTGAACCAGTAAATCAAGATGGTTATGGTTGTTTCAGATTTATCCAGATACTTGTTTGATGGGATGTGCTTGCAGACAGGAGCATGTCACTGCAGACACAGCTATGAAGCAGTTCACTCCCTCTCTCCCTTCCCTTTGTTACTCTTCCCTCTCCATGCCTGGCTTCCTGCTGTAAGGGCTGACCCTCACCCCAGGGGAGTGGGAAGGCTGCTGTAAATAGGTGGATGCTGTGAAGCTGTCATCTGTCATCCTCTGGGCAAGATTGCAGGGACACCCACTGGTGTGCCCAGGCAGGGTGGGGATGATCCACAGGGGAATGGTCTCCCAGCTGTGTGGAGGGGGAAGGGTGTTTGTGTCTTTTGCTTTTGTCTGTGTGCATGAGCCCAACGACCTGAGCCCTTCAAGTCTAATTATACTGTTTAATTTCAGGACAGGACAAGGAGCTTTTTGCCCTTAACACTCCTGACTTTGCTGCTGTGGTGAGTTCCTGGGAGACAGGGATGTCTGTCTCTCCTGTGGCAGAAAGGAGGTGGATGTGATGTGGTCACAGAAGTGACAAGTGCCCAAGTCTGAGTGGCTTCTGTGTCCCCCAGCCCTCATGGTTATTTTAGTGTCAGTTCTTCGTGGGAAGGAGGGCTGGAAGGGACATGGAGATATTGTCTAGTGCTTTCTGCTGCCCCGAGATGGAGTCAACTTGCTCAAAGATTAGTTTTGGTGCAGCACAGCACAGGATGGGCTCTGGTGCTCTGAGCAGCACTGCCTGTCCTACTCCCACCCCTCCTGTGCAGTGCAGGGATTGCTGCTCACAGGAAAGTGCAGCTCCCTCTCACTGCACAGCCCTTGTGGGCACTGCTGCAATGCCAGTGCCCAGTTTATTTGCAGTAGCAGGTGCTCTGCAGTCATGCTCATTGTGATCCTTCCTCTAAACCAGTAACTCACACACACAAATAGTGTGTGTAGAGTGGAGCATTTGTAACAACTTGATTTGTGCTCTGATTTAGTTTTTTAATATTTTGTTCTGCATTATGTCTTCATCAAGACAGCTCAAATAAGAGGCAATTGTTTTCATGGCTAGGAAGTTTCCCAGGCTTGCTGTAGTGAGTGTGCTTCAGGAAGAGACCACTCTCCCACCTTAGCAAGCAGCAGAGAAAATTTTTCTTTTCTGTGCTCTCCTCCCTCCCCCAGTCCACTAGTGTGTCAAAACCTTGAGTTTTGTGTAAAGTTGTTAAATAAGCTTCTAGGCAAAATAAAAGATCAAAAGGGGTCTAATTAGCTGCAGTCTGCTTAGGAATTGTGGTTGTTTACCTAGTTTTATAAATTGACACTTTTAACATTAGAACTCAAAGCAAAAGCAATGTAATTATTCCCTTTTTTTGAAGCTTAGGTTTAATGTCTTTATTGAAAATTGGATATTTCTGTGGCATCTCAAGATGCTTTATTCTATCAAATCTGGAGCAAGTAATTTTTCATTTTGGATTGTAATGTGGTATAAATGATAAGGGCCTGATTCAGAAAGCTTTTTTTTGTCCCCCCCACTGGCAGCCTGACGAGAAAGCTTCGCAGTCACCTCACAATAACCCTGAAGATAATCTAGGGTTTGAGGCTTTGTGAAGCTGCTCACTCTAATACAAGGGAAAGAGTGAGATTTCTGAGCTCTTAGGTAGGGTGCCTGAAGCTAGCTTGTCATCACAGGATTTTTAGTTCTTTTCATATCTCTTACCAGTTGTAGGATGCCAAGGCAAAAATGTATTTCTCCTATAACCTTTCTGTGCTGTGATCATGTCTCTGGGAGTACTATGTGCCTAATTTAAATCTCAGAGAGGGCAGCAGGTAGCTGAATGGAGAACATCTGGTGTTTAAAGCAAAGGATGAATGAGAGAGAGATGAGTTCTGTTATAAATTTTTCAGTTTTGCTCTGATATGACCTGATCATGTGTCCTGTTTCCCAGCCTCTGATCATTTGGACATACCATGCATGAGTGAATTTCACACATCCAACCTCACTAAATCTGACCCCAGTAACTTAGAGCAGCATGGATAGAGGAGGGGAGGGTCCTCCTGAAGTCATGTTAGGGCTTGGGTAGGTTACAAATTTTATTTATACTGTGGCAGGACTCTCAGACTCCATTTAGAACCAGAAGTTGATGGTGCTGGTGTTTTACTAATGCAGAGGAAGTCGTGGTGCCTGCCCTAAGACCTTACCACCCATCAAGACAAATGGCAAATAAAGGATTTGTGCCAGGGTGATTGCAGGAAAGAGTCAGTTCCTCAATGAACTTTTAACTTTTGTGTGTGTGTTTATCTAAAAGTTCATGCAAATTGAGGTGGGTTTCTTTGATCTGAGAACTGTCTTTTGTAATTTCAACTGCTCCCTGGCTTGTGTCACAAATACTGTGAGTAGGGTCTCCCTGGGGTTTTTGCACAGCCCAGGTTTTAGCTGGGTTGGGAGGGATGTGAGGCAAGACTTATACATCAGAACAGGACTTGCAGTAAAGAAATTTTTATTGGCATATTTTATATTGTCCTAATTCAAAAGTTTCAGTTCCTGATGATCATTCTGGGCACTGGTTCAAGGTTTCATTTGCACTTGGCTCAGCTCAGATGCTGGAGGAAATTTTCATGATGGGAGACAGGTCCTTCTCCTTCAAAAACAGAATTTCTCAGTAGATGGTAGGATTGGATAAGAGCTTCCTTTGAGAATCCAGAAGGGATTTGCTTGAATTTTTCTAACTCTGCTTCTTTGACACTGTGTGGTGATTACAGCAGAGCTTTTCAAGTGTCCCCCTGAGAGTCTGAGCATGGTCTGGCTACTTGCATCTGTGGGGTTTTCAGTACTTAGAACTCACCAAATGAAAAGCTTGGTACATCCATATATTCTATAAAGGTTTCCCCAAGGGAATGGGTGTTTAGTAACTCTAAATCTTTTTATTGGCTAAATAACAAAGAGACATTGGTTTCTAAGCCTGAGACAGCAGCTTTGTGGAAAGGTTCAGTTATTCTATCTGCATGCTCTATATGGACCCTGTTGCCATACAGCTTAAGCACAGTCCAAGGCCTTTTCCCATTTGCTCCTTACAAGATTCCCAGTGGCTTCAGTGGGAAGAGGCAGAGCCCAAGAGCAGCTCTGTGAGGCACTGCAGAGAGCAGTGCAGAGTTCAGGGACAGGGTAACATCAGGCTGCTGTGAAGGGGAGCTCGGCCCCTCAGTCCCACCCTGAGCCAGAGGAGATGGATTTTCTCCCTGGCTGAGTGCTGGGTCAAGGACTCAAACGTTGTGGAGCTCCCCTGGGCTGTCAGACTCATTGCTAGGAGGGTTTGTGTCATGCAGAGCCTCACCCCTGGGAAGCTGAGTTTGGACAGCACAGAGCAGCTTGCTCTCACACTGCCACAGTGGTCATAAAACAACACTTCAGTGTTTTAGAGCTCAGTGGTTTTGTTTAAGTATCAAATGAGGATTTTCTTTTAACTGAATTCAGCTTAATCATCTGGTTGTGTGGCTGACTTGAGTAGGAGCACTGAAAGTCTGCAGAATTCCCAAAATACACCAGAGTGAAAATCCTTATGATTTCCTAAGCTGTACAAATCAAGGAACTGGACTAATGGGCTTGTGATCTGCAACTGAGGGACATGAATTTGTGCACACGTTGCAGGCAGGAGACCAACACTTCCACCAGAATATGCAGCTGCTTCTTGGGTGAGGTGAATGCAATCTACATTTTTTATTTCCTCTTCCCCAGGCAGCTTATACCAATATGCCTACTCTTAAAAGTTTCATTTAGACATATGTGGTTTTTCCTTTTTTTTCTTACTCCTCAGGAACATGCATGTCTTGCAAATTCCCATTATTGTTTAGCCCCTTAGAAACTCACCCAAATTGGCCAATGCACTGTACAGCTGTCCCTTGAGTCCACTCTATTGCCTCTAGATAATGCCTGGTGCTTCAGTGTCAATCCAGGAATTTCCAGGTCGTACATCACCAGGTAGGTAATAAAGAGAGAAACTCTTATCTGAACATGGAGTTGCAACTGGACATTATTGAGCTGGATTAAACATGTTGTTATATGTATTATTGCCATATTTTGACTACCTACAAACTAGAGCATTAATCATGTTATTATATAACTTATGATTACCTAAAAATGCTCCCTCTTCAAATGGCTCTTGCAAATTTGTCATCTGCTTATTGTGAGTCATTAAATATGTTGCAACTGGGTTATAATCTTCATTAGTTTCACAGAATAAATCCAAACCCAAGGATATCCTTTTTGTTTTCACTGAAACGAGCAGTCCTGGGTGTTGATGTATGTCTCCTTTTCCAAGAGGAGTCTTGGTCCTAAACTCACTTCCAGTGTTTCTGATTCTTGAGGGTCTCCTAGGTTTCAAGAATAAGCCTCTCAAGAGCAACATTAGCAGCATACAGAAAACAGGGATTTGTAAAATAATATTAACTTCTATAATTTACAAACTTGATGTCAGATTCCTTTCTTTCGACCGTTTTGTTTTCAGAAGCATTCATCAGAGCACTGGGTTTTAATTTCCTTTTAACTGACAAATTTTGGAATCAGACAAGATACATTTCTCTGATTACTGCTGGACAAGGCTTGTAGGTAGAGATAGTGTCTTTTATTAGATGGAGCAGCATGGTTGGAGAGCTCAGGCAAACTTTGAGGCACAGGAGCCTCCAAACCTGAACCAGAAGCTGCCAGTGCTGAATGAGCAGCTGCTTGGGGTTAGAAATGAGTGAATTGGACCACTCAGAGAGGGAAAGGTGGTCAGAGTAGGTATCTCTAGGGCATAACAGTGACTGGGAAGTGTTGCCAGATTATTTGTAAGCATGGTCTGGTAGACAGGTGAAGGGTGGCAGAATTGTACAAGGAAGAGTCTTGTTGTGCCTCAAATATGGGAAAGATGTGTTTCTCTTGAGTGCTCTAGTAACAGCATGAACAGGAAAGTTCCTATTTCATGCTTAGGAGTGTGTGTCCTTCTGAGATTGCTCAAATGCACTTCAAATTTTCTTCCCTATTAATCTCTCTGGGCTTTTGCAGGAAGCTGGAAAAAAAGGCTTCCACAACTACAGCTCTTTTTGCTCTGACACAGGCAAGAGTAATCTTCAACATGGAAGCTCAAGCCCTGTCCCTGGAGTTTCAAGCCCATGGAGAAGGTCATATATGACTGACAATGCAGAGCCAGTGAGATCTGCTGCTCTGGGTTTGTCAATTATTAGCCTGGTCTGACAAAGGTTCTACCATGAGCATTGTGGTAACTTCTTAAAGTTGATTGGGAGCTATTAAAGAGTGATAAAAATCAGATATTTCTGACCATGGTGATCAAAGGAGGAATTCAGTGATAGTACAATAGGTGCTTGGAATTCTCTGGGCATTGCCATCAGTATTGTTTAATGACCCAATGCTATGGCTATGTTGGGTAAATAGCAGCTTTGGCAGGTATATAGAAAAGAAGTCCTTAGGACACAGGGGTTTCAGAGCAAGGACATAATTCACTGCAAACTGCCCACTGTCCTTGGACACTGGTGGTTGCCATATTGTGACTGTCAGCCAGAAGGCTGACCCCACTTCCAGAATCCTCATTTATTCAGAATCCTGCAGATTTCCTCTCTCAGGTTTCACACACATTGCTTGTGGTCTAAAGGCAACAGTTCCACCAGCTGAGCTGTCAAAGGTTTCTTTCTGTCTGAGGTTATACATACACATATTAAAAGCTGGTGTCAGGTGAATTTTGCCTAATAGGATTCTGAAATTTCCTCCTCCTTTAAGAACAAGGGTAATTTAATGCTCCTGCACTAATATAGGAATATACTGATTTGGGAGCACAAATCCTCCACTCTGCCACACTGAAAGTTTCAGCAGCCTGAGCTAAGAAGTTGGGAGCTCAGCACATGGAAAGTGTTGTGCTGGCAGCTCAGTGAGTGGAGCCACAACATCCCATGGAATCCCAAAAGGTTTTTTATCCTCATTATCTTTCACTCAAAACCCATGGGCATCCTCACACTGCTGGAGTGCACAGGGGGTGATGTTGGCTTCCTACACCTCAGGCCTTTGATGCCTTGAGTTCCCCAAATTCCCTGAACCTGCCATGCACTGAATCTCCTGGCTCTTGCTGACCAACAACCAGCAATTTCCCAGGCAGCAAGTACATGTGTGTGTGGTATTGAGTCATTTCTTTGGGGCTATTGTTTAAGGCTTCAAACCATGGAAGGAAACTGGGAGCCTGTTTAGATGTCACTAAAGGTCACTGGCTATTTTTATAGATTACATTAATAAAACCAAAACTGCACAAAAAGAATATTTAGATTGTGAAATCAGGACTTTGAAAAATATTTTTGCTGCCTATCACAAATCACTACAGAGCATATGCAAACTGATTTTTCAGGGGCTCATAGCTTGGGCAAAGGTGCATTACTCTTCCTGTAAAAAATTATTCCCTGGCACCATTGTGACCTTCCTGCCAAAATTTAAAGCAGAGCTCCAAATGATTGCACTGAGACTATTCAACCAAAAGTTTGCATGAGATATCAGTTGTTTGTTGTTTTTCTCTTTTTTTAACTGGGGTAAAAAGCTTTCCTGTAGTAGATGAACTGCATTAGCTGAAATTTTCACCCTGAATTCCAGCAGGGCAGACAACCAGCATCAAAAGCTTTAATTCAAAAGATTAAAGTCTGGCAAAATTTTAAGCAACCTGAGTCTTATAATAGTGAGTTTTGTACAATGTGGTCAGCATATCAAAGAGAAATACTTTTTTCTGTCTGTTTTGATTTTTATGTCATTCCATCAAACATTTAACTGGTAGACACAGCATTAGCTCCAAACTCATTTTGAAGCAATGAGCATCAGTCAGACATAAACAATTGGGCTGGGGGCAGATTAGATGAGTGCCAAATGGTGGGAGAGATTTTTAAAAAGGGGCTTTGCAAACTGTGCCCCTGCATGAACAGAATTGTTGCAGAGCAGAAAACAGACCTTGAAGTGGTCTCTGGTGGAAGGAACAGGGCCTGTGTAGCACAAGGGAGTTTACCTACACAGCAGCCTTGAGCCAGGTATGCAAGTGCTTGGGGAAAGGAGGTCAGGCTGGGACAGATGCAGGTCTGGCACTGGAGTGAGCTGGGCAGAGGGTGGGGGACTTTGACAGTATGGTGCAGCTGAGTGGTGGCTTGACCCAAAATCCTGCCAGCCTGCTCTCTTGAGGGAGCAGCAGGGTAATGTTCTGGTGGCTTAGAGGCAATTTAGGAGGTTAAACTGGAGGTGAGGAGGTGAACTTGGCCCCATGCAAATGGGTCAAAATGCTAATATGTACATACACAAAAACAGTGCAGGAAGCTTCTTGAAAAAACAGGCTTCAGGTGACCAGACCTCAGGCACCATAAAATAAGGAATAACCTTTGCTAATCCTCAGTCATTGCTCCTGCAGAGTAATGCAGGCCAGGGAGGCAGGTGGGACTTACACAAGGTCTTAGCTTGAGTCAGAGCACAGCTGAAGGTTCATTCCCAGGTTCATGGTCTCACTGCTGGAACAGGCTGCCAGGAATTATTGGCAATATGTTTGGTTTTAATCTTTTCACTGTTCTCCAGTGAAGTTCTCCAGGCTGAAGTGCCTGGAATTTATCTCCAAAATATTTTGGAGGGGAAATGTGATCATAAAGCTAAAGCTTTGGGCTATGCATGCTTCTTTTCAGGCTCCTAGCAGGTTTGAGAGGGGTAAGTGTTAGTAACCTGCCTCCTTTGTTTTTTGACAAGAAAAGTAATTTAGAAAAACAAAAACCAAAAAACCCAAACCCGTTTTAATCCCTTACCCTGAGTTCATGTCATGTTAAGCTTTAGCTTAACTCAACCCACATTGCAGGAACTTTAGGAGGCATTTTATGTTTGTTAAAATAGGTTTGGGTTTCTTATTGCTCTTACAACTGTGTCACTGACTGGGGCCAGCAAAGTCCTGCCCTTGGTGGCAAAAGTGAGAGAAAGCTGCTCAGCCCCAGTTTCAGGTTTGCTGAGCAAACAGCATGCCCAGCCTCTGCAGAAGGGCTGAGCCTCCAGTTCCTGTCCAGCTCCTGACACAAAACCCTGTCCTTCCTCTCCTGGATCTCTGGAGCCTTGTGAGACCCTTCCTCTTCCCAGCATATCGAATTGCAGCTGTCTCAAGCTGACTGGCAGCAAATTGCTGCTCCTGAGTCTGCCCTTGGGTTTTTTCCAAGCAGAAGGAGAAGGCTGAAAGTTGCCGGTTTCTGCGGTCACGGCTGTCCCAGCGAGCTCATATCTGCCCTGCTGAGAGATGGTGGCACCCTCTGGGCAGGGTGAGAGCCTGAGTGCAGCCAGGAGCACCAGTGCCAGTGGGCATCGTGCCTGCCTTCACCAGCCTGACGGGAACAGACAGGGACAAAGGTAAGCTCGAGGCATGAAAAGGCTGCTTGTTGCAGCGTTTCATGGCCACTGAGCATGACCAGCCTTCAGGGCTAATTACCAAAGGAGAGAGAAGTATGTTCTTGTCAGCAGACCTACAGGGTTACTATTTAATGAAGCAGACATGCAGGTAACTTGTTCGGTGAGCAAGTGACTGACTTGTGTCCACAAGGATGGAGGTGTGTGTGACAGGACACTTCAGGTGGCTTTTGGCCCCTGTCTTCTCTCTAAGTGCAGTTGGGCACAACTCTCAGCAGTGACAATCTGTATCCCATTTCCCTCTTCTCCAGTTTTCCCCCCCTCTATCTTCTCTGCTCTCCTTTTACCTTTTTTCTCTACTATTGTCTTTTTTTTCAACCCTAGCACTTCTTGTGTATTCCATCCTGACCTTCCATAGCTCTCCACCTTATTTTCCCTCCTCTTTTTTTTTTTTTAATTACTGATGCTGAGCAGCATTGAACAGTGGTGTCATCACTATTTCATCAGGCCTGCCCAAGTTCCTGCCAGTGGTTTATGGAGCATGTGTGAGCTGGGAATGGCCAGTATCCTCTGTGTGCTTGCAGCAGGGTCCCCTGCTGATCTCAGTTTCTCAGCACATCTGTCAAGTGTTACTTGTCCATTTCTTGGGACTGCCCGTGGAGGTGTGCAGGGGGTTGTGAGCTGTGCCAAACCCTGGTGTGGTGCTGGCAGGGTTACAGCCAGTGTGAGGATGTCTTCATGCTGCAGAAATCTTTGTATTGCTGTGTAGTCAAAGCCAAAAAGTTACTTGTGTGTTAATCTGGTGCCTGTGCTGGTCTCTGTAAGAGATGGGACAACACATGCAGGAATTAATCAAATGGTGGTTTGGGTTTTTTCTGCCCATGTCAGTGGATATGAGCAGATTCAATGGCTCTTTCTGACTCCAAAACTTGTGCTCTGAATTCATACCATTTAGTCCATCCAGTATCACCTCTCAGACTTGTCCTGACTTCTAGACTGGAGTAGGTAGGAGTAGCAGCATCTACAGTACAACACCTCTCACCGTTTGTTATGGGAATTACTCATTTACTTCACTGCAAGCTATATTTTGACCTGATAGCAGCTACACATGGTAGAGGATCTTTCTAATACAAAAGTTGATTAGTACATGCATATTAGATAGTTATGGATCTTTTCTACCAGTGTCCCTTGTTTATTTACCAGGAAAGATAACTGGATTGTCAAAATTTCACCTGTACCTCCCATGGCATTGGGACAAACATGCCAGTTGAAAACTTGGTGAGACTGCAGAGAGTTTGAAGCCCAACAGCCAAGGTGTGTATGGGGAGCACAGACTGCAGCAGGGAGGCTGGTGCAGGTCAGAAGTGAGATGCATTAGCAGAATCTCTGGGACAAGACACACCATGTCTGTCTGACCCAAGCCTGCTATTCCTGACCTTTGGGCATGACCCTCAGATTCTTTTTGTAGGAGAATAGGAAAATTTGAAAAAAAGTTTGACTTGCATGTTCCACGGATTTTAAGCTGTTTTCTCTGTAGAGAACGTTGGGTTTTTTTCCTGGAATATTAATCAAAAATGTATCTCGGGAGTGAGTCAGCCTTCCTTTTATTCTCCTTTTTGCTATACAAACCACTTGATATGAGGCATTGAGATGTTTTGGGATACAGTGTGAGCTTGGCCTTGGTTCAAGACTGCAAAAGTGGCTGCTACCCACAGGAGAACATGGGGCTGGGACACAACAATCAAAGCTGTGCTACTGCACAAGTGCTGCAATCCCAGTCTCCTGCTCTGGGCTGCTATGGACAAGGCAGGCCGTGGGAGAGCAGTCCTTGCTGGCTCCAGGACCTGTCACTGGTTCACTTGTAGTGACACCAGAAAACACATTTCTTTAAAGTTGTGCTGCTTCCCACTCTCTGTTTCTACCAACAGGTTCCAGGCCAGCTCTAGGGCTGTGCTGTCCTCAGGGAAGGAAGGGTCCTTCTGCTGTGCTGGCTCCTGGTGACCTGGCAGGGGACATGGAGCTGCTGGCTGTCACAGCACCAGAGCAAGCAGAGAAGGATGCAACAGCATCACAAGCCGAGGTGGAAGGAGCAGAGAAAGCAGCTGCAATGCCAGAGGCAGAAAGCCTGATGGGGAAGGAGGTCACTCCTGAAGGAGCAGCGGCGATTGCGGTGGGAGCATCGGAAAACCCAGCAGCAGAAAGAGTTGCTGAAGCATTTGCCAGGGCAGCAGAAAGAATTGCAGTAGCAGAAGTAGCCAAGGTGTTGCAGTCAGCAATAGCTGAGGTAGGCACTCCTGCAGCCCCAGCTGCCTGATGGGGTGGAGGGGCTGGCAGCACTCGCTCTCCTGGGCTGGGCTCACAGATCCCAATGGCAGCGCCAGCTCCAGAGCTAACCCTGACCTTTCAGCCTTGCCCTCACAATGCCTCAGGTGGATCAGACCGTATTTATACTTAGCATCAAGCAATGGGATGAGATTTTTATTTTGGAAAAATTGAAAGCAATGTAAAAAAAGAAAAAAATCCCTGAAATTCCTGCTGAGAGTTTGTGTTCTTTTCCCATCTGGTTTCCCTCTGTCTTTTAGATGAGCTTTTTTTCATGATAGCGGGCACTTTATCACGCCTGGTATAGTTAAGGTTACAAAGCACTCTCCATTCCAGCCCCTCTGGCCACATGCTCATCCTGTTCTAAAGCATTCATATTTGGGGATCAAAAAAGGTCCACGCGTGGTGTTTGCTCAGCCGAGAATTTTTATTTGACATTTGAGCAATTATGCCTTGTGTTGTTCGTGAGTTTGCTGAGGGTGATAAATGCACTTTTCCCATTTGAAAAACCTGTCTTTTAACATTGATGATGTGGTGACAGATTTTCAGCAGGGATGGGAGTTGGATTTGCCAGGGCTCAGTGCCCACTCTGAGCGCCAGATTTTCAGCTGCGTTCGGCACCCAGCAGCTTCCCGTTGGGTGTGAGGCATTTGGACATGTTTGTTCCCATGTGTGGAGCTCGTTTGAAGAGCTGCCTGCCTGCAGCACCACCGAGCATCCACCTTCTGCTCTCAGGAAAATCTGGATCTCATCTCCTGGGGCTCTGATTTCGTTTTGTTGTGCAGGGTCAGCTTACTGCTATCACTGCTTATTGGGCCCAAGAGCTGTCTTGGGCACATGGAATTTCTATAGGATATCTTAACTTATCCCTCAGCTTGGGCAAATGGCTTCACTCAGGAAGGGCTTCTCAATGTCTGTTTGAGTTTTAGTGTCTGAGTTTTAGTGCATTTTTACATCTTGTGGAGATCAGCTGCATTTAGGTACATGCCAAAACAATTCTCTAAATCAGCCTGTGAATAGGTACCTTTATTTTTAAAATCAGCAGTTTGCTTTATAGTGGCTTTTCCAGTGCTCATATATTTCTTCTCTTGACTTTTCAGCTCAAAGGGAAGAGGAAGAACATGTGGATAAAGCCAAGGAACACCACTCAGCAGGAAGAGGATTGGATGAAAGAAGGAGAGGTGAAATGAAATGGAGAGGTGATGTTCTGGGTCATACCTCCTAATGGCTTGTACCATGACTCCTGGAATGCAATAGGACTGCCAATCACATCCCTTTTGTGACTCACTATATTGTTAAAAATAAATATATGGCATATTCTGCATGCAGTAGTGTTGAGGATCTGTCAAAGGTCTTTGTCTTCTGGTTTTGTGAAAGGCAGCTCTGTATCTATTCCTCAAAGATGAGGGAGAACAAAATGTGCTGTTCAGAACAGAAAACATACTACAGGCATGAAATGACATAAAAAAGAAATACTTTCATAGAGTCTTAGAATATCCTGAGTTGCAAGTGACCCACTAAGATCATCAAAGTCACCTCCTGGCCCTGCACAGGACACCCCCAAGGCTTAAATTTACATTAAATATGCAGTCAAGTTTTCATGTCTGTAGGATGAGAGATGGTCCATGGGAGCACTGCTAATGTGAAATAGTTTCAAATCCTAACAGAGCAGGTGCATTTCCCAGTCAATCCACATTGCACCAACTCTCTCCAGCTCTCAAGTGGGTTTCTTGCTTCAATGGGAATGGTAGGTATGTTCTTTTTTCTTTTTTTTCTTTTTTTTTCCCCAATTCTGTTTATTCATATGAAGCATGGAATGGGAAAGGTGTCTCCATCCAGACTGATAATGGTGCAATGCAAGAGGAAATCCAGAAGAAATTCAAGAAACAGGAAAAATAATTTCAAAACAGTGGTGGACTTGTCAGCATGAATGACATTCCCCAGGCAGTACAGATGGATCATTAAAACAGATTTCTAATTTTTGAGAGGAAAAAGTACTATTTGTTGTAAGATTGTTTTCTCAGCCTCTGGGGTAGAGGTTTGTAGTGGATGGCAGTCGGACAGTTGACATGTTGGATGATGGAGCAGTCACCATAAGAGATAAATGGTGATAAAATGTTACAGAGTGTGGGATTAGAACAAAGCCACTCTTGGTAGGTGTCTCACAGGTTTTCTGATGGAGGATGATCACAACTCAGAAGTGCCTGATGCCTTCAGCAAATGTCCACTTCATGAATTCCCTCCAGATACTTCACGGTTTGCTGCTCCAGATTTGTGTTTAGCAGACTGAGGGGATGGGGTCAAATCTGTACTTGGATAGAAAATTTCTGAACCAAATGCAGGAGGTGATGCAAGTGCTTGTGTGTGACTTGTGGCCATAGCCCAGGTGGGGTAACCAGGCAGTGTCTCCAGGTACTCCAAGTGAAACAGAAAGCAGCTCCCTGGCTGCAGGTGGTCACAACTAAAGCCATATCACTTTTGGAAAGAGTAATGACTGCAGCCCTGGATTCCACCCCAAAATCCATGAGTGTATTGACAACCCATCTTTAAACTCCTGTGTGGTTGCAGCTGGATGTGATATTCTCCATATACCTTACTTCCAGCTTCAGGGGTGTTTCTGTGGGAAGCCTGCTGTTTGTTCTGGTGCACCACAGAAGGGGCAGCACATTAGTTCCAGCATTGTACAGAGCTGTTCTCCAACAGACCCCAGGCAAGGAGGGTGCTGAGGAGGATCTGCTGCATCCCTGTGCAAGCTGGCTGGTCATGAAAATCCATCTCCCTCTGGGGAAATATGTCCTTGCATTGCAGCAAAGCCAAGGGGTTTCAGTGCAGGCTTGTGCCTTTGCCCCTCTGCAGCGCACCCAGTGCCTGTGCACCTCTGCTGGCTTCTCTCTCTGTGCAGTGACAGGCTGGGGAGGAGAGAGGAGGGGAGAACAGCAGCCTCTGATTAAAACTCAGCCCCCCTGGCCTTAGATCTGAGGAGACAGAGCCCGCCCTCCCTTCCCTTACCATAATTTTATTTTATTACAAAAAGAGCCCGTATTAAAAAAGCTCATGATTATGTTTTCTGTTCACCAAGACTTTTCCTGTATCCGACCTTTGGATAACCTCCAAGGCTTGCAAACATTTGAAAGGAGTAAAGGAGCTCGTTTTATTGCAGGGCCTCAGCATACATTCTTTCCAGCCTATCTTTAACATCAGTTGACAAGAATTATATAATTGCAGTCTGTGATCCCTTTAAGGCTAAAATGTATTCGTTTTCCCTCAAAGAACACTTCAGGTTTCAGAGTTAAAAGTATACTTTTTCCCCCCTATGTGTGTTATTCTGAAGAAAGCCGTTTTCTCTTAAACTGGCAAGTCTCATTCTACCAAGTTGCACGGATTTATTTTTTACTGCGGTTTTAAGCTCACATGTTAACAAGCAGAAGAACTAGCCTCCAAATCCCAACCTGTGTTTCCCATTCCATTGGAAAATTAGTGGGTTACAGAGAACACGCAAGGGGAATTACACTCCTTAGGCGGAATCAAATAAAATTTCAACATACCTATTTAATCAAATTAGTGTCTAATGCTAATTGATAGGCACTCTGGAGATGGACAGGTAGCTGGATTGGATTTGATCTTGCATTTCAGAGGCATGACGTAATCTGCTGGATCAGGAAGGAATTTCTGGTTTCCTATCAGAATGGCATCTGCCACCATGTTTTAGGAAGCTGTGGACATTGGATACTTGGATAGGAACTGGGGAAGGATGCCAAAAAAGAAGTCTGAAGATAATACCTGGAATTTAAAAGATGAATTAGCTGTTGCCATGCTGAAGTTCTGTTTGCATATGTTCCTTGCCATTCAGGTTTTCACTAGTGTTTGTGCTCCTGCAGAGTGAAAGAAGCACATAAACAGCTGAGTATTCCTGGAAGCTTTTCATGCCAGTTGTGTTTGTGTGCCAGAGCCAGTGATGGTCAGATCCTCTGCTTGAAGGGAACAGAAGTGATGCCACCACAGTGCTCAGAGCATACTCACAGTGCTTCTTGAGAATGGAGTGAGATGTTCAAAGAAGCTGCAAAAAACCTCACCACTCCAAGTGTTTCTGGACAATGAAAAATGGAGGGTGTAAGTAGCCTAGTCATGGGCACATGCATGCAGGAGGGGAAATTAAATTTGTCTCAATAATTGGCTATTAAGAATGATCTGGCTGGCTGGAGCTGGAGAAGAGACTAGGCTTGGTGGGCCAATTGTCCACTTTGGTGCTACAAAGGGGCCTGGGAGTTTTGAGGGGTTCTTCTCAATTTTGCCATGAGCTTACCCCAGATCTCAGCTTTCTTACCTGATAAAAAAGGACAATGGCAGCCAATGTGCCTGCCTTTGTGCCCTTTTATCTAAGCACTTGAGGAACTACAAACTTTTATTCCAAGTAATGTTTGCCAGTAAAAATGGATATCTTCTTCAAATATTTAGTTACTCTAATGCTGATTGCCCCCATTCCCTAAGGGGAGTAGGGGGCAGGGGCAGCATTCCTGGTTTTATAGAGGGGCAGGCTTGAGAGGGCTTTAACTGTATGTCACAGGGGTTGGATGCAATAACTGAAGAGAGGGGAGCCAGTAATAGAATCCTTTTAATAAACTACAAGCCCACAGTTTATAAACTTGGACACAGATTATGCTCCTGCCTAGTGTATAAAAATAACCACATTTCGATGTCTTTGCGGCCAAAGGATCTTGTAACCTGTTACGTTTTGCTGCATTTCTAATGTAGGCAGGACCAGTGTAATACCTAGCACTGCACTGAAAGGGAAAATCTCTGGTCTGTTAAGCTCTTCCCTGCCTTTGGTAGCCTCTCTGTATCAGGATTCACATTCTTGTTTCCGTTTCAAACAGGAGACTAGTTTACAAGGCAAGTTACTCCTTGGAGATCACAAGAGGCTTTCTTTCCCCTTTCTTTTTCTGAGAGGAAGGATTAGGTCATGGTATTCTGTTTGCCTTTTTTTTTTTTTTTTTCTCCTTTGGCTAATCTGCTCTCCAAGATGTCCATGTCACAAGAGAAATAAAAGGCTTTAAGTGAGCGCAGGATTTTTTTCCCCTCACCTCAGCACTCCAACCGATAAGGGCGATTTATAGAAATCGCCACATGGAAAAGCCTTAAAACAGAATTTCAGATGCTTATAAGACAAAGCAGAAAGATAGCAGAGCGGCAGGTGCCTTCTCCTTACCTCACAGGGTCGTGTTCTGCCTGCTCTTAAGGAGTTTGGTGGAAGGTGATTACAAATACGTCTGCACCGTATCCGGGTGTACTGTACGTGCAGTTACAGCTTTGTACAAGGAGCTCGTGCAGTCCCTCACCTGCAATCGGGAGGTTTATCACTATTCAAAGACCTTTGTTTTCTATTATCTTTGTGCATTTTGTGTGCTGGGAGCATTAATGGCAGCACGGTTTAAGATGTGCTCTTTGAGGCTGGCACCTTTCCTGGTGCCGGCGTGCGATGTGCTGCGCATCGCTTGGCTCCGTTCGAGGGGAGGACACACACTGCTGCCAATCCTTCTGTGCGGAAAGTTTCGGGACTCTCCAAACAAAATGACTTTGTTCAGAGCACACTGAACACAAAGATTATGGCTTTAATGAATGCTGAATTATTCTTGTTCAAATACCAAGTACTGGTACTGGTTTGTGGTAAGGCATAAAGATTTTTGCAGCAATACATATGAATCTGCATTTGGTAGTTTGTACCTAGCACAGGTACAGCTTGTTCACACTGTTCATCCAGCAAGCTATATTTCAAGAGTCAGGTCTGCCTTGATTTAAGTCAGCACAGCCCTGCTGAACTTTGTGCCAGTCTCTGACAACTAAAGTTATACTTCTCAAATGTTTTCAGCTATTTTTTTTCAGTCTTTTCTTTCCAAAGAGTTTTAGAAATGCAATTAAATGGACAGTAAGACTCAGCAGTTATACATAAAAAGCTGTTTATCTAAGGGTATCAAAGTGCTTGACAAAGGTGGGTAATTCTCACAGTGCCCTTTTTTTGCTGGGTGAGATGCTGGCATGCAGAGACAGCGAGCAGTTTATCTGAGTAACAGAGTCGGTAGCAGAGGTAGTAATTAAAACTTTGGTCTCATGACACCCAACTCTGTACTGTAACCACTAGACAAACTGCCTCCCGGAACCGTATCTCATCTCTATCTCCCTACATATGCACAATAAAGCCTTTGTAGTATATGCTGTACACTTGCTATTGATAGTTGTATCAGCTGAAAGATAATGCTCGCTCTTCGAGCTGGCTGCAAGTGTGCTCCACACAGCCTCAATTATCTGAACATAATGGTGGAGAAGGGGAGAATTTTGGATAACTGAGGGCTTCAAATAACTGAAGGAGTTTTCAGTGCAATTAATAACATGGTAGGAGCACAGAAGGTTTTGCAGAGCAGGTTCAGGTACCTGGTGTCACACTGTGCAGTCAGTCAATAACAAACATACTGCTCTTTCAGAGTTTTTCTCATTTTCTGAACATAGTTGTGACTCTTCCTTGCTTTGTTTCAGACAAAAAAAAAAAAAATCTAATGTATTTTAGATGTGTTGGTATCCCTTTTAGTTTGATGAAGACTAACAGGCATCATTTTGGTCAATGGGAAGCTGCTTATGGGTAGTTTAAAAACACCAGCTGATGGGTGTTAGGCAGCTTGGCTGGCAGTGGGATGTGGGCTATGTGGGTGGCTCTAAATATCTGCAGAGAAGCAGGACCAGAGATCATATGAAAAATAATTTCCCCTGTACATGCCATAAACTCTGGGATTTCAAGTATGACCCAGCTGTAATGAGCTCCATGCAAGCAGACAAACGTTGGGTTACTGCAGAGGCACATTTGCTTAGGAAGATAAAAGCATGATCTGCAGAACACGCTCGTGGAGTGTCTGAGCACTGCACACTGACCTCCATGTGACGGAAATCTTCACTTGTGCCACTTTGTAATAAATTTCACCATGCCACCTAGGCCAGCTGCACATCACTGTCTGCTTTCTCTGCAAGATAATTTATTTCTAATTGCAATAGAATAAAAAGACGGGATAAAATTTGCAAAGCATATCACAAAGTGTTACTGGCCCTGTTCGGTTTCCATCGCACCGTTTGCTCTCACCATGACTTGCTTTTCAAAACCAGCTCTGTCCTCTGCCTCACACCAGACCCAGGAACTAAGAGCAGCCTTTACCCTTGCAGCAGTTATGAACTAACAGATTGGTGCAGGTAAGGCTGAAAGACCTTAAGGAAGGGAGTAGATTTGGTTTGGTTTTTATGAAATGCAGTGTTGGGTAGAGGGTGGGTGTTCAGCTCTGACTCACAGTTCATCCTGAACTGCCTCTGTTCTGGGACTGAGGCAGTTATGTGCCCCCATCAGAGAAGCACACACACACATTCAGATTAGTACAAACTCCACAGTTGGGATTATTTTTCTCAGCTATTACCTGAGAGACAGGATATGTTGACACCTGGGGCCTGATGTCTGACTTATTTTTTGAAAAGATTGGTCTAATCTTAGTTGCTTTAAATTATGATCTTAAATTTTTCTCTCTAAGTTTTCATTTCCTGGTCTCACTAGCTACTTCGTATGCCTGAAAAAAATAGATATATACTTTCTTGTATACTTCAGTGTTTACCCCAATATGCATTTTGGTCAGAGAGAACATGCATATTTATTATCTTCAACACAGACTGGATACACACATACATGATTCTCTTCCTACTTACACATCATACTGTACACAATTTGTATATGCGTATTTATAAGGGCTTAAATGGAAACAGGACTGACACCAACATTTTATGCATTATTAGGAGGAGCAAGTTCACCCTTTAAAATGACTATATTTGGAAATCTGATTCTAAACTCTTGCTGGTTTAACTTAAGTTTGTGGCTTTTCTCCAGATTTTCAAAACCAGTGGAAGTGAGGACAGGATTGAGAGGAACACTTGTGCTCCTTGAAGGTGAGCGTTTGCGTGGACACACTTGTGTAGGGACTGGGTAAGGGTGCTGCTTTCAGCCCATCTGAGAAATGACTGCACCGAAGTGTGGGGCTTCACAGGTCAATATTTGTGCATTGCTATGCTCTTTTTTTTCCCCTACCACTTTGGTGGTCAAAAGTCCCATCCTTCTTCCATACTTTTTTTTTTTTCTTGTTTTTCTTTTTTTTTTAATTCTAGGAATCTTGTGCTCCCTCTTCTTTTCCCGCATTGTGTCGATCCCTTTTTGAAACCATAAAGCAGTGAGTTAAACCACAAAGAGCCGGCGATACAGCCAGGGGTTTTCTCGAACAGTTCCGATAGTGAAAGTTGGCGGGAGCGGCGCTGGGAAAGCGATGCCCTGAGCAGAGCTGCTCTTGCCAGCCTGGCTCCGTCCGGCCTGGCGGCTCCTAGCGCGGGCGTTCGGCGGTGTTTCGGCGGCCTGTGGGCGCGGCGTGCGCGGAGCCGCGGCCGGGCTGCGCTGCG
>WBNO01027745.1:2250-134852 GCA_013400575.1 Peucedramus taeniatus | reverse complement strand
GCACCGCGCAAACCGCCCCGCGCAAACCGCCCCGCGCAAACCACCCCGCACAGCCACCCCCAGCCCCGCGCACCCTGCTCTTCATGACAGAAGCCCACTGCAAAAAGCGTTTCTTGGTTTTGTTTTCGCGGTTTCTCGCTTTTTCTCTGCTTGCGTGTGCAAGCAAGTGCGGAGTGAGGAGGCTCAGGCGTGGTGTCCGAGGTAACTTTCCCCATAATGGAAGAAAACAAAACCAAACCTAAAGACCTATTAAAAAGAAAACAAAAACTGCAACCACTTAAATACCTAGAAATAATATTGTGTTGCTTCTGCAAAAATGCACCCCGAAGAACATCTGAGTAAATACGTGTCTAGAATGTGTAAGTTGCTGTAAAAGCAGCTTTTTGTTTGCTGTGGGTCCGTATGAAATCCAAGATGATATATCGTGTTATGCTCAGATCTTTGTTTCAAGATACAGCTATGGGTAGATTTCACGATGGAACATCTTTTACCTCTTATTTCATCACTTCTAACTTCGCTGTTTTCAGCACATGCACACTCAGTATTAAAATCCCGTGATTTTTACTTTTTCTAACTCTCTCTTTGCCTGTTAACAAAATCCTTTAAAAACCAAACTAAACCAAAATCCTTCTAGATCTTATGTGGATTTGTTACTCCCATGTTGATAGCATCGGTGGCCAATTCTGAACTTTTCTGGCAAGTACAAGGGCGAGCTGCTTGCCCGTGTGAGTTTGCAGCCACTGCTGCTGCCGAAGCACGGACCGAGCGCAGGAAGGACTGAGCAAATGGTTACAAACGAGCGCTGCTCCTCGGCTCCACATTTTTCTCTTCGCCTTAAATGCACTTTATTGCACCTTTCCCGCAGTTTGTTCTGAGGACAGCCACACTGATAATCCTTATCCAGCGCAGAGGAATTCCCCTCCTGGCTCTCAGATTGAAGCCGCGGCTGGCATTCTGCTACTCTGATATGTTGATTTGGATATTTTTTAATTATTCTTCCATATTATCTCTTGCTTGTGTTGCTGGTGCAGTTTACCTCCAACCACAATCCGAGGCTGCCTAACAGTCGCTATAACAGAGCTTCAGCATTTCCCATCCCTAGATTTTTAGGGCTGTGATTTCAGCAGAATACATGGTTTGTCGTTTCAGTGGGGGCTTTCAAACTGGCAGCCGTGAAAGTGAAGAATCCATGAGAGAAACTGTGTGTGTGTGGTGCTGGGGGTGCAGGATATGGGCAGACTCTTTAATACACTGAAAATATTATTTTTGATTTTTGGTTCTCTGGAAGATTTTTGTTCTGTTTTTTTGAAATATTCCCCAAACTGAAAGTAGTTGTTTTTCCTCTATTTTGACAGCAGACTCTAATCAATAGAAGTCCTTCCCAATCTTTAGAAAATCAGTGTATCGAGTGCATGCTGAATAGCAAGAACAAACTATTTTTGAAGTTGTTCTGCATTGTGGAGTATCAGTGTTTTATATGTTCAAACCAGTATGTGCAATTCCTCACGGCTGTTACATTCACTTTAAACAATGAGGTCTTTGCTCAGGAATAGTCCTGGGTTTGTTAGGGAATCAGTGCAATGCTGGCCCTGATCAATAAATGAAGTTTGCTTGTGGCAGGACTAATGCAGCCATTATATAAGAGGGAAATCCATTTAAGTATTTGATTATTTTCCTAAGGGTTTCATTTGCTGGTTTTCAGGCAGGATAGTGTCACTTAGAGCAAGTATTTAATCTTTTTTTCTCTAAAAAAAATCAAACTGCAAATGACACTGAAAACTTAGCACTCAACCTTGGTCTTACAGGATTAGTTCCCATCAACTTCACTGACTTCATTCGCAGGAGTAAAGGCCACAGGAGAAATCCCACACAGGAAAACATATTCTTTGCCCTGGAAACCTTGTTATCTTATATGTTCCAGGTATGAACTGTTGGTTCATTCCTGATGCATGAAGAGTGAATTCCTGCCTTTCTTACTCTGACAGGGTTTTGCCAGGGCAAATTTACTCCTGGCTTACACCATCTGTAACCTCAGTGGGAGCAAAATTCAGCCCTTTAGCTCTAATGGGAGCCTGTTTGATCTCGTCCTTTATTGCCGAGTGGTATCAGGAAGGGAGCTGAGCACAGAAACGTGACTACCACCGAGCTGCTATTTGTTGCACTGCATTATCTGTAGTATCCTTGTTATTCTAGAAACCTTTTTTTTTTTTTCCTTCCCCTGCCTGGAACATTTTGCTGCAGCAAATGAAGAAGGGGGGGAAAAAAATTGAAGAGACCTTCATTTGGTGGCATAGAAAATTTGCATAAAATATCGCTCTAAGCATTGAAGGATCTTATTACATAGGGTTTTGATGATAATCTTTGTTGAAATAATATTTAACACATGCTGCACTTTTAATTAAGTATCTGAATAATCTCAAATTAATACCAGAGGTTTAAAAATAAGTTTTCATTTTAGTGAACTGTAACATAATAGCAAGCTGCATGGCAACCCCTTCCTTTACCCTTTGATTTAATTAAATGCCCTTCTGTGTGCTTCTTCTCACTTCAGCAATGCACATAAAGAAATCAGACCCAGACATTTTATTTAGGATTTTGCCACTTTTCCTTTTCCTTATGTCTTTGCTTATTAATTTGCCCTGCTTCCTCTTTGGCTTTGATTAAGGTGTTTCTTTGAGGATCAGCTCATCTGGGGCTTTGCAAACTGGCCTGCATGTGTGAAAGGGGCAGTGGCAGCGTGTCACGCTGGTGTTGGGGTTTTGGTGATGGTGACACGCAGGTTCCTCTCTGGAAGCAGCCAGCTGTGGCAGGGAAGTGCTGGGTCCTGTCCTGCACATGTCTGTGTGTGCCATGGGGAGGATGCAGCCGGGTAAATCCTGGGGCAGCTCACACAGCACAGTGACACGCTGGAGTGTGCTCCTGGAGTTTGATTATAAGGTGAAAAGGAGCCCAACAGTGTAACGGCTTCAGACAGCAATCAAACCATCGCAAATAAATTCATGTTTATTCTATTTATTTTTTCGAATTAAAAAGGCCTGATCTAGCCAATTTGTTTGCCTTCCAGTAAGGTGTGTTTGACAATCACTGCTTCATTATTCCTTCATAAGAAATTCCACTAACCAAAGGAGGGGAAATCAGATCCACGTCGGTGGAATTGTTTTGCTGGAGCCACTTTGCTGGGCGAGCGTGGGTGTGGGCTGGGGGGAGGCTGTTTACTGCTTTTATGGAAACATGCTCCCGTTTGGGAGAGCGAGGATGTGAAGCAGGCTGGCTTTGAAGGCTTTCTGTTAGATTTCTCCCTTTATCCCTTTCCATCTATCATTGTAAAGGAGACATATATAACCACCGCACTTTGTATATTAAGGGGGGCTGCCTGCTTTTTCCCTTTGCTGAGATAATGATGCTGAGGGTTGTTGACTGCTGTTATCTCTGATGACAGCCTTATCTGCATGGCTCTGATTCCTGCTCCCGGAGTCAGAGATATCCAGTCCTTCGGGAACTGACCACTGCTCCCACTGTGGCCAGGCAGGCTGGAAAGCAAATGCTTAGGGGTGACAGAGTTCTTGATCAGATGGGCTGTTTACTATGTTCACCTCTCCCAAAATACTGAAGGGAATATTGAAGGGAAGTACTGGGGGTGAGGAGAAATGAGAGCCTCAGAATTAGGTCAGATAAAAACCAAATGCCTCCAGCTCTCCCCAGACAGTCTCTGGTGGGGACAGTTTCTGTCCATGACCAGTTGTTGAATGGTGTTGGTGTGGCACCACAGAGACCCCTCACTAATGGACCTGGGGATGATATTGACACAGCAGAGGGACTGTTACACCCTCCTGGCTGTACCAAGTCAGAATCCAGGAGTTTATTTTAATTCCCCTAATAATAATCTGCAGTTAATTGGCTAACATTCACCATGCCTCCAGCGTGCACAGTGCTGCCGTGGTTTGGCACGCCACAGTCCTGTCCCTCAGAGATCTCAAGGCAAATTTCAAATATTTGTGAATTTAGCCTCCTAACAGTCTTGAGAAATGCTCTGCTGTTACTGCTGCAGAAAGTGAGACACAGAGATAGTGTGTGCACTTTACTGGGATCCCCCAGCTGCATGTGCAGTCTGCCACGAAATCCAGGTCTCTGAACACCTCCCTGGCACCCTGCTCATCAAACCCACCCAGTTGCCCAAGTTTTACCCTAACAACCCTTAAAAACAGACAACTGTTCCCATTTTCCAAAGCGTGGGTTTGTGCAAACCCTGCTGTGCTAGAAGTACCTTTCAGGGTGGAAAAACTCCTAGTTAATTCCACCTTAAAGCAGCCCTAAGCAGGAGCTCATTGAGTAAACTGTGCAAGAGCCCAGAGATGCGTGAGTTTGAGTCAGAGAGCCCTGCCCATACTCTGCCTCAGTCTGCTCTGCAAGATCATCTGTCCTTTCTGAAATACTTGGGGCTGTTAGGAGCTCTCTTCCTCCCTGCCATGTCTGATAATACAAGTGTTTCAATCAGAACACTCAGACCAATTTGATCGATACCTGATCCAGCCTGTCTGCACCCAGTGGCACCTCTGCTGTTGGTGCTCTGCCATCTGAGCTGCCCTGAGCAGCAATCTGAGGCTTCCAAGGTGAGCTATAAAGCCATTGTTACTGAAAATGCACATTGCTGAAGTATGCTGATGCTTCCACCCCATATTTTAAAAATCTGTTGTACTGAAAACTGCTGGCTGGGGGTGGGAGGGGAATACTGCATTTGCCCTTAAATTTTTAAAAGGATGTTTATTTTTTCAGTGCTTCACAAGAAGGCAAAGCACTTTTTAGTACTAAAAAACAATTACTGGTTAAAAACCAGAATTGGTGCTGAGAAAACAATTTCATTTAATTTTTTTTTTTTTTGCTTGAAAAGGAAGAAAAATATAACTCAAAGCTTTTTATTTTAAAAGCATTTTTATTTGAAAAGCTGATTTTGTAATGTAAGGAGTTCTGTTCTTCTCACTCCCAGTATGGTTTTGTGCAATGTAATGTGTGACCACCCAGGGCTCCTTCTGCACTTTCCCCATGGCTAACTTGAGGGGCTGTTTTCCTGAGACATGCAAAACAGTACTGATCTACAAATACTCAACTAAGAATGTAAGAAATCTGTCTAGGATATTATTAAAACAACAGAAATTTCAGTTGCAGTCCACAGTTTGGAATATTCTTACACACACTGTTTGAAGAGAAGCTTAGCCATTGATAACTTGTCTGTCTTTCCCTCCCCAGTGCTTCCAGCTGGTCTAATAAAAGGGAAAACCTCACCCTGTGGATTTTGCTTTGCTGTTGAATGTGAGGATGAAACATGTCAGTGAATAACACTTATTTTCCAAAGCTAGAAGGGACTGAAAGGGGTTAGGATGGGATCTCACTGTAGTAAAATTGGGATTACAGACTTGGATATAACATTACCTTTTCCCTGGGTCTGTCTAGGGCTCTGACTGAAACCTGCTGGTTCAAGGGCTTCAGAGACAGAGCCCAGGAGGGGCCCTGGGCTCTGGGGTCCTGGCTGCTGCCTCCTGCTCACATCACCAAGGCACATCCTTCCACATCAGTCCCATCAGCTGTGCCAGTGTCACCGGCAGCAGAGCTGCACAGCAGTGCCTGAGCTGAGCTACCTGTAAGTAGTGCAAAGCCCTGTGCTAAAGCCAGACATCATCCCTGCTGGGATTTTAACCTGAGCTCACAGACAGAACAGTAATTTGATCATTCAAGCGCTCCGTTACGCAGCCCCGGGGATGATAAGGGTGGTTCAATTCCAGCATTTGCAGGATGGAAACTTTCTCCCTGATGGTTTCTGTGTTGTGATTCCCCCACCCAGCACATGCCATCCTCGACCACAAATGTGCTCATTTTCCTGTACCATTTCCAGCCACCCAGCACAGCAGCACTGTGCTCCTCTCCCACACTGCAGCCCCACCATGGGAGGACATCCCTGTGCATTCAGGATCATGGTGGGAGCAGGTTTTGTGTGTTGGCAGGACTTATCTCCAGCTGTGGGAATGCCAGCAGCCCCCACCTCATGAGCATTAATTAGACAGCCCCCTGTGCTCCTCTGTTCCCAGGTGGAAAATGGAGATACCCTTCTTAATGCACGCCATCACTTTAGTTCACCGTGGCTCCAAGGTGCTCCTGCATCTGCAGAGGGGAGGAACTGGAGAAGTGACAAAGATGATTAATAAGGAGGTTATTAACAAATGCTACAGGTCAAATTCCACACCAGCTCCCAGGTTTGTGCTTGACACGGAGGTCAGTGTCATGAACAACTCCCCATGTGGCTGGGGGCTGGACTTGACTTTTGGATGTAAAGCCAGGATAGGCAAAAATTAGGTTAAATAGATTTGACCTGCACCTGATAGGAATGTTTCTGAGGGAGTGAGGTGCTTTCTGTGCTATTACTGGAATGTAAAACCATCTCCCAGGTGTGTTACAAGTGATCACATGGACTGGTGTCGTTGTTTTGCAAGCTGGTTTATCTAAACTTTCGGTATTTGAGGGGCTGCTGACAAACAAAACTTTTGAATCTCTTATGGCTTGGGCAGACAGCAAGCTGTGTACTTGCTGTGGGGGAGAAGCACTGCTCTTCTGGAGTGTGGTTTCCATTTAAACGTTCTGAGAGCTCCTACCTCTGGCCTGCCTGTGTTTATCTGTGCCAAGTGTGAATGGGAATTGGAAAAGGAGAAAGAGAGAATGTCTGCGTTTTAAAAAGCTAATTTAAAAGCAGACGCAGTCTTCTGTAAAGATGATTCTGATTGTCCAGAGCTCTTTTAAAGGAACAAGGTTAAATGCATTTTATTGAGAATATAGGATTAGACACACGCACAAAATGAACAACATCTTCTTTATTTATTTCATACTTGTATAGCTAAGAGTATAAGCCAGTCAATTCCTGATGATTCAGGAATGCAAGGGGATTTTCTACATTGTTTTTTTATTTCATAAAGCTCTTTATCTCTGGCTTTGTATATTAGCTGCTTCTACACTGCCAGCAGTGCAGTGCACTCCCCCTGACCACTATCCTTCTGTAACCAAAGGGGGAAGACAGGCATTGACTGGAAACAGGACAATCCATGGAAGCTGCAGGTAAAATGCTTGTGAGTCTATTCCCACATGCCCTGATTTAACAGTGTAAACTACCTCGCATGGGAAAGGCTGATGCTCACACTGCTCTTCCACACGAGATGACTGAGGGTTTAAAACAACCCCATGAAGCAGTATAATCACAGTATTATTTAAAAAGTGCTGATGTTTTGGCAAATAACATGAGTAGAGCCAGTTCAAATTGACTGCAGTCTGTGTTCAAAGCCATGTCTGGAGCAGGACTGCCTTTTCTTGATTATTTTTACTCTGTGATTTTTATTTTGGCTGCATCTGTTCACTGCCATTGTAAAAGGAAAACATAATAATTTAAAGCGTGGGGAAATGGGAGTTTCTTTTTTTGTCAGCTTTATACTCAGGGAAACTGAGGCACAAAGAGGTCCTGCAGGTTTGTGAATGAAGAAAACCTGTGAAGCAGTGGAGGATTTGGAAAGAGGGCCCAGGGCTCCCACGTCATGGCACTGGCAGATGTTCCCTGTGCACAAGGATACAGGAGAGCAGCCCAAAAATTATTCACTTGATGGAATTTGCTCACACACATCAGCAGCACACAGGAGGTAAGGGCAGGAAGAGAGTACCTCATGAGTTTAAAGTTTTGTAGCTTGGTCTCTAATGGAGCAGGATGCTCCAGACATGGATCATTTCTCAGGAAAAAAAAAAAAAGGTTGGAAGCAACACATCTTAAAACTCCTTTTGGATGAGCACTGCCGAAAACTTCAAGGGCTCTGCACGTAGGCTCTTGACAAAGAGAACTCCAGTCTCAACTACACATCAGTGTCCCATCAGTGGAGTGAAAATCAAAAGAAAAGAAAAGAAAAGAAAAGAAAAGAAAAGAAAAGAAAAGAAAAGAAAAGAAAAGAAAAGAAAAGAAAAGAAAAGAAAAGAAAAGAAAAGAAAAGAAAAGAAAAGAAAAGAAAAGAAAAGAAAAGAAAAGAGATATTTAAACATTAATATATTAATTCCAGCTTTTCATGGACTGTCTGCCTTGTCTCAGCTGTCTGGCTTTACCCTCCCACCCTCATTTTGGGAGTGTCATCTCTCTAGATCCTATCTTACCTTTCTGGAGCAAACACAGGCTCTTGCTTATGTAGATGGAGCCAGGATCTGTGCTGCAGAGGAGCAGCATGTCACTGTGTGAGTTCAAATAAGCTGTGTTGAGTCATGCCAGCTGAGGATCCTGCTGCTTGGATTTATTGCTGAGAAAAGACCAAAAGTGAATGCCCAGCACAAGGGAGGCTTTGCCTTATGTGCCTCATAGGCTTAATTAATATACAGATTTTTGTTCGCTGCTAGTTCTTAAAACCAAAATCACTAACAGACAAATGATGCAAAGGACAAGGGCAGGAATGCTGTGTTCATGGTTTTTTACTGTCTATATAGTACTGAAGTTGGGTAGAGCACTCTAAGGCATTTAACAGACATGATGGCATGAAATGCTGAATAGAATTAAGCCAGATGGAGCTTTGCTGTTGATTTGAGTGGAGTCACGACTGCCCTTTCCCAAGAAGCTCCTGGTTTAAGGGTCATTCTTGCCTTGAACAGAGCTTCAGCAGGCAACAGGATTTGGATCTGCTGGGCAAAGTCTTGGCCTGGGTGAGCCTCAGGTGGTGAGCATGAGCCCTAAGCAGTGCAGGGCTGTGCTGCCTGGGGTGCCTCTCTTTAGTGAGGGCATGTCCCAATGCACCTATGACTACTCAGACATGCTGGTTCAACACTTGCTCTTCCTGCTGTTGCAAACACCACAACAAAAATAGCCTCCAACAACCTGGACCTAAATTTTCTGTACATTCCTACTTATTACTTTGTTCCAGGCTTAATCTTGGCAGTGAATATTCCAGGATTCCTGTTCAGAAAAGAGGAATTTGCACCTCTTTGCAAATCCTTGGTTTGAGTTACTAAATATAGGTTATTTTCTTGCTGTGGTGCTAGTCAAGATTTAGAGGTTGCAATCCAAGGTTCAGGCAAATCAATGACCTTGGATTGCAAGCAAGAAGGTTTTTAAAAGGTTAATTTAATTGCTGGTGGTTGTTACCTGCTTTCTGTGTTTGAAACCATAAGGGTACGTTAAAAATTACATTTTCATCCTTTTCCCAAAGCAATGAAGGCTAGATACTCTTTTTACCTGTTGAAGAATGTGTGATAATTTGTAGTGCTCACCTTGAGACACCTGTCTTAGGTACCTGAGTGGGGAAACTGCTCTTCCTAATGTTTTCATGCTCCTCTGAAAGGACCATCTAGAGACCAACCTCCTAAAGTTAGTTACCCAGTTGCAGTTTTATGTGACAACCCTTCATCTCTGGTTTCATTTGTTGCTTCTGAGAGCTAAAACTGAAGCTTCAGGGAAAACCTTGTGTAGTACCAGCTCACTGTGAGCTTGTGGTCTCAAGCCAGCTACAAAAATCTAAGAGTGGAAGAGAAGGCCCAGCAAAGTCGTTTCCCAGAACATGGAAAATATGGCTGCAAGTGTTCTAGGACTGGAAATTTGGAATTTTTTTCCCTACCCCTTTTGACTGCGTTTTTACCCTTGTCTGGTTCCTCTGTCTGTTTGTACCAGTACACTGGTACAGTACAGTGGTTCCATTTCACTGGAACTTAGGGTTTGTGCCAAGTAGATTTGACATCAGTGAATATTCAACCCTTCCCACAGGACTGAGAGGGAGTTCTTATCCAGCTAAGAAGATGTTCCATGTGCCCATGTCATCCCTGATCACAGCTAAGCAGCACATCAGTAGCCACAGTGCAAGTGAGAATTGGAAATGGCCACCAACAAATTTCAAGGAATCCCAGTCCACCTCGAGATGCTCCGCAGCCGTAGGAGCCGGTGAGAGCGATTGCGCAGATTTGTCCAAGTAACAAAAACAGGGTAAGAAGAAACAGCCTCAGGCTGCAGCAGGGGAAGTACAATGGGATTAGATTTTAGGAATAAATCTTCACCAAATGGGCTGTCAAGCACTGGAACTGGCTGCCCAGGGCAGTGGTAGAACCATCCACCTTGGAGGAATTTAGAAGACATGTAGAGGTGGCACTGAGGGACATGGGTTAGTCCTTGGCAGTGCTGGTAAACACTTGAGCTCTATGTTCTGAAAATACTTTTCCATCCTAAACAATTCTAAGGCTCTGTATCTCTGACATACTCCACTCCATCCGTTCTTTTGCATCTGCAGGTTTATCTGCTGCAATTCCCTCTCATGTTCAGCCAGAGCTGGGAGGGACATAATAGCAAAGTTTCACAGTGCTCAAATAGCTCCTCATTTAACATCCATGTAACATTTCTTGTTGCTTTTCCCTTCCAGAATAGAAAGGCCTTTCCATGGAGTGCAGTGACCTGCCCTGGAGGGCTCTCCCTGGCCTGTGGTTTCATCTCTGCAGTCTCATCCAAGACAACTGCATTTGGGATTTCTCTTCCAGCCCATTTCCCACAGAGCAATTTGGAGCAGGTACATTTCTGTAGTGCAGGGCTGAGCCTGGGAAGCACTACAAACCATGCATGGGAAGGTGTCCTGTGCAAAGACTGCCTTACACAAGAACATATATGAATAATAGGAAATTGTTTGGTATGGGATGCAGCTGGGATTCATTGTCACTGCAAGGAGTGGAGAGCATTGCCTTGGTTTGGTGGTGCAGGTCCGGGCTCTATCTCAGGACTCTGCTCCTGCCACTGTCCCTGTAGCATGGGCACACCTCTGCTGTCCCCAGCAGCAAAGGGAGCGACATCAGGGTGAACTGCAACCTGGGGAAAAGCTTGTAAACACTGCTTGGTGTTTTGGGGCCAGCAGGAAGAGAGCGGAGCAGCGGGGCATTAACTGCGGGGCTTTAGAGGATTGGGAAGGAGCTGAAAGGGGAGCATTTGGTGGCACTTCCTCTGGGCGAGGAGCGCTCAATGCTCGCACGCCGCTATTGTGCGGGGAGGATAAAGCGGGGTGGCCGGAGGGACCCGGGCTCGGGGTCGGGCCGGCGCCAGCCCAGGGAGCCCAGCCCCAGCGGGGCCCGCAGCCTCAATAGCCGGCCCCGCTGCCTCCCGGGCCGCCCGGCACTCGGCCCCGCTCACTTTGAAGCCCCTGGTGCTGCAGAGGGGTGCTTTCTCTGGCTCTTGTTTGCTGATGATCCCTAAATTAAGAAATGCAAATCCATTCAGGGCAGATTCCTTTTCCAAAGGCAACTTGCCTCAGTTGCTAATTCCCTGCACGGCTTCTATACAGACCCCTCGCAAACACCTGCAGCTTTTTTTTTTTTCCCCTTCCTCTCCCCCTTTTTACAGGGAGCGGGTGGCAATGGGGAGTTTATTGAAAATCTTTGTTTTCTCTGATGCAGTGAAACTTGCTTTGCTCTTTTGCCACCTTTTCTTTCCCCTTTTCACAGAATAAACACAGCTGATCCATCTCCAGCCCCTCTGCACGTGCCAGAAGAATAAATCGCCCGCCGCACCCCCAGCCCCCTCCTTTAATTCTTTCCCCTGCTGCTGTGTTTGCTTATTCTCACTGCAGCTGTAGTGCTGGTCGCAAGCGTGAGTTGACCTATTGCTGGTTTGTTTGGCGCTGGCTCTGCAGAGCCATCCCCCAAAAAAAAGACTTCAACTGTTAGAGCCCTCACTAGGCTTCCTTTTTTTTTTTTTTTTTTTTTTGCTCCTCCCTCTTTTATTATCACAGCACTTCCCTTTTGTTGCCAGTGCAAATACAAATACACACACACACCACACACAGGCGTGCAAGCACTGGGGAGTGAGGAGAGTGAAGCCCCTGAAATATTGCACTGTCCAAAGTCCACGGGTTAAAACAAACATCAACACTGCGTCAAATAGTTTGCCCTAAGAGTCTTTTGTTATGAAGATAAGCTTGTTATCTCTTTCATTCAGATTTTAATCTGACAGGTCATTTGCATACCGCCAGCCGACTTCAGGGTGTGCATTAGATCCACTTTGCATTTAAATCCTCTGTCAGTCAGGCAAATAAAAAAAGGGGGAGCTGGGGGGGGGAGAGAATAGCAAAGAACCCCTTTCAGATACTCGCAGTTATTGCCACTACTTTTTTGTGCTGATTGTTGATGCAGAAAAGTTCTCCTGGGTTTTGAGGCTCTGTATGTTTTTGGGTAGCCAGGATGTCATGAGCTGCATCATTGAGGTCTTGCAAAAGATCCCATTGTGACCCCTGGGCCCCCTCCTCACCCAAATCCCTCTTCAAACCCTGCTAGGCAGACTCTCTCCCCACACTGACCTCTGTTGCCCGATAAAACCTAGACCCTGCCCTCAGTCAAGTTAAGCCTGTCCTGGGCTTGCATGAGAAGGGATTAAGCCCTTGGGAATAACAGGACAAGGAACAATGCCACAATGCAGTTAACAAGACACCTATTTAGCAACTTTCATGTAAATATGCCTCTTCCCTTAGTTATTCTACTTGTCTTACATGTCTCTCTATATTTTTATTTCTTCTCCACGTGAAGCCTGATCCTGCATCCTTAATCCTGAAGCTCCATCACATGTGGTGGAGGGATTCTAGGGACAAGACTGCTCTTACAGGTAACAGGAATTCATTGTGTGACTGTGAAAGACAAAAGCTGTGGGACACAAGTCACCTATGGTGACAGTGCAGGTTGGTGAGGTTGTATTGCTCTGTGAGCACAGAGAGCTACAGCAGTGTCTGGTGTCTGGAAAGTACCATAGGCACAAAACCCCAAACAAACCAATGAAAAAACCCCACAACACTTGTTGAAGGTGTTATCAAAATGCATGACTGCTGAGGATCTGTGGTTCTTGCCACCACATTTCTCTGTGACAGCACAAATTGGGAATTTCAGCTTCTGGATCTGACTCCTCTCATGTCTATGTTTGGACAAATTGGTAAAGCTCACTTTTCTCTCCCTGAACCAGCCCAAACAGCGTCAAGACTCCTTTGTTTCTTGGAGATCCAAGCACAGGTTCCAGCCTGCCCTGGTTTGGCTGTCCCCACAGTCTGGCCATGGACCACCAGGTCCTGCCAGCTCCTGCCAGCACCTCCCTCTGCTCACAGCATTTCCTGCACCTCCTCTGAGATGCTGAAACAATGAACTGTGGACAAGATTAAGCCTGGTGCAGTTCTTGTCCTGTGCATGGATGTGTAACCACAGCTCTGCTGAAGACCACAGAAATTATCCCAGGGTAAGTGAAAGGTAAAACTCTGACTCTCCTTGCTGAAATACAATGGAGAGCCCATGAGACAAGGCCACAGTCCCCCTACAGAGAGGGATGGAGTTCCTGGGGATTGTGTCCCAAACCACAGCAAGCAGAGCTATAGAAGAACTTCTCCTTCAGCCCCAATGGGGTTAAAGATTGAATCTGACTAAATTAGTGTATCCAAAAGAGAGGAGTGAATAGTTGCAGGGCATTTATTCAGCTCTAATATGACAAGTTCAATTCTTCTGTTCAGATCCAGTAATTTTCTTACATATATTAATTATTTGAAATAATTCTCTGAATAACATCTAAGAATAATTCAGGCAATATATCTTGATAATGAACGTGTTCCTGGTGAATGGTTGAAATCTCAGCTGTGCTGGTGACTTTGGCTTAGGTGAACGTTCACACGGCATTGTTTCTTCTCTGAAATACCAGTACGTGACTTTCAGAACCAGATTCTGGTCTGAACTGCTGTGTTTCTGAGGTTTCTATTATTTGCCATTTCGGTAAATGTTCCTGACAGTAAATGCCATTGTTAGAATATTATTGGTAAACAAACATAAAAGCGTGTGAATGCAGGCAGAACACATTTAAACCATTTATTTGAAATGACCGTGGGGAAAAAGTTTTGAGATATGTAACCACCTCCAACCTTAAAGGAGGTTGCTGGGAGAAGGGTCTCTCTTCACAGCTGATATCTGCTTCACTCTTTTCCAGCTTCTTGTCAGGATTTCTCAGGGCAACCCAGAGCACCAAACCTTTCCAAGCAAAGTCCCACATAATGCCACAGTAATGGAAAACCGTGGAGTAACAGAGCATTCCCAGTCTTCTGGTGCTCTGGGATAGGCTTCTCCATGGTGTTTGCATGGGGCTGTTGTGTCCCTGCTCGTGGTGTTTGGTACAGGCAGGAGAGAGGTGTGCTGTTCCTGCTGTGGCTGCCGTTTCTGGAGATGACTGGGACAAGGTGATTGAGATATCCAGTCTGTGCTGGGGCTCTCAGGCAAGGGAGCTGTGCCCTCAGTTATCCATCATCCAGCAGCACTGCCAGTATTACTGGGACTGAGGCAGCCCAGAGCAGTGTCCAGCGCTGCTGGCTGAGCACAGTGTGTCTTTTGTGACAAGGAGTGGCAGCAGAGCCATCCCCAGCCAGCAGCAGGGAGAGCTGGCCGGGCACTGCGGGTGTGACCGTGCTGCCAGGGCAGGGCCAGCCCTGCTGCAGTCAGCCAGCCCTGTACACTCACAAGCAGGGGAGCACTGGACTTTGGGAGGGAGTTTCTGTCCAAAATCTGGACTGTTTGGCTAAGGATGGAGTGAAAAGGAAAGGCAGAGACACCCATATGCAAATAGGGAAGAGCTCCTTCTGCAATCCAGTTTCCAAATCATGCTTTAAAATTGACAACACTTAAGACCCCTGGACTAAGGGGAATGAATGCAAAATGAGAGCTCTGCAAAATCCCTTGGTTCAAGGCCAGCTCTCTTGCTTTGCTTTGCTGCTCCTTGGCATCAGTCTTTCAGCCAAGTAAGCAAGTCAATGGCTAGCTGTATTGCCAAAAAAAAAAAATCTTCCTAGCTGTTTTCCATATAGCTAATGAGAATGCAAATGTGCTCATTTTGCAGGCTTGCTTACAGCCTCTGCTGCTTCCTTTCTGTGGATGATACCTAAGTGTCCTTCCTTTAGCCATGTGATCTAAGCACATCACACTGGCTGGTGGGGTTGTCCTTGTGCTGCCAATGAGAAATTGAGTGTTTTGAGTGGAATGACAAAGTAGGAAGCAGAGCCTCTCAAGCACCTGCTGTGCACTATCCTTCCACATGCTGTCTCTGGAGGGTTAAAGAAAGACCAGTTTAGAATAAGAAAGGCAGACAAGAAGATCTGTCTTTGTAAGTTAGATATCACATCAGAGCCAAAGTCACACAGTATACAGACTTCAGTGAGCCCACGGTTGGGCAGTCTTTGCTGGGCTCTCCTAGGTAGTTTTCCTTCTTCTCATGAGCAGTTTCTTCCATACTTACAGAAGTGTTGCTTTTCTAATCCCCCATCAAAAGGTTTCTCATTGGGCTTGCAATGTGATGCCACTTAGAGCTGTGATCCCTTCAGAAATGGAGTGGTGATTCTGTTTGTACCTTTCACTGTGCTTATTCAAGAGCAGAGCCTCTCTTGACCAAAATCTCTTGTCACACTTTATAAAATCGGCTCTGGGTGCTTTTCAGCTACCCGAGCCTGGACAGAGTCCAGGCAGTGTCCCCAGCCCTGTTTTTCAGGGACATTGCCTGGCTCCCTTTCTGGGGATGCTGGATCAGAGATGAGAGCTCAGTAGCCTGTGGGCATTGTTACAGGGTCTGTCCTGACCGGCACTCTGGACTCTTCAGCGACCGTGGGGACAATTCAATAAAGGGACATAACGTCTGCATAGGAATTTTTTCCACACAGACACACACACTTCATCCCCAGACAATGCAGGAACGCTGCAAAGTGAGGCAAAGCTGTCGCCTCCTGAGCATTGCCCTTTTCTCATCTCTCCCGTCTGGTGTATGTCTCCAGATTTGCCTCCAGTCTTTAACAGAGCTCAGGTTCCTCTGGTTGAGCCTCCCACTCTGGCCACCAAAGGGCTTCCTCTGCTCTGAGAACAAGTCGCTTTTAAAAGCAGCCTGACATCTTTCCTTTGTTCCTAGCTTTCCACTAGGATTTTCCATGATGCAATCCCGTATGGGGTTACTGGCAAAGAGCTGTTAAAAGTCAGTAGCTGTGCCTGGAGCAAACCCATTGTTCTGCCAGCACAGAGCCCTTCAATGCCGCTGACTCCTGCATGGCCTTGCTCCTGCCTCCCAGCCCCACCGGCGGGAGGGACGTCCAAATCCAGGAGGAAAACAGACATAAACGCCAGGCACAGCACAAAGAGCAAGGCTTGATAAAACACAGCCACGGCCCCTGACCATCACTCTGGCTGTGGCTGGGGACCGGGCTCTGACCCACCAGATGCATCTCACTTTTCCTGGGGAAGTTCACAGGCAGCTGCTCCAGCGGAGAAGGGTTATTTTGGAGTGGAAAGTGAGAAGCTGGAGCTTTTATCCTTTTGGAGGAGCAATTTACAAGGAAAACAATGCAGGATTCTCCGGAATAAGGAGTATTAGCTGCATCATCTTTTAAAAATAATTTAGCCAAGTGAATGTTGGCTGGGGATTAGCACCCTTGCAGGCGCTTGGGTTGCAGTGAGGGGATGTTTGCTGAGATTTATTGTTGTTGGGGATTGTTCCAAATGCATAGGTGACATCTAATGCCAAAGCAGATCTCTGGCTTGCTAATGAGATAAGTCAAAGGCTCTGCAGAGTTTTCAGCAGCACAGCCATTAACCCCAAGACTGCAATATCCTTTGTGTTTTTCCAGCATGTTCTGCCAAGATTTTGCCTTAAGCAGAGAAAAGATGAAAACTAGAGTATCTTACAGCTGAAAACTGCTGTCTTCTGTGTCATTCCCTAGGACAGTAAGAGCCTGTGTATAATCACCACTGAGCAGGGAAACATTCCTACTGTCCAGCACAGTCATTTTCTTCAGTGTTGGACAAGTGGAAAAAGGAAAAAAGCCACTGAGAATGGTTCTGTCTAGGGAGTTGCAATCTGACATCCCCCATCCTCCTCTGCTTCTGGTGCTTGCATTTATGGGGCTCCCAAACTCAAGTTTCAGAAGGGCTTTCTAGGTAGTTACATCAGATAATTCATTTCCATCCAAACAGATCTTGTTATGGGAATTACTTTTATGAGAATTACTTTTTGTGCTAGTAATGAAGTTTTCATCTCTACCCTTTACTAGGGCTTGCACACTTGAAATGGAGACAGGCTGCAGTTGAATTCTGGTAGTAACTGACCAAGACTGATGATTGGAAAAATCCCTCAGCTAAGATATTTGTAGGAAATAAACAAATGCTGTTTTAGTGATGCTGAAATATTTAGTAACTCCACTTTGATGTGCCTATGCTATTGTGTTGGAAGGACTTCAGCTTTTATATTCTGTCCTCTCCTGCAAAACATGAGACATTTATTCCTAGAAACTTCCTTCAGTTTTATTTAAATAATTTTTAAAGCACCACCCTCATTGAAAAAAAAAAAAAAGTTTAAAGTTAAACCAATACTTTTTTTCTGCTCCAATTTTTCTCAAAATGCCAACTACATTAAAATGAAAACCAACATGATTTGGACGTTTGAAGCAAAATTCTTAATTCCTTTTATTCTCCGTAGTTTCTTGGTGAGGAATTACTTCCACTTGGGACACTTAGACAATGATTTGGAGAGTTAAAGGATAAAAAGAGAACAATCCAGGGTCATAGATGTGTTAGTATCGTGGTTAGGTGCTGTGGGACTTCTTCCTATATTTCACTTGGAGAGTTGAGAAAACCAAGGCAGTGACTCAGTGGTAAGCTAATGAATTACATCCAGCCTTCAAGGAGGAAAACCAAATAGTTGTGATGATAAGATAACACGTGCTATGTTATTGTTAGAAGTATATTTCAGTCTCATGTGTGTGCTGAACAAACAGTTTTGGTCTCTTTGCAATGAGAGAAACGTTTTATATCACGCCTTGTACCATGAAAAAGGCTCTCCTGACCACTCCTGGGGAAGTGATTCCAGTGTAGAGCAGTGCTCTCTCAAAGACTGGTTGTGGTTGATTCACTTGACAAAGCCATTCTTCACATCCTTTCTTTAGTGTCCAAAATGAGCAGCTCACCTGCCCTTCCAGCTCTCTGAAAGAGGCAAAGCCATCAGCAAAACCATGATTGTTTCCATGGTCCCCTATTGTGCCACTTCAGACAGTGCCCAGCTTTGCTTGTGCCCAGGTCCAGCTTCAGATTTTACAGGGTTGCTGTTCCCAAAATACACATGGGCTGTGCCAAGGATGAGTCAGACAGATGCTGTTAGTGGTGCACTGGGTGGTGCAAGTTAGCCCTTATTCATGGGAGTCCATGAGCAATTAAAGGATGAAAATTGTAATTAATGCCAATCAGCATGAGTTAATGGAAAATAGAATGGGATGCCTCTCTTTAGTTTAGTTGATAAAAGTGATAGTAACATACAAGACTTCTGTGAGACATTTGACTGGGTACCACATGACATTTTGATTAAGGATCTAGAGCAGTATAAAATCAAGAGGGTGTGCATTAAATGGATTAAAACCTGGCTCCCTGACAAGTCTCCAAATGTAACTGTAAATCATCTGCCAGCTGTATTTGTAGCAAAGTCCCTTCAGTATTCTTGGCTTTAATATCTTTATCAATGACAGGGAAGAAAATGTAAAATCACCACTGATGAAGTCTGTTGATGGTGTGATGAGACAGAAACAGTAAATAATGGAGAGGGGAGGTCACTGACAGGGAGGAACACAGAGAGCTTGGGGAGCCAGGCTCAAGCAAACAACAAATATGGTGATGCAGGTGAACACAAAACAAAGAACAAAAGCTGTATTTATAAGACAGTGAACTCCAGGAAGAAGGATCCTGAGGAAGCTTTTGAGAAGCTTTTCTTGGAAAAGCTTCTTCACCAGCCAAAATCAGCTGACTGGATGGTCTTTGTGCTGAGCTGTAACTGGGCAGGAGGACACTTGGAGGTAGAAAGAGCATAGAGTGTCTCTAATTTATTTCCTCCTGATGGCAGTGCTGCTGTGGTGAGTAAAAGCATCAAAATGCTGGAGAGGGTTCAGGAGAGATGAAAATTTCAGAAAGATAAAAAAGCCCTGAGTAACCCCATTTGCTAAGCCACCAGAGCAAAGTTGAAGATAGAGTTGGTCTCAGTTTGCAGATGTGAGGAGTGAAGTAAATACTAGGATTTTTTTTTTTTCTGTAGTAGACCACTGCACAGCAACTGGAAGCTGAGTGTGGAGGCAGTCAGATGGGGAAAAGGCTTCCAGGATTCAGCTTAATGAGGAATTAATTTCTGTTGTCTGGGATCTTTGTCCAGGCTCAGCAACTCATGGCATACCTGAGTGTAGGGACCAGAATCCCAGCCAGATTAAACCAGATTAAACACTGGCATAGCCAGATTGGTGACTGACACCTGCACATTAGTAAAAGCTGAAGCCTTGCTTATGTTGAAATGTTAGCCAAGGGAACTTCTTGGTGGAAGTAGAACTTGTGAGTTCTTAGACACCTTTATATCCTGGTCTATACACAAATGTGGAAAAAACACTAAAGTATTTTTAAACTAATGTAGTACAAGTTCTTGGATAGACATCTCAAAATTGATTTAAAACTGCTGTAGGTGGTGCTGGTTGTAACTCCAAATCTTTAGATAGGTGTTCACAATGTAAGCAGCTGTGATAGCTGAAATGTTACCATACCCACAACCAGCTGCTTCTTGTCCACCTCAGCTTGAAAAGATTATATCCAGCAGTGGGTTTGTAGGAATGGCAGCCTCTCTAGGGAGGTGCCAATGAGCATCTTGCGGTCAAACTATCAGCTAGCTCAGGAAGACCTGGAGGACAAGGATGTCCATCACAACCTGTTCTCACAGCATGAACCAACATCCAGGACCAATTTAAGTGTAGTTGCACTGGTGTTGCTGTGTATTTAAGTTGTTTGCTAAATAAGCTCTAAGGCAGTTCAAGTTTCATTGAGAAGAACAAGCTAATTCCAGGGATGGCTTTACTGCAGCTTGAAGGTAGCTTAGGCTAATGCAGTTTATTTTGCAGGATCAGGCTAGGAGAGTGCATTGACAAGTGGCAGATCAGTCACTGCCAACTGTTTATATCCTGTGAGCAGAAGAATGCCCCAGGCAGATTCATTTTGGTGTTTTATGCCAACACAATGAAGTCGTAGGGAGCCTACAACTGACATAATTTACACACCATGGAGTCAGAAGACCAATGAACACTGAATCCAAGAGGGACCTATTTTAACTTACATTTGCTTACAAGGCTTTGGGGAACAAATTCATGTTTTGGCTAACCCATCTAGCTGGGCACTGCATCCAAAAGGGGCAGCACTGCTCTTCTGCTTCCTGCCTCACCTTGTCTCTTCAGGAGCTGGATTTACTGGCTGCTTGTGCAGGCTCTGTTTTGGTGAGCTGGTTTCAAATTGGATCCAATCTACTTTGAAAAAATACAACTTTCAGAGTGGCTTCCCAGTCACTACAGTCCACAAGAGCGGGTGGGATTTCTGTGGCCCCCTTTGGTTAGAAGGGATGGAGCCTGTTCAATAATAGTTGATTTTCTGACTTGGACTCTTTGATATGGGCATTGCATTATCTTAAATCCCTCTTCACAACAGCAAAGCAAGTTAGCAGCATATTCTAATGAGACAAATTGTTCAAGTAAGCAGTGTGCAAGCACAGTGACCAGGTTACACAGGGGCAGAGTTAGTAGGCTAAGCAAAGAAGGAAAGTCTAGACTGAAATAACTCACGGTACTGTGCAGGTTGAAAAGCTACAGTAAGAGGCACAGCTGCAATTCACATTTCTGTGGGGTCTACGGTGACACTGGAAGAGCCACCCATCATTTGCCTTTTCCATAATCTGTCACCCATCACTGCTGCCTCAAGCATAGGAAGTTTAATTTCCTGTGAATCATGGTGTGACTTCAGAAGTTAAATCCTACATCTTTCTGAGCCTCCACTGACAAAATAGTAGAATACAGCTGCTGTGGTATTCTTGCCTGTTTAGTTGTTGTTGGAAATTGTCCTCTGGTTGTTGGTGTCTTCATCAGCTTCAGCTTTACCTGCAGGCCCGACTGCTGTGACATCCCAGGTTGGTGGATTTGAGATCCTGGTGGAAAAACTGCTTGAGTTAAAGGCAAGTGTCTGATGTCAGGGGACTCCTGCCAGTCATTGTTCTGCTGTTTGTGTGAAAACAGGCTGAATTCTGTGGTTTTGCTATGTAACATTCTTATGTAGCTGGCTGAGTCGCCAACATGATAAATGCAATTACTTTTTCCAATTGTTATTTTTGCCCAAAGCATGCAATTGACACTGAAGTCTGCTGGGCAGAAGGGGATTGTAGTGGCTGCTCACATCCCCACAGCGGCACAATGATGTGGAGGCATGGGCTGCAAGGGTGGGAAGCAAACCCTGCTCATGGTATGTCAGGAGCAAGCACCCATCTGTGTGTCCATCAGCCTTGTCTTCAGATGTCAGTGGATGGGGGTTAATCTGCTTTCCTGGTGTCATTGAAGGGGGAAGGAGGGAGTTTCTAGGTCAGCTGCAACATGATTTTTGCTGGAAAGGTGGGAGGGAGTGGGACTGGTTGTGCAATGCAGTGGAAGGGAGCTGTACTGCACCATCTGGGAGGGGAGCAATGGCACCAGAGCCACCTCCCTCTTCCCTGTGCCCACCACGGCCAGCCCTGTCTCTGGCTCCCAATAGGAGCATTCCCATATGGGAAAAAGGATTTGGTGCCCTTCTCCAGTGGGAGACAAGACTTAACTGGACCCTGAGCATGGGAGGGAGCACAGCTCTCTCATAATGACGGGGGTAAGGGTGCTTTCACAGAGAGTGCAGATGTGCTGGCTAATTTGGGTCATCTGCACCCTTTGGGAAACCAGCACTACTGGCTGACTGGTGCTGTGGGCTCCCTGCACTGTGACTTACTCAGTTGAGTAAAAGGACAGCCCAGCCAAGCTCCCACCGTGGTGGTTAAAGTTTGTTTTAGCCACCTTATCTAATCTCTCCCCTAACTTTTGCTGGGGGAAAGCGTTTATTGCTTATATCGTGTTACTCCATGAGCACTTGCTGGCTGCGGCTGTTTGCGTGTGTATATGTAGATGTGAAGACAGATAACTTCAAGCCTTGCAGTTTTATGGGTCAGTCAATCCAAACTGCTTCCACTGGCAGATGTGGGGATGTGCTGCGTTCATTACCTGTGGGCCATGTGCTATCAGGGTGTAAATCAGCAAAGCGGGGCTCTGTTTATACACATAAATTGCCCCAATGTGACAGCTTAATACCCTTTTGACTTTTTACCCTCTGCGGGGGAGAGCCTCAAATGTCTTACAGCACTGCTCACCCCCAGGATGACGGCAATGCAGGGAAACCAGCCCCGCTATAAAAGGAGCAAGCACACTTTGCTCCCGTGTGTCTTCAGGCTTGGCTGCGTAGCCAGCAGCTCCCCGGAGGGGAAAGGCCCTTCCAACAGACCAGTCCAACAGGAAATTACCTGCTCACCCCTTGCTAAATTACTAGCTGGACAGCCAGTCACAGGGTCCCAAAAATGCCAGCTCCATCTATTCCCCTAGGGACATGATTCCCAGGCACGCAAGATCCCAGCTTGTTCACCGCCAGGGCCACCCCACCTGTCCGTCCCTTCCCCGCAGCGCCTTGCGCAAGGCTCGATTGCATCTCCTCCGCGGACACAAAGATCACATGGGAGAATTTTCCCTGAGCAGTCACAGGGTAAAACCTCCCAGGCTTCCTTTAGCTCCGGCTGAAGGGTTTTCTTACTCCAGGAGATGCTTTGTTTTTTTCAGCAGATGAGTGGATGTTCCCAATAAGAAAATAAGGACTTGATGAGACGGAAGTGCCAGGTTCACAACAAAATGGATTGTCGTGATATTCTGAGGAGATTTCCGAATTTAAATTATGTGGGAGCAGGGGTAAGTTTGTTGAAATTGAGATCCTCCCCATTAGAAATGTCCTTTTTGCATTCCCCTATGTTGTCTCCATCATCTTAGAGAACAGGAGCTCGTGGCTGCATCCAAATCTTGGTAACCCCCTTGACTTTTTTCCTTCATTTAATGCATCCTAAATCTGACTGCACTAAACCATCCTAAACCCAACCTAGAGGAAAAGAGACCCTCTTAATCAGGATGTTTTCTTGTGCTGGCACTAAGCAGCCCTGGCTGGGACTCTCAATTTATTCCATTGTCCTTTTCAAGCCCTCCTGCCCATCAGCACCCAAGCTCTGTTGGAGTATGGCAGGTCCCAGCTCACTTCCATGCTCCCACCCCAGCCAAGAGCATCCCTGCATCCTTTATGAGAGAGAGACATCTGCAGCAGGCCTTTCCCAATCTCCTTTTAAAGTGCAAGTTGAGCCTGAAAATTGATGCTGCAGGAGAGTGACCTTGTTAGAATGTCCTTCCCTCTGGCTGATCCCAGGTGAAATGCTCTCAGTTTATGAGTCACTGACTCCCACAGTAGCTAGACTGCTCCTACCTCTACTTCTGCTCGCCCAAGCAGCAGCAAAGACCCTGCAGCTGGGATATTGCATGGAGCAGAAGGTGACCCCATCCCTGCAGGAAACACTCTGCAGCTGGGATGTTGCATGGAGCAGAAGGTGACCCCATCCCTGCTCCTGGCCTTGGATCCCCTTGGTGCCTGAGGTGCCTTTGGTGCAGGAAGGGCTGAGGACCAGTTTAGATGGCTGGAAGCAGTGCTGGTGCTACCCTGCACCTGCAGGTACCTCATTTTACCTGGCTGGGACTCCCTCCCATGCTGACACTCTTGTGACATTTCTCAGAAAAAGGCCATAATTCTAAATTCTCAGCCCAAATGATGCCATTTCTCCAGTGCACTGGGTGTGATTCACTGAACTGTAGCTTACTGCAGAGGAACATATGAGGCAACTCCAGGATGGATGCTCTGGTGTTTAATATCAGGAGTGCCCAGGCTACAGCCTTTGTCTCACCATGGGTTCAGTGTTCTCTTGTCTACCCAGCTCTGGCAAGACTTGAAAGCAGCTGGTATCTTTGAGGACTCTGCCCTTCTGGTAAAGTTGGTTGAAATTGTCCAGGGAGTTCACAAGTTTTATTGGGGAGAAAGACAGACACACCCACAGCATGATCACAAACAAATTGTTTCTCTAGGAAACTAGGCTGGAAAAATTGTTGTTTAAGTAAGCAAATATTTTTTCTTGAAGACACTGGAGCAGGGGAGGTGGGAGGGGAAGTGTGTGTTTATATAGCTGTTGACCCAACCTCCCCTTAAGCATTAGTTTCTTGGTTTAAATCTCTTTATCCCTGTTTATGCCCATTTTTATCATGCTGGTTATTAGTCCTAATGACTTGCTCTGCCCTGTGCTGCCACCTTCATCTCAGCAAGCTCCTGTTCTGCTGCAGAATTCTACAGACCACTTTGCTGAGATCAGCCCATCCAAATAACTTCACACATAGGAACAATGAACCCAGTGAGGGAGAGGGGCTGGCAGGGCCCCACAGGGGCAAGGCATGGATGTGAGCAAAATTAATCGGTGGCTCAAGCTCTCGTATGAGGCTCCTGTTTCAGGATTTGCAAACTGGTTTCCTCTATCAGCTCCAAAGCATCAGAGCTGCTAGCTAATACCAGGGCAGTAAAGGCTTTTTTGGTATGAGCTGTCAGCCAAAAATTCAAGTGCCTGTAAGTTGTTCTAGTTTTTCCAAAAATGGGTGCAGTGGTCAGGTGTCCCTTTGATGTGCTCCTGTTTATTTACAAAGAGCCCAAAAGGTCCCATTCCCCCAAAGGTGGCAGGAAACAGGCAGGGACAGAATTTGGTACCTTGCTCTTCCTGTTAGGGCTGATCTCACATGTGAGTAAACAGTGGGTGCGTGGTGAGCTGCAGCAAAGGCTTTGCTGCCTGAACAGCCACCCATCCTCCTGTTTTCCAGTCCTGGATGCCTGTGAGAGTCTCCCTTTCACTTTCTTCTGGCTGGCTCAATGCAGGAAATCAGGCTGATTAGAAACTAAAGCGGAAAAAAAATTAAAAAAATAAAAGAAAAGAAAAATGTGTTTCTTTAAAAGCAGAAGAAAAAAAAATTAAAGATCATTTTAATTAGGTTTGAAAAATCTGCAGCACAGTTGACAGGCGAGCTGACAGGGCTCCCTTTCACCGGATCGCCCAGCTCAGGGTTTTTCATCTTGTGTGCAGAATATTTTGACATTCATGCTTTCTTGGCTCCGTTTGTGGAGCCCAGTGGAACCTGCAGCCTAATTAAATGTAACAATTCCTGAAAATGAGGGTTGTTATTTTTTTTCTAAGGATAATAATAGAGGTTTTATTTTAAAAAGAGCTGATCTATTTACTCTAGGCTGCCTGCTTCCTGACCTGGCCTCAGCACCTGAGGGGACAGGAACAGAACGAATTAGACAGGAGCTTAGTCACTGGAAAAGATAAGGGTGTTAATGTGTGTGTGTGTGTGCACATGTGTCCTGCATGCTCTGCTAAAAGAGTCGAGAGGTGGAAGGTTAGGAGGCTCACATTTTCCCTGCAGCTCACTTTTCCCCTGACTTTTGTGGCTGGGTGTTGGTTTTTAGGTGGTGCCAGACCCCGTGGGCTCTACAGGGGCTGCACAATCCCTGCTCTGGCTCCTCCACCGTGGGTACCAGCCTGCAGGGGAGGGTGAGCCAGGGCCTTTGCAAACCTGGGGCTGTGCAAGCCAGGGGGTGATGACAGAGCCTTTGTGTAGGGAGCTGTGGTAAACAAGAAGGAAAACACAAGTCAGTATTGTCAAGGACTGGCTGTGCCCAACTGTGCCCCCTTGGTGCCCAGAGCTTTCCTTCCAGGGCTTTAACCACAGTGGTTCATTTTTACCATGGTGTTACTCCTGGTCCCTTGAGCACATCCCTGCATCCTTATGCCTGGTGAAGCATAGGCCAAGCTCCAGGAGAAAGACAAGTCACAGAAAGTTGCTCTTGCCTCTTGCTGTGGGTTCCCAGGGCCATTGTGCCTCAGGTCTGCCAGCTGGGCAGCACTGCTCAGGTGTCACTGCTCATGGCTTCCCATGGGCTGCCTGGCACTGAGAGCACTCCAGGGTGAGAGCAGAGTCCCTCTCCCATCTCAGTGTGCAATCTCCCAGGATGACAAGGAGGAGATGGTGACAGTGGCTGAGGAACACTCCTTCCCATCCTGCATATGGTGGATGGCTTCCCTGTGCCCCTGGGTTCAACACTGCTCATCAAACCACCTCAGAACTTCCCAGCTGATGTGCCCATTGCTCAGCCAAAAGCAACAGGGTAGGACACCAGCAGTGCAAACCACCCCCAGGCTTTCCCTCTCCCTGATTCCCCCTGGGGCTGCAGGGAGGTCCCCTCTGGCACAAGAAATCAAAGCTTCAGGGGCACTTGTCCCTGCCAGGCCAGGGCAGGACTGGCTCCTGGTGCCCATTGCCTTTCCCAGCCGGCAGCCTGATGGCAGCAATGAATCAGCAGCCAGTGGGCTTGTCAAAGGCATTCCTCCACTTTAATCCTATTGACAGGGACTACTGCCTGGAACAGGAACTGCGGGGTGAGCCATGTCAACAGCAGATTCTTATTACAGATAATATTGATGGGGCCTTTTCTTGAATAATGAAGGGAAGAGCCCTCTGCTTTGACGTTTGTCTCCAAAACCTAGAATTACTAAGAGTTTAACCATCGGAGGGGAGCTTAAGATAGTTGCATCTTAAAGGATCTGCTTTCTTGTCGCATTCAAGGCTGGGGGAAGGAGTTTAGCCCATACACTCCATGCTGACCTTTTCACTGCTCTTAATAAATGTTACAGTTAAATAAAGTCGGATGGATTTTTCTATCTACTGTAGGATGTTATCCACTTTCTGGGAAAAAAAATAAAAAAGGTAAAAAACCCCCAAATCCCTGTTTAATATCACTGTTACTCATTATCTTTGGTAGCTGCACAGTGAAAGGCAAGGAGGAAGGGCAGGGGCAGGACAATTCAGGCTGTATTATCAGGGTAATTCCTACCACTGCACATGATTATGTGTGTCTCTGTGAAAGGGGCTGTTTAAATCCATTGTGATCTTACTGCCAAAGCTCAAACCAAGATCAGCAGCTCTGGAAATATTTGGGGAAAGTTTTGTTTGTTTGTTTATTAATTTACTTTCTTATTTTCCACTCTTCAAAAGAGAAAAAAACCCTCTCTATCTGGTCTGGTCTCTATTGCTTGGTTCCCTACAGGAGTGCAGGCACCAGAGCTGCAGGGGAGAGGCTGCCTGGGAAGTCAAAAGAGGGCAGAAAGCATCAGCTGTTCCAGGAAATAACCTGTCCTTGCACATTTCCTCATGCTCAGGCTTCAATATTGTGAATGCAAGCAGTGTGATGAGAGAAGGTAAGGAAGGAAGATGGGACTGAATCGTGTGCATTATTGGATTTTAGATGCAACCAGGAGCTCAAAGCTCTGATACCTTATACCAGGGACATCTCTAAATGGGGTTGGACCTCTAGCCTCCTGTTGGGACAGATGAGGAAGACAGCAGGCAAATTTGACTTTTGTCCACGTTTCTACCTCCCAGATCCTAGAGCTGGCCCAGGACTGAACTGGCAGGTGGTTTAAGTTAAAGCAGCCACAGGGCTGCTCTAACTTAAGCCAGCTGGAATCTCTTCTGGGGCTGGTTCTACCAGCCAAGGTTTGCTGGATTATAGTAGGGCCCTGAAAGCCTCCAGCCCATCACTGCATGGCCTTCACAAGAGGACCAGGGAGCAGATGACACGAAAATGTCAGGGCAGTTCCCAGCTGGTGCTTAAGGGCAGCTTTAATTCCTTCACACTGCTGCAGAAAATCAGTATCTGGTCCAAGGAAGCCTGTTCTCGTGGTATTTTTAGTCTGATTGTGAAGACCCTAGGAGTTTTGGATTGCCCTTAAGGTTCTGAATATTGGGGTTTCTGACTTGAACTGTTAAATATTTTCCATACATAAACAGCAGCCGCAAAATTTCAGCCACAAAATTCAAAAATGGATGTCTTGTGTTTTAGATTTTTTAAAAAATTAAATGCCAGAACAAGACAGAGGAAAAGCAGTCTCCAAAGCAATTCAGTTACTCTGAGTGCATCTCCTTCCTCTGAAATGGGTTCTTGACACAGGGACTAAGTGGCACAGCTCTTAAAGGTGCAGAGACCCAGCAAGCACAGGAGGGACCATTCCTGGGGTTGACTGGTCCCCCAGCACATGATGGGGTGCATGAGAAGGCAGCCCATGCTCTCAGTGTGCACCCTGTACCTCTCAGCATTGTCCATGTCTATATCAGTGTTTTAATCTCCTTGGATCTTCTGATTAACCCAGGAAAAAACAGGGCTGGCATGGGCACTTGTGTTCCTGGAATGACAGACCCCACAGAGCCATCTCACTGAGCAACTGTGAAACCCTACTGAAGTGCAATCTTCCTTCCCTTCCAGCCATGATTTATTCCTTTTTTTCTTTGAGCAGGCCAAGGTGTGGGATAGAAACTTAGCCCTGCTCCTAAAAAAGGGGACATCTCCTCATCTCCCTGTTGTTGCACAGGGGGCTGAGATCTGGCCCGTGCAAGCCACTGGTGGTACCTATGGAATTAGCTGACTCTTCATCCCAAGGGCTCAAAAATCAGTTAGGTCCTTCAGGTTGTTGGGGGTTGGATCTGTTTCTTTTGTGTTTGTGGAATTTTTTCCTGATGGTTTGCTAGGTAACTGATGGCTGGGTACTTTATGGATACTTGACTTAAACAAAGGAGGCAGCAGGTTTCTCCGGGTGGAACAGCAGTGAGCAGCAGTTTGGTCCCAGGACACCGCTCCGAAAGGACTGGAGTACCAGGGGACCCTGCTTGTTTTCTCTCTCTCTACTGGATTTCTCTCCAGAGGAAGACTGAACACATTTTCATCACCATTGGACTTTCCTACAGGACTATTTCACTTCATAGAACTGCATTTACTGCTCAAGGAGGATTTCATCTGGACTGCTTTCACCACCCTGATACCCAGGGTGTCAGGTCACATCCCTGACTCTGTCAGGGCATTTTCTGAGGTTTTGTTGTTTCTTTGTTTTTTGCTTGTCTCTTAGTGCTATTACATTTGTATTTGTCTTTGCTTTGTCTAATATTCCTAGTAAAGAACTGTTATTCCCACTCCTAAATCCTTGCCTGAGAGCCTCCAATTGCAAAATTATAATAATCTGAGGGAGGGGGTTTACATTCTCTATTCAAAGGGAGATTCCAGCTTTTGCTGGCAGGTACCTGTCTTTCAGGTCATGAGGGGTTTTTTTTTACTCACCTCTTAAAAAAAAAATAAATGCGATAAATATTGTTTTCTCCAGGCTTTATTTTTTGTTTTGGAGGTGCCTTAGGATGCTCTGAGTTAATGTTTCTCAGCTTTTTTCTAGAACCTGGAAGTCCACAAACTGCTTGTTCCTTTTTCTTCTCTTTTAAAAATGAAATCTGAGATTTTTGCATAACACATTGAAGCAAGAAGCTGAGGAGGGGGTGAAGAAAAACATCAAGTACCGTGGGACTAAAATGGCAAGAGTTGGCAACGCTAATTATTTTTGTTTTTCTTTCTGTTTTCCAGAGGAAAAAAAAACCATCCTCCATTTTGCTGAGCGCCAGCAGTGTGAACAAAAATATAAGGTGCTTCAGGGCAGGAAGAAACTGTGAAGAAATAGGTTTTCAAATTCCATTTGTGTTGGATTGTCTGAAAATTGTCTCAAGAGCTGCCTTCTGGAGACAGCTGCACTGCTCTGAGAGAGGGCAGAGATGTGTGGGGGTCTCAGGCTGGGACAGGACTCAGGTTGCAGTTGCCTCTGATTGTGCTCAGGTCTCAGCAATGCCAGGCTCTCAAGAAGGACAAGGAGAGGTCAGGTGTGCAGTGGAAAGGCTCCATGAAACTCTTCCTCCCCATAAGAGCATCATCTTCTGCAACAGATGTCCAGGTTGGCCAGAACCAGTCCTGGCAGGCAGAAAGCTGGAAGAGGACAGGACTTCCCTTCCTGCTGGTCACCTGGAAGTCATGGCAATGGTGTAGTGCTCCTGTGCTCAAGGAAGACACACAGAAGGACCTGAGTCTGTACTGGGGGTGTTTGTGAGGTACCCAGCCACACCTCTGGTGCTTGCAGGACTCCCAAGCCACCAGCAGCCAGAGGGATCCATGCATGGACACTCAGAAAAGCAGGATATTGCCTTTAAGAGATCACATCCCAAGGAGTGGCATCCCTGGGGATAAGGATGATGGTGTGGGTCTCTGCTCATGCAGCCACAGCAGGTATCTCCTGCAGGCTGTTAAAAGCACAAGTGACTGTGTCTGTCTCGCCTTGGCTGCGCGCGGTCTGCACAGGGGGCTGGTGTTTATTAATGGTTGGCAAGAGCTGCTGGAAAGGACACAGAGCTCCAGCTGCTGTTCCTGCCTGTCCTCCATCACTTGTGCTCATATCTTTCTCAGGCTCACTCCTTTTGTGTTGTAATTTTCCATGCTTTGTCTTAGCCCAGTGACACATTTTTGCTGAAGGTGCTCGTTGGAGTCCTCTTTGTAGAGCTCCTTGCTAATCTCTGCCTTGTGGTAAAGGTCCATCTTTCATGTCCCAGGAGACATCATGCTGAAGAAAATCCTTAGAGGATGGATCCTACTTTATTTACTTGTTTATTATTTGAAAAAATTACTTAAAATCTTACATTTCAGTCAACTAGAACTTAAAAGGAAATCTCTTGTTTAGATCTTCCCCAGTGGAAAACTAAGCAGCTCTGGCAAAATTAAAGTTTTTCCATGGAACATTCAGATTTTGTGAAAACTACACTTTCTATTTAAAAAATATATTTTGGTCATTAGTTTTTCATCTGCTCTACTTTTTCAGAATGATTCAAAAACATAAAGGCAAAAATCTCCACTTCCTATGTCTAATGTATCAATTTTTTTTTTTTTTCAATCATGACTTCAATTCCATCTCCTTAGCGAGGAGGCTAGAAAAATTATTCAGCTTAAGGAAAAGCATTTTATCAGTTAAAAAGTTGTGGAAATTTTAAATGGGTATCTTAGTGCAACTATTGGATTTGCAGCTTGCCTTTCTCCCTATCTGGGTCGAGGATGCCAGACTTTAAAACCTGGTCTTAAGTTAGTTAAGGGTATCTCTGGTATGAGGCTTTTGGTTTGTGGTGGGGTTTTTGTTTGGGTTTTTTTCTGGTTTTTTTTTTAAGGATAGCAGAAATACAGAAAAATCTGTTTAGGACTTCAGGACTAAAAATTACCTCTGGGAACTGGGAGACCTGCATTCATGGTGATTCTGAAACAGTGATTCCAGGGTTGAATTTATCATTTACAGGAGGCTTGTGGTTTTAATACATGTTTTTCCTTAGGATTTTCAAACTTAAAGATTCTTCCTTAGACAACCTTCCTTTTCTTAGAAAGCTAGGATAACCAAATACTAAGCTTAACTAACTAATTCTTTACAAGTTAGCAATTTCCAGTCCAAGGATTAATGACATTACAGAGCAAAGACAATCTCATTGTGCAGCTGTAGAATTTTCTCTATCTCCTTCTCTACCCTATTCTGATGGGGCAACTTCTTGAATGTTCAGAGATTGTCCCTACAAGTAGATATAAATTTGGTACTTTCAGACATGTACATACATGTACAGAATCAGTGTAGACTGTGCACAGAGCACAAGACACAATTCCTTGAACACAAACCCATTCAAAATGGCTAATTTGCAAAATACCCAGGATGAATCACTGTGGATGACTTGATTTGAAACATTAGAAGAGGTGATAAGAAGTCATGTTATGGAATCATTTATATATATTTCAAATGACTCCCACTCAAAGGAAAAAAAATCTTTATAATTAACATGACAGATAAGAGCAACTGTGACACTTTAAATAAATGCAGTGGATTTGATTTTGAAATAGAGTTTCAGATACTGGGGATGTGTTAAAGACAGAAAAAAAATTGTGTGCTCAGAGTTGAAAATTAAGATATACTAGAGACCATCTTTAAAAACTAAACAGCCTCACAGAACTCCCATTTCTGATGGCCTTCAGAACAGAGCTCCTAGGAAATGGGAGGGGGATTAATTTAAAAAACAGAGGCTCTATAAGGGAAAGTTTAGGGCTTCTTTTCCATGCCAATAGCCATCCAAGAAGAAAAAACCAAAAAATCTAATTGTGGTGGAAGTAACTCTTGAGGACTGCTGCATCTTTGCAGATTTTGAAATAAAATGCAGGTCAGATTATGGGTCAGATGTTGGATATAATGGACATTATGTTGGTCATTGGATGGAGGCTTGGCAGCCAGTTCAGAGGATAGTTATGCCTAGTTATTGGATGTGTGATCCTAGGTCCTGTGCTGGGCTAAGTTCCTATGGCTCCTTCAAAGATACATGGGCAGGAGGTAGAGGAGGACAACTGTGAAACAGAAAGACAGGAATATGTATTTCCCACCAGCACACTGATCTGCAGAGCCCATGACCAAGATGAATTTAAAAATATTAATTTCTGCAACACTGTCTTCTCATTTCTTAGCTGTTGCTCAGGCAAAGCTGTTATTAATTCAGGAGGAGTCTGCCTGAGCAAAAACTCTCCAGAGTCCAAAATATTTTGCAAAGAGTAAATATGGGAATTATTCACCTACCACAGAACAGCATCAGCCCCTGGGTGGAATGCAGGAGCTGTTTAACTGTGCACAGAAACATTTCCCCAAAGTTTTGGATGGGACTCAAAGGTTTCTGAACGCCCAATTGAAGGTTCAACTGAAAGAAGCCATCAGTACAGGCCCCCTCCCTCACCTTGGTCCCGGATGGAAGGGTGAGCACCACCCACCCAAGTACCACACCACTTCCTCTAGGACCCTACGAGACTTTTCTGGAGCTCCCCCATCTGCCCCAGTCCTCCACATGAGATCTGGCAAATTAATCGCTCCAAGTGTCTGGGTAAGTACTGTAAAATGCTTCAATTTCAAAATAGAAATCATCTGCTTCATAAATGCCAAGGGCTTTCAACATGTCGTTTTTTGGTAAACAAAGAATTTCAGCACGACAATATCTTAGGATGTTATTGGCCATATTTGTTCCCTCGTGCGTATTGAGGCGAATGTGAACAAAGTTGCAGAGCTACCCCTTGCATCCTCCTTCAGCTTGGGGGTTTTCTCCCTGCTGTGCTGGAGATTAGGGGGTTGATCTGCACCCAGTCCCCACGATTCCAGTTTCTGTGATGGTAAAGGGCAGGTGAAAGTTCTGCTTGTGCTTGGTTCCGCACAAAATGTTGGATACTATGACTAGAAAAAAACCCAAACAAAACAAAACACGTACTTTTTTCTTTTTTCTTCTTTTTTTTTTTTTTTTGTGGATATTAGAACGCAATAAAAATATGTGTGTGCTTCCCCCCTCTCCCCCCCAGCTAAATCGATTACATCTGGTGGCGTGAAAAAAAATAGCCAAAATGTCAGACTGAGTCACACAGCCCCCTTGGGTGGTTATATTTATTTCAGCATTGAAGCACTCATCAAAACAATTTATCCTTGGCTCTTCGTCTCTGCCTTCCCATTCCTGTGCTCACAAACTCTTCTCTGTTCCCTAACACTTGTATTCAGCCCCAAATCCCCTCCTTCCTCCATTCTTTCCTTTCTCCATCTTTTTCCTCTCTGGCCTTGCTCTGTCCCTCTCTTTCCTCTTTGCTACATCCACTCCAGCAAACCCTGTAAACCCTCCAGCAAAAACCTGTAATTTGCAGTACTCTGCCTGGGATAGCAGGAGAAGCTGGAGCACAGAGACAAGGCTGGATGTTTGTAGTGCTGTGTTGCCTACTCAGTGCCTAGCTGCACATTACTCGGGGTCAAGGGGTGTGATAAAACCATGAGTGAATTCCCTGCTCTGGTTTCCATCACTGCTGTGACCAGTGGAAGGGGTGGGGTGGGACCATGTCTGCTGGGATGGACACAATTCCTTCTCCAGCCTTACCTGCCATCCCTTGGCTGCCCTGACTTGCTGCAGTGGAGGAGGTGGATGTGCTGGCTCTCTTTTGGTGGATTATTCTTTGGTCTTGATTCACCTGTGCCCCCTGGGTTTTCTCTCTGACAGGGAGCAGCACCAGAAGCATCTGTTTGGTGAGGAAAGCCTCTGGTGCTGCAGTGGGTGGGAAGAGCTTCATTGCCAAGGACACCAAACCTCTCTTCCCAAACCTCCTTCTGCCCAAATTGCAAAGAGAATGGCCACGTCATGTTGCTGTGCATTGCTCTATAAATTCCATGGCAATCTGCTGTCAGGTTCTGCCTGCTTTCATATCTTATGCCAACCACAGCTGCAGAAGACCTGGCACTCTAGGATCCTCATGGATGGAAGTGGCTGCAGAAATGCATTTCTCTGTATTAACTCTATAATGATGAAAGGTCCTGGTCTGGCAGGAACAGGGACTAAAGCTCTCATTTGCTCTTTTTCTTGGGCTGGTGGAATGCCCTGCACAGAAAGACTGCATTTCTTTCTTTACTACTTCTACAGTGGTAAATGATAGATGAAGAGGACAGGGATACCCTCCTGGGGATACCCTTGGCTGGAAGAGGACTTGAGAAGCTCTTGGCACTGCTGTCCCTGAGCTTAATGCTCTCTGTTTCACCCATTGTGTCTCCAGCTCCCATCCTGGGCAGCAGGCTCCTGTTGTACAGTGCTACACATTTTTCTCCTGTGGTAAATCAGAGCCCCCTGGGATCTGGTATTGTGCTTTTTTTGTTTTTTCCCCCAGGTATTTTTGTCTGTGAACCACAAAAAACTGAATAGGAGGAAATTAAGTGCAGATTGAGAACATGGTTGAGTGCACTTGCTAAAATAAAACATTGGGGGGGAGGGAGGGATTCTTTTATAATAGAAAATGAAGTGTGTTTACTTTTTATTGATGAAGTATTTAATTGTACAGAGGGTTTGAGAGGTGTTCTTAGCAGCATCTCAGGCTGTGCATGGACTATAGAAATGCCAGTTGGTCTTTGGTACAACAAACCAGGTTTGATTAAATATTTTGTGAGTGGGAAGGGCAAAGGGATGCCAAGGGGTTTTTGATGACATGCCACAGTTGTGCCAGGAGAGCCAGGGAACTCCAGTGATATCTTCTCAAACAGGACTAGATGCTAAGATGACCCAAGACTTGTTGAATGGTTGTGTTTTGACAGCACAAGAGAATGTGCTGAACTCTGCACAGCATGGCATTTTGTCCTGGAGCTGTGCCACAGAGCCTTAGAGCCTGCCTGCCCTCTCTTATGCCTCTAGCTTATTTTCTTAAGCAAGCACAAGCAAGTGCAGGGTGTAGAGATAAGGCTGTGACCTTTTAGATTATTCTGTTACTCCATAAATACTGGATGGGTACAGTGAGGCAGCTGGGTTTTTTTTGTGAGGTTAAAATAATTTCATTAATTCAGATGCCTATAGGTAGCAACCTATAGTCATCAGTGACCTGGGATGATATTTTGTGGGGGACAGACCACTAGAGTTCATGTCTCATCTCTGGAGCTGCCCTGTTCTCTCTGTGTTTCTGAACCTCTGCCTAAAAGTTTGTAAAAGTTTGTTTGATTCAGTGAAGGACCGTGAGGCTTCAGAAGCAGAGGAGCCCAAGAAGCCTGGAGCCTCTGACAGGTCTGTGCACCTTTACAGGAGGCATGGGTGCAATCAAGAGGTGTACTCATAATGAATTAAACAGGGCTGCTTTTGTTTGGTCTTAGTTATGTGAAGTGTCCAGGGAAGCTCTTAAGCACACACCAAGGTCAGTGAGGGCTAATCACCTTTACAAATCCTGCCTGGATCAGATCCTAAGTGTACAGAAATTGGACACACTGGGTGCTTTTCAGAGCCACCATTCTCTTTAGCTGTGAGAGCTGATGGTGCCACATACCACTGCCTCTGCTCCCAGGAGAGGTGGGAGCTGGGCATGTCCTGGGAAACCTCTCCCACCTGTCCCTAAGGCTGTGAAGTAGAGCATGTAGGGTTGATCCAGGCTTTTCTGTCTTGTCTATCTTGCTTATTTACATCAAGTTGCTGATTCCAAAGTTGATGTCTTGACAACACCTTAGCAAGGGAAAACCTCCAGTTTTGCAGCCTCCAAAAGGCACAGAGACCAGCCCAGCAGAGGAGATCTCAGCTGCAAGGGAATTACAACTTCCTTTGCCTTCCTTGGGGATAAAAGCCTCTCATCATCTTGTGAGCTGCCACAAGAAGAGCTGAATCCTGCCACATGGGAGTGGGCAGTCCTGGTGCTGACCAGCATGACAGCAGAGAGTGGAAGTGAATTCCCATTCAGGCAGAGAAGAAATTCTACAGGGGAGAATAGATGCAAGAAATTCCTAGGAATGTTACAGAAATCAACATTCCCCCTTTCTGCTCCTTCCAAACCAACCCACCTAAAAAATGCCGTTTTGTGGGCTATTTTGGAAAGGAGTCCATGCCTGGGGAATTTTTGGCTGATGCTTATGGCTTTTAGAAATTTCTGGGAGATCAGACGAATAGAAACAGGAACCAGATGGGACTTCTAGCTGCTGGAAAGAAAGGAAGAAAAAAAAAAGAGGGTGGGAAGGAATCTTTTCCTTATTTAAGATGTGAAAAGCACTTGTTCACTTTTGAGGAGTTTCCCCATCACCCTGGATTTCTTATTTTAAAGTAATTTACTCCAGTTCCATTATATTCTCTTAGGACATTTATCTCTGTTCTTGCTGTTGCTAGGAATTTTTCTTTCTTTTGCAACAAAACCCAGTTTATTTTTAGGAGAATTTAAGCCTTTGCTTTAATAGATAGAGACTCAGTGGTTGGTTTTGTTCTCACAGCAGCCTCAACATCCCTTGGCCATTCACTTACTGAGTTTGTCTTTGAGGCTGCTAAACATGGAAAAAGGCAGTGGTAGTGGAAAGTAGAGAGAAAGTGGAGGTGAAGAAGGTAGGAACAGCAAAACTGAGCATGTGTGGGTCCTATTTGAGGTAAAAGGCCATGAAAGGGAGAGTTGCACCATACTGGAATGTATGATAAACCCAAATGTGAACCTTAAAAGCTTGGGGCCTGCAGCAGCCCAACTTGTCAGGCATCCTATTGGATTTGTGGTGTCTTGGCTGTTGGATTTTGGGGTTGTAAATCCAAAAAACAGGCCTGGTCGAGTTCCAGGTTCCATTTTATCAGACCTTGGCTCTGCAGCTGGTTCAGTTTTGAAAAACATCCCAGAGGTGGAATAGGGTCCAAGGAGCATTTTCCAGCTCCTTGGTCCAAGCTGGACTCTGGCTGGGAGTCGTGGTCCAGCCATGATCTGACACCGTGCTGGGACTGGGCTCAGTTTTGCTTCATCCTTGCAGCCTTTTGTCTCCAGGCTGGTGGGCACTGGGGGACCAGTGCCTGGGGGATGTGACAGTGCCCTGCTCTGCTCAGGGGAGCCATGAAGTCTTGATGCCCAGCTGGCAGGAAGGAAGCAAAGTAGAGACCACCTTGAAGACAGAGGTGGATAAGACCTACTTGTGGACCTTGTCACTAATCTTCTTGTAAGGGTCTGCTTTTAAAGAATTCTTTTAAGTTTATTAGGGAGGATTTTTACCTTCCAGTTTTCCAGTTATTTACTGCTTCCTGGGGGAAAANAAAAAAAAAAAAAAAAAAAAACTTTCCTCAAGTTACTATCTTGTTTTATAGTCTTTCTTTTGTTGATAATCTCTTCATACTGTTTCTCATGCCCTCTGAAGCCTTTCCCAAGATAGGGTCATTAGCACATGGCCATGACCCTTGATAAAACTTCACCCATGGTTTTTAAGTCAATATGAGGGGAAATCCACCCCTAGGACTTAATGCTGCATAAATTGTATTTCTAAGGAACTGATTGGAAGCTCCACAAACAACATTAGGACTACACATTATGATACTTATTAGTGGTGATGCACAAAGTCAACTGTAGATATTTTAAGACACAATAGTTGATCATTTATTTGTGTTTCCAAGTGTGTGTACTTTTGAACACATGGCTTTGGTTCCAGGGTTCGTCACAGATGGGCGTAGCTGAGCCAGCTGCTTGAAGCCTCTATTATGGTGACCAATTGATTACACTAGTTTAAATGGAAAAAAAATGCACCAAAATGTAAGGCTTTAGGTTTGAGTGTCCAATTTGAGTTCTGACGTTTGTGGCTTTCTTTATTCCTTCAGCTCACGCTGGTCCAGCAGGATGTCCCATATTAGAATGCTGCTCAGTTGTTGTTTTTTGTGGTTCCAGTGAGCTGTTTTTTCACAAATGTCTGGAAGGAAAGAGACAGAGGGGACTTGGTTCACAGAGTTTGTACAAAAGCTTTTATTTTTCTTTTTTTTCCCCTCTTTGTTTTTGCTTCTCATGGATCTGATATGCTAGTGTTCTCAGGAGTGACATGGTGGAATTCTTAAAGCAAAGTGCTTATCACATGACTCAGGTGTCTGCTGTCACAGTCAAAGCAGTATCATCCCAGGAATTTTGTTTGAATTTAGCTTCCAGCTCAAACAAAAGTCATCTGAGTAGGCAAGCTTTTACTGGTTTCACTTTGGCTTCCCACGTCGGTTTAATTTGGCCCATGTTTGCTCAAAATATCTCCAGCTGTCTAGAAACTTGTTCCTAGCTTGCTGGAACATTCACAACCCTTTTGGCCAGTGTGACCTTAGCTATAAAGGCTGGCTGTGGTTCATTTCAGATGGTTTTTACCAGCTTTATTATATATAAGGCAGCTCTCATAATTGAAGGGGACACACGTGTCAGCTGCTGTCTCTGCAGACGCAGGTTATAAGTTACTGCTGTCTACAATGCTCAGGCATGAGATCTGCCAGAGAACACCACCTGATTTTGTTCCATGGGAGCTTTTGCTAATATTTTCTTTTATATTATGACTCATTTTGCTTCTCTGTTGGACAGTTTCCCTGTGTTTCACACTGAGGACCCAAGTGTCAGAAGATTAAAGGACTGTCTTTTTGCCCAACTAATATGAATTGGATGTTAAACTCTGCACTACTCAGAAAATGAAATGCCTTCTAAAGAAGTAAGTGGCTTGAAGGAGGCAGTGAAAATCCATCAGATTTGCATGACTAATTAGCTTATCCATTAGTTATTATCCTGTGTTTACTTGTAATGAGAATCTTCAAAGATTATTCTATATTGGACATGCAGATAATTTTTTGCTTATGCAATTTTTTCCATATTGAGATCCTACTGTGCTGTGAGCTCTACCTTAAAATACACTTAAAATACATTTTAAGCTCTACCTTAAAATGCACTTAGCTCAGCTGTGCATCCTCTAGAGGGTGTTGATCCTGTATCCACCCTTGGTGGATGGACTGGCTGCCCATACAGACCAGACTGTAAGAGACGTTTTCGCTTTGCCCCAAAATTTGGTCTGAATTTCTGAATTTCTTGGCAACCAGAGCTTCATTTCATGAGATGCAAATATTTCTGGATATCAAGTTCTGATTTTCAGTTAGTATACCTTGAGTTATTCTGCTTCTCAGTTATTAAACAAGGGCTTCTTTTGTGAAAATCATTAATATTGGGAGAAATTACCTCTGTGTGTCTTCTGGTGTTTGGTATGATTTTGTAAGGGAAATATGACTTCTGTAGTTGTTATTTGCAGATCTTCCTTATTTAAAAAGGTTGAGAGGATAGGAACTATCTTCTTTTTAAAAAGTGGCATTCATTTTTAACTAGCTTTACAAGTTTCTGTATGTCCTACAAGTATTTAAATGTATTCATTTGGGGTGGGAAGTGGGAATGTCCATATGCCCAGACAGCATGTTACCTTTGGATTTTGAAACATTGTGGCTTAAAAGTACAATTCTGAGGATTTTGTTTTGAAGACCCTGCTATGTCATGCTCTTAGAAGCATTATTAGAATTGAAAAAGAGGACAGGTGCAATAAAACTGACTTTTGACAGATTTTTCCCAAAGAGCTGGATTTGGTGCTGTTCTCTTCCTGCAAGACTCAGCCATTTCCTGTTTTCTGGCATTAACAAATTTCCAATGGACATATAAAATTTTGCATTTACCATAAAAAGTCACAAAACTAAAAATCAAAATCAGAGAAAAAATATGAAGTCTTTTGAATCTGATGAGACTTTCATCTCTACAAGGAAGCAAATAAATTTTTTATTTGTGATCTAACTTGTCAGTCTTAGAAAAACTTATACCTGAGCCTGATATTATTGTGGAAGCTGATTTTGCCAGTTCAGTGGTGTTTTTCCTTTGTGAGCAACCTGCAGGGATGTGCTGGATGCACTTTGTCTTGGAATCAAAGTTCCTGATATGTTTGGGACTTTTATCATCACCTCTTTCAGACTGGATGAAAGGTGGGACCTGCTGGCCTCTCCAGGCTCTTGTCCATCATTTCCAAAAGTTTGCCAAAGAGCTTATAGATAATATTATCTCTGTGTTGCTTGAAGCCTGTTCAGGGTGTTTGCTGGCTGGATGGTGAAAGCAGTGACATTATTTCCTTCGAAAAATGCCTTCATTTCCAAGGTGTTCTTGTTTCTTACAGGTTCCCTGAGCCGGAATTTCACAAGGACATTCCCCATTCCGCGGGCACATCCCCGCAGCGGAGATGGAGAGAAGGACTTCTCAAGATGACCACAGGTCCAGCTCCGCCGGGGGAAAGCGGCTGAGTGCAGCCCACCATGGCTCATCCCCGAGTGCCCGGAGGTGCCCGGGGGGAGCCGTGCCGGGGTGCAGCGGTCTGAGTGCTTCGCTGAACGGGGGCCAAGGTCCGAGCGGAGCCTCCCGCTCCCGCCGGCTCCCGCTCTGGCGCCGCACCGCGGAGTCAGCCCTGGGCTCGCACTGCAGGACGTTACGAAATCCCGGCCCTGACAGAGAGCAGATGCATTATTGGGAAGCCCTCGGGTCATGAGAGGGCTAATAGTCACATTCCTGGCTGGGATGGCGAAAGATTTACGCCGGGCGTTCGCTCGCCTCGCCCTGCACCAGGCCAGCTCCCTACTTCACCGGCCCCCTCGGCTTTAATTGTTGTGTTAATGGCCCTTTTATTTGAAGCAGATCCCCTGGCTTACAGAGGAGAATGACATTATGTCGTATTTTAGATGTATTTACATTCTCCTTGCCACAGGGATAACAGTTCTAATTATTTTCTATAGCTGACAGCACCAGCGTCTCTGGTATTAGGGACCCCTTAGACCTGATTACATGGTCTGGTTTTCCTCAAATCACCCACAAATGACAGTGTGGAGCAGGTTTATTATCAATTGACGTACCTTTGCTTAGCACAACTCGCTCCCGAAACAAATGTCCTGAAAAGATAATCCGCGTTTAGAGCGTGTGTCTTCGCTTGCGTGCAGGCAGATGGGTTTAGGAGGTCAAGCCAGCGGCCCGACCCCTCCTGGCTCTGCCACACACCCGGGCACGGCTCAGGTCAGGGGCGTTTCCCTCCATCAGTCCGTACCCACAGGCTGGGCAAAGGGCGCTTTGCAGCCGCTGCAAGCGGGGAACAGCAGCGCGGGCAGGGATGGCGGGGCAGGGGAGAGGGGAGAAGCTCCGGGCGTTGGCTTAGTTTGGCAGTGAGATCTACAGAGGTACCGGGGTCTGGTCCAGGTGGGCTTGTGCCTGTGTGAAAGTTGATTTTCGGGGAGAAGAGCAGCCAGACAACAGCAGAGAGAGCTGTGCAGCAGGGTTGGTGGGCAGGGAGGGACAGGAGGCACTGGCAGGTGAGCGGGGCTGGTGGGCAGAGGCTGGGAACCGCATGGAGAAAGGAGCTGCAGTGGAAGATGAGACGGGAGAAACCTGAGAGCTCGATGAGAGGAGGTGGGATGGAGATCACTGCAGAGCTGGAGACAAGTGCATTGGAGACTTCAGAGAAAAGGGTGATGCCCAAGAGTTGGGAACACATAGCAGGGATGGCAACTGAGATAAGAAGAGTGAGAGACACAGTTAATAGAACAAAATGATTTGATTTATCCTGAGTCATTTATTCACCAAATTTTCCCCTTGAGATCTTGAACAGACTGAAGTGGTTTCAAATGTTGTCATTATTTAGAACAATTCAACAAAATGTTTGCTGCTTTGAAAAAAAAAAAAAAGGAGGGGTGAGGGATTGAGAAAAGAAAGAAAGGAAAAATAAAAAGCCTGGATGGTCTGGTTTGCCACATTTGAATTTTATTGCCAAATTGGGATGGGTCAAGAAAAATCACTCTTTCTGTTTTCTGAGTGGGAATTTCACTTACAAAGCTGTTCTGATGTGGATGCTTACCCAAGCTCAGATGCAGTCTTCATGTGTATTCTAACATGAAATGACAAAAAGCAAGTATTTGTGCTAGTGAAACCCTGTTGAAGAAATTTTTCTGCACCAGGACATCTCAACATGGAGACAACTTCATTACAAAATTCAGGCACATCTTCATGGAGACTTTTCTCCTTGCAGCTCTAGAGATTATTTTATATTTGGAGCTGCTGGGCACATAGGGCATTTTAAAAGCAAATAGAAAGGCAAAGACACTGCCCCAAGGGAGTTCAAATTTAAGCCAGACCAAAGCAGAGTGAAAATGCTGGCTGCATTGTATTAAAAAACAGAAGGTGGACATTTTTATTTGGAAAGTCAAGGATTCCACTAAGTAGTTTAGGTTTTTTTCTTGTGTGCATGCATGTCTTCTGCAGTAACTTTTAGCCTTGGCTTAAAGAAATATGTTTCACTCCTTGCCTCAGCAACACTTCCCTCAGCCTATGTGCAAGGTTCAGTGAAAGATGGCAGGAGGGTAGAGGTCTCAAAAATACTTTGTTCCTGTTTTGTGAAAATAAAACACTAGGAGGAGAAGAGACAGCCAAGCCATTATTTCAGCCAAAAGAAAAGCTTTTGCACAGGCAGAAGCAGTATAATTAGAATAAAAAGATATGAGAAAGAGGAAAAGAAGGTTGAGGTATTGTCTTGCAGCCATTGTGGCTGCATGCATTGGAGATGTTTCCATTGCAACACCTACATGAGATTTGTACCTTTTAAGACACAGGATGCTTCAACCCTGGGAACATGGAGTTCAGGAAAACAGGGTCCATATTTCCACCTCCCTCGAAGTTACCTGTTTGTTTTGAATTTGCTTGTATGATTGGATGGGTAGCAGTCTGGAGATGCTCAAAGAACCATGAATGAGCACATTATCTCCTGCTTCTCTTGGAGAACATTTTGGGGGTGGAGGTGCTGATGAGTCATCATCCACCTGGCCAGAGTGAAAACAGGAGCTAGAGAGAGGATGGGTTAAAATTTCCTTACTGCTGTTTTTATGTTGGGCTGAGTAATAGAACTGAGTACCTTTTACCTGGTTTGGTCAATGTGATCAATCTGTTGGTCTTGGTATGGGAGGAGGAATGACAAAACATGCCTCTGGTTCTGTCATTTTTGCAGTTTCCTTTGAGAATATTCAAGTATGTGTGTCCCGTGCAGATCTGCTGCCCTGTGAATGTCTGAGCTGTAATGAGGTGAATGTTACTGGAAAGCAAAGGTTTAATTAGCTCTGCTGTTTCAATACTTTCCTAAAGTGCATTTCAAATGATATGCTTCATTGTGAAATCAGTCATCAATGCTGTGTTTGATGGTTACAGAAATTGTGTGGTTTTCTTTATCTTTTTTCCTGAGGAGCCCCTGATCAGATGACTTAATTTTCAGAACACGGCACAAAAGAATAAATTGCAAGTACTCTGTGAATTATTAAAGGAGAATATTATTAATAACTTCAAAGAGGAAATGCATGCTATAATTTTTTGTCATGTTGGCTAATTGTCCAGTAGCTGAAAGGAAAAGTAAGGATAAATCGATTAGTTCTGATTGGTTTTGCTGATAACTTTAGGGTAGTTGCACTTGGCGAACTAAATGTTTGTGTGAATATCATAGCAGAGATTTGGGAGTTTGGTTTATTTTCTGAAATAAAATTATTGGATCACAGCACTGATTGATAGAAAAGTGATGTAATATGATTCTGTAGGGCTTTTCTCTGTGTGAGTCACCAACTGTGCTGATACAGAGCCCCTCTGAAGGGGTCAATATACAGCACAAGAGAAAGATAAGAAGGGCCATGGTTTCACCAGGAGCACTGCAAGGCTTTGGACATGCACACCAAGACATGCAGGAGGGGAATTCTAGAAAAGTTTAGGATCCATAAATCACTTGTGGCAGAGCCCAGGAATGGGAGCACCAGCAGGAGCTGTGGTGGGGACAGAGCCAGTAAGGAATCTCCTTCTGCTCTGTTGTCACCATCGTTATCTCCGCCCCAGTGGGGTCTTGGCTGGTGGAGCCTCACAAGTCACACTTGTGCATGGAGCTCACTTTATCTTCCTTGAGAGGAGAGGTGGAGGCTGAGTCAGCCCTGCTGGGATTTGCACCAGTGGTTCCAGGAAGTCTGGGTATTTCAAACCTTAGGCTTAGACCTCTAATCATCCCCTTATCTAAACTGCCTAACATCTGAGTCTGCAAAATTGGGTTGGAAATCTCACACAAACATGCTTTCCCCAGCGGCGTTTCTGCGTTTGTTTGCCAGTGGAGCCCGGGACTACAGAAGGACACAGGAGATTCAGCTTTGAAACCAGAGGTTTAATCAAAGTGTTGTGTGAAGACCTGGTTCTTCCTTGATTGATGGCTTGCTTACTGCTTGCTGACAGCTGGAAAGGTTCACCCTTTGGGGCAGAAAGGCAGAGTTAACACTCAGGCAAGCATTGACCCTCTTGGGCCAAAAGTTTAGAGGAACCTAGGTTTTTCTCACTAATTTCTGCAGGTGATGGAAGGAAGGTGTTTATTGGTTTCTCATAACTTATAGAGAAAGTCTCATCCTAAAAGAAAGAAATGGTCTCATCCTAAAAGTCCTACTGCTCAATAGGTGCAGAAATTGTTTAAATTATCCAGGGTGTTTTTTCAATGCAAGAATTCAAAGACAAATGGTGTGACATCCTGTGTCAGGCCAGCATCTCTCAATCCCTCCCCAAGTGACTTCTTCAGACTCACTTGGCCACAGAGCCTGAAGAGCTCAGACGTATGAAATTCTTACAGGCTTTGTGAGAAAAGCTGGTCGACTGGGGATGACAGACTAAATTAGCACCCCTATTAGGAAACAGTTGCAGTGTTAATTCACTCCTTATCATACAGCAGAGGATCCTAAGCAGAGGATGGGTCAAGGGGGAGGCAAAGGGCTCTCTGGTGTCCCCCAGCTGTGGAAAAGCTCCAGTCAAAAACACTCTCACTTTATCAACCATCTTGTTGTGCAGTGGCACCTTAAGGAACAAAGAAACTGGCTTTGTTTTTTTCCCTGACCTCCATCTCTCAGAGCTGCTGACTTATATAGCACTTTCCTTGATGGTGACAATGTGTAAGTTCTTTATTTTCACCTTAGTCCTGTCACTGGAGGGAAAAGAGAACTCTGTGGCTCAATGCTGCATCAAATGGGGTGATACAACAGAAAGGAAACTTTCCAGTTTTATCCCCTAGTCAAGAAAGAGCACTGGTGTAAACAATTCCACACAAATCAGTGCTTTGATATGTTTGATTTTTTTTTTTCCAGCGTATCTGTGAGCCGATGCATGCTACATTTCTTATTTTAACCCATATTAGCAATTCTCTAGAGAAACTGACTGCTGTTTGCTGCCCATCTATAATAGTTAAGCCAGATTCCTCTGCTCTGATTTATCAGATAGGGTGACTGATGATGTTTGTAAATGTAAATTTTAAGTTTCCGAAAATTCTAGTGTGTAAAGCTTCAAAACAGTCATTTTCTATAAACACTGTTGCTTGAAAAAGTCCTGCCACTTGAATATCTGGTGAAGATGAATACACATTGCATGCAGTGTTGGCAAAGAGGCACCCATCTATAAACATAGAGTTACTATTCATGGAGATTTCTTTTATCATCTTTCCAGTTGTACAAACAAACCAGCACCACCACCCCCGGCAATATTGCATTGTAAATTACCTTCCTTTTAAAAGCCCTCTTCCCTTAGTGCTTTTGACTCAGGAGATGGGAGACAGCCCTGGGCTTGTTGTCTTCAGATCAAATACAAGCTGCAGACTCTGGGTATTCACCTGAATTATATGAACCTCTGTGATGCAGCTATTTACTTGTTGTGATACATTTCCTTTTCTTGATTAACTAAGCCCTGAAAAGACACATCTGTTTCAGCATTGCCCCCTCAAGGCAGTCCATCCACCCTCTGTTCTGTAGCATCTTTTTCTCTCACCTTTTCCTTGCCTTACCCTCTGTAGTTTGCCACATTTTTTGTCACACATTCATGACGTGAGTTGAACTCGTGGGGCAGGGACTGTGCTGTGGTGGTTGCCTATGGAAAGCCATTTATCCTGCCATGGATATGAGAATCATTTAGGGATATGCAAGAGCTGCAGCTCATTTTGGAGCTGAAGCCTGAAAGCTTGAGCTGGGGGCTGTTTCTAACTAGTTACATAGCACCCATCTATTTCTTCCTACAATGCTCACAGGTCTTGTTATCCTCAGTTTCTTATTAACTTTACTGATGTTCAGCATCCTCAGTACCAGGCAGGTCTGGTCCCCAGTAATGTACTAATCTACCAGGACTCTTGAATATTTTTAATATATGCACTGAATGCTACTTTTATTAGAAACTGAACTGGATTGTGATTTACAATTAAAATAAATACAAGACAATTTATTAGAATACACATTGGAGTCACAGCCTCCACGGGGCATCTTTCTCTGTTGTACTATTCAAGTCCTGGAAGAGTTTATTACAAGGTTTACTATGTGGCATCCAAAAATCCTCTATAAAAAGCTTTTGATTTTGCACCTAGGAAAAACTTTGAAGAGAAAGGAAAGCTGGAGCCCTAGTTCTTTGTAGGAGCAGTGGTGTTTCCCTGAAGCTGGAACCTCTGTGCAGCCCTGACCATGGTCTGTGCCTTGCAATCCTCCCTGCAGCAGGAACCGTGAGGAGGTTCCCCAGGTGGTGGTGGCCGTCTGTCGCTGTATTCTGCTCTCAGGCCTCTCTTGCCCTTTGAAGATTCCCCATTGTTTGGGCTATTAACATACTTTCGGGGTGGATGTTTATCTTTTTTGAAACTTTACAGCAGGCGCATTGTTAAAGCAAAGCCCGAGCAGGTCTTTGCAAGAAAGAGCCACAGCCCTTTGGTAAGCTCAACGCAACTCCGAGGAGCTCTTCCCTTTATTTGATCAGCTTCTAAAACCTAACAGTTCTGTGAGTAAACATTTATAGATCAAATCAAAAGCTCGCAAAAGGAAGCACTCTCGATAGATTAGAAGCTAAACTGATCTAAATTAGAACAGATGCAGAGATAACCTTGCCTGGCTAAAAAGCATATACTATCGGTTGCACACAGATAATTAAATGAATGAGCCCTTTTCTATTGAACAACTGATGTGCAATTGATAAACTTAATTAATAATTAACTTTTTAATTAAATATCAATTTAAAACAAGTGTGGTAATGTGCCAGTTGCATTTAATATTACTGCCTTTTCTTCATTACAGAACTGCCATTAGGGTTATAGGTATGTGTTTAAGATGCCTCCATGCACTGCAGAGGGAATAAATGCGTCCGCTGGGCACTCGCCAGTGAAGAGATGGTGATAAACAGCAGCAACTGGAGACAAAGCCAGCAAGCAGCTTCAGAGAGCCAGGAGGAACCACAGATAAATGGCACATCCCTGGATGCAGCTTCCTTAGCAGCAGAAGGACTTGGGTTTATGACTTTGTTGCGTATGAACAGAGGTGGCAACAGGTACAAGAGAGGTGAGCCCTCCTTGTGTCTGCTCCCTGGGAAGAAGGTTCTTCCCAGCTTTATGAATGAAGGGGCTGGATGAAGCCAACACTTAACATCTAAAGCCTGGCCCGTGTTTAGGGGAGAGAGATCCATCAGTTATTGCCTTGTTTCAGCAAAACAACCCTGCATAAGTGAGGGAAAGCTGCGATCTTTTTGCATGTGTCTTCTCACATGATGCCTTAGTGCAATTCCTATTAGTGCTAATGGGGTAATTGGCTCCCCTCAATGTGAACTCCCTATAATGCATCCACATAACTTGATTTGAGAGTGTAAATCCTATTAGCCTGAATGGCGATCTTTTCTGCCTCTAATTTACCCATTTGATCCTGCGAGCACTAACAGCCGATCTCGTCTCCCTTTGAAAGCGATAAGTAGGCATCTGACTTCCGCTAAATGGTGTTTGCAAACATTCCTGGCGCTATCACACCTCGGAGGCGCTGCCCTGCTCCGTGGCCCCCCTGAGCCTGCCTTTCCAAACATCTGTGCACAAGGGATGCTGTGCCGGGCCGCCGGCGAGCGCCTGCTTTTCGTCTGGCTCCGGGGGCAGCCTGCGCTCCCCGCTCACATGTGGCGGCTGCCGGGGCTCCCCGGTGCTCCGGATGCTTTCTGGGAGAGCGCTGAGTGCCATCGGCTGCTGTGGTGCTGCAGGCTTGGTCCGCCGGTCGTTGCTGCTCTGGACATTTGGAGGTTGCATTAAACACTGCATCGAACGAGGATGCCAAGGGAGGTGATGGCTTCTTTGCTGCAGACTTCCCCCTCTGCCATCCTCTGAGTCCATGCCTCATCCTAACTGCACTCCTTTATTTTTTCCCCTCTGTTTAAAAACTTACCTAGGGAGCTCAGCTGTGATTTATGTACCTAAATACAACGAAGTATATTTAAAGCACACGGCTCCTCTGCAACCTTGGCATTCGGTTCCTTCCACCTACCTAGTGAACACTCATAAGGAGCAAAGGAATACTCAGAAGGCAGGAAATTAGGTTTGCAAACTTGTGGGGGAAAAAAAAAAGGTGAAAGGCTGCAAGAAATATTTCCCACCAACTCTGTGTCTGCTAGCAACAAGGAGAAATATTTGAGCACCTCGCTGAGGATGTAAGAAAATCTTTTCATGGTGGAGGATCTGAGTGAAGATCAAGGGTTGCTTTTATTTGGTTGTTAATGTCTTGATTTGTTTCCAACCAAAATAAGTAGGGTAGAGTATAAACCAATGGGCTCTTGATTGTCCTTCTGCAATGTGAGGCTTGAAGCCAACTCCTCTCCAGGCAGTGGCTCCTGAGAAGGTACCATGGTGGCACCAGACACCTCTCCAGGCAGAGTACATGCCGATGAAAGCATGATCTCTTTTCCTGCTCTGCCTCATAAGAGGATATTCTCGCTTCTCCACATGTGAAGGGAAGATGGGTCCCTCCCGTGGGGAATGTTACTGCTGGCCACCACTTCCTCTCTGAAAACCCCATTTGAAAAGGAGGAAATAGTTGGTGGAGGAAGTTCCTGAAAAGGAATCTTTCAAATTCTTATTTTTGTCAGTTTTTTTTTTTACAGGGGACACCCAATACAATGGAAATAATTGGTAGGGCTGTCTTAAGTGATGGAAAAATTGCAGAAAACTGCAAAGAGTGTGACAGCAAGAAAACTGGCTTATTCTCCATTTATTGTACAATATTTATCATCAACCCGTTTTGTATATTTTGCTTTCTTTTGTGTAATCTTATCATCACTGGGGTTGAAAACGATGTAATTTTTGCTCCTTTGAGTACTTGCCAAAAAAGCACTTACGTTGGAGTATTAGTGTATCATTTGGCTAGCACATCACATAATGGTTTTTTTACAGCAAGTATTTAGCTGTGTTTTCATCCTGTGGGAAAGAATGATGGGTCTGTTTTGTGAAAATAAGAGCTTGTGGCAATGTGGACATGCAAGAGATAGAAACATAATGCAACAAATTAGTTTCAACACAGAGAAATGAAGTAGTCCAGGCTCCATATACATTCAACAGTGCTGGTTTCTTTCTCTTTCTTTTGTCTCTCCTTTTTACTTTTATTCTGAAATGTATTGTTGGCTCTTATGGGAGAACTTTGCAAGCAGAAACTATTTGAATTCAATGAGCTGCCTACTTGATTTGGGCATGAAGATGATGTATACTTGTATACATATGTATGTTTATGCAATGAATGTACACATGTAAGTAAAAATAGTAATTATGAGCACGTGAGAAGGAGAGAATAGCTGTTGGTTCCAAGTAAGTATGACAAAATTCATCCTTTTTTTAAAACTTAATGCAAGTTCATGGAGTTATTGCAAGAACCAAATTGGCTTTATTATAGCCTGGACATATACTTTAGGTTTTGGCAAGAGAAACAGTATCATGAAGCAAAAGAAGTCTGATCATTCTAATTTCATCTCAGAAAATGAAGACCTGGAGCAAAAAGTAATTTGCTTTTACATGCTTTAGAAATAATTAAGCAGTTAATCATTGCAGTTTGAGGTGATCCCATCATATCCCTCCCAAATAATGGTTAAGTGAATCTCTATTATAATCTGAAACCAAACATTAACTTGCAAATCATTCATGCTGTGATCCCCATCTTTCCAATCTATGTGTTTTACAACCTGCCTTAAATAATAGTCAATCTTGCCTCTGTCAGAAAAATGTTAGACTTGCTGTTTTAAAGTTCTCTCTTTCTTAAACTTTATTTATTAAAATATCCCAGTAAGTTGTGACCAAGATTTCTATTTCTTTGTAAGAAAAATTCACCAGAATATCTCCCAGCGTTTGCCATGTAACTGTATAATCTGTTTGATGTCCACCTTCCTTTTTCCAGCAGGCACTTACCCATTTGTGCAGTTACATGCACATTTGTATTTTGTCATGTCTGAATTCAGACTGAGAGCCTGGAGATGCCAAGTACGTGCCTAACTTATGCAAAAAGGAGTGGAGCTGAGCATATGGCTGCGTGGCTTCTAGGAGAAAAAAAAAAATTAAAAAAGCCATTTAGTAAATTTATTAGTTATCATCACTAGTTGTACTAAAATACAACCAAAAGATTCCATAGCAGAGACTTCAAGATGGAATAGACCTTTTGGGTGTCTTCCTGTTGCTAATTTACAGCCTTCCATAACTTCCAAAAACATCTATGAATTGTTCTTTGAAAGCCTTTCATCCTGAAGGGTACTGGGAAACCACAGAGCTCACTGGTGTTGGCTGAGTCAGGGTGCTCAGAACCTGCCCTTTGGTCCTGGGTCTTCCCTTCCAGTTAAGGGCTTTTATTGAAACAAAAACATGCTTGAGAGGGGGTTCTCCAGACTGCCTTAGTACTTCAGGATTATTCTCCTTTGAAAAACTGGAAAGCCCCTGCTGCACTACCATAAATGAGTCATTAGAAAAATGAGGTGGGAGAGAGGGGGGATGAAGACTCTTCTGCAATCCCAGCTCATGCGTGAGCTGTGGCTTGTGGGAGGAAGATGCACCCAGGGTTTTCCAAACATTTGATTTCCTAACCAAGGAAGTGAGCAGAGCTTCACCTCTCCTGTGCTATTTGAAGAGTGATTAAAAGCAATGGAGAGAAGGTGAGTCAACAGTGACTAAAGACCATGCATAAATTCCTTACAAATGGCTGGCAGGGGAGACACAGAGCAGAAACCTGAATGAGCCTGGTTTTACTTTGAGCAACACTTTATCTTCACTGAGATGTCACCACTGTGTTATATCATTTCCTCCCCACCTATGGCCATGGAAGAACAAGACCTTCCCATAATGGGACAGCACAAGCAACTGGGATAGTTTCCATGGCTGCCTTGGGGTGCCAATGGCCACAACAGCACAAAGATTTGGGGCAGGAGGTGAAACACAGGGAGAAGAGCTAATAAATGACCTTTGCAATAGTGTGATTGAGTTAAGCCCATCAAAAAATGATAGGTGAGGTAAGAGCTTGTTCATGAGCTGTGTCCTGCCAGAAGGGCATAACCAGGCATCAAGGTAGGTGGGAACAAACTTGCCACACTGGATTTTTTAGGAGTGCTTGTGTTACCCTTGATAAAAATCTTGTTGGTATTTGGAGCAGAATACCTCTGATAGACACTTAGCCTGGCTCTTGCTACACTCTTCCATTGCTGCTAAAGTCCTAGCATAAAGTTATTCTTGCTCAAAAGGAATAAAAACATTCTGGCCTGGATACATCGCCCAGAATTTTAGGTGTTATTTTTCAATATCCATGCAGAAATGACTGTTCCTAATGAAGCTGAGCCCTGTCCTTGTTGTGCCAGCCATGTGTAAGCTGCTAAGCCCTGTGCCCTGCTGAGGCCTCACCATGTGGATGCACACCCCAAATGTGCAGCCTGGATCCAGCAGTGACCATCACTGCAGGGCTGCACACACCTCGAGCCTTCCTTGTCAAAGTCTCCAGAAGGAATGTCTTGTGCAGAAAGAGCATTAAATAAAATGTAAGCCTCTAGAAGCAGCCTTTTTTTTTTTTTCTTTTGTGGAGAAACACCTCCTTACCCCCAGTGAATTCACAGAGATTTTTTTTACAAATATGCTCTTTCGTAGGATCTTGTAAGATGGCAGGAGGGCTCTGTGGAGCCTTGTGTTGTAGTCAGAGTTCAAAAAGGTGAGTTCCCCTGAGAGGGAAAGATTGGTTTTCTTGTTTAATGTCGTCTCTTGTTTAAACTTAGAGATTTGAATAGCCCATTTCTCTTTTCGTTGTTTTTTTTTTTTTTTTCTGAAAATGTTTATCTTCATGTCTGAAATATTTTGTGAACTTTGCTTTCCCATCCCTGTAAAAGGTATCTCTTAGATAAGTTCTTGTTTCTTGCATTTTCCATCTATAGTTGCAGAGATGGAAAAGAAAGAATGTGCATTTTCATTGAACAGTTATTTGACATGAAGTTATGGTAAATGTATTTGCTCTGCTTGTTTCCCATTTTTATTGACTTTCCATTAATATCCTGGCATACACATGCATATATATGTATATGAACATGACTGGCAACAGATAAAACAGGCTAATGGCAGAGAATGTTGGGGGGTGAGGGGCAGCTTTAAACTCTTTTTAGTGTGTTTTCCTAATTTTTTGACCACCTAAATGGGCATGCGACAGGTATGTTTGCTAGCAGCCAGATGAAGGATTTAAATTTCCATTTTCAGATGACAAATACTGCAATGAGTGATGCAAATCATGAAAATTAATTGCAGAAAATCTTTTAAAATGTTTCCAAAACAATTGCAGACTCTTTGCTTGCTGTTTGCAGGGAGAAAGCAGAATTCATTAAATAAATAATTTGATCCAAATGATTTGTCCAGTTGCTGAAGGAGCTAGCAGGATGTCAGGACTTGTGAACTAGTTTGGTTACAGCTATAATGACGAGGAATTAAATGCAGAAAAGCTGAGGGGTTTTTGGAAGCAATTCCCAAGATGCTATATTGCTTTCTTTAAGTTTCTGAATGAGTGTTGCTGAACATTGGGACTGATGAGCTCAGCAGAGAGCTCAAGGCTGGGCACCACAGCAGGCAAGGCACACTGGGGCTGTGCACACCCTGTGCAAGGGTGTCAGGAGAGCTTCTCCTGGTCCCCTCTGCTGCAATTCAGAAAATCTCTCTCATCCTTTTCCACCGTGGAAGTGCAAAGAGATGGCAGAAAGTGCTGGGAGGGCTGTTGGCACTGCCCCTTTGGGGACATGGGCATGGGGTTGCTGGCTCTGCTGGTGCTCTGCCTGCTCCAGCCTCACCACCTGTGCTGGTAAGAAAAGGCTTTTCCAGTCTAAAAATAAGCAGCTGGTGTCTGGAGTCTGTTTGTGGGAGCGTGTGTCTGATCTGTAATTTGAACTTGATTGCAAGGGCCTCGTAACCTCTCCTGGAGCCGGTGCTGCCGCCCTGGAGCCAGCTCCCCTCTCCCCAGGTGCCCAGGCTCTTTGTGGGCCTGGGCTCTGCACTGCAGGCACCTCCAGCTCCTCACCCCCGTTATCTATCGGGCAGGGATGACTCACAGCCCCTTATATCGTTTAACTCCTCTGCCACTGCTTTGCATGGAGCTACTGAAACCCATTTATTTGGCAGCCGCTGAAACTTGACACTGATGATGATGAGCAAGGGAAGGCAGAGACCTGTTGCTTCCAAGAGTGAATCTTAACTGCAAAAGCTTGATGTTCACGTTAGAGCACTTTGGGAAAGCTGTTGGTGTTTTAGGATGCTGCTGTTATGAATGGGGCCAACTTGGAAATTCATTTTTGGATCTCATCTTCCTTGCCTGGAAACTTTTGAATCTGCAGTGTTGACAAGGAAATCACAAGGAGAAATTTTTCCTTGAGAATTGCTTATATGTGCTGGATGGGACCTCTCCTTATCCAGACTTTGGATGCTCCATTTAGTTAAAAAAAAGTGGTACTAACGGGGAGATTGACCAATTAATTTTGGTGTTGATCCCTTCACCAAAAGGTGATGCACAAGCCAGACTGTAACTCTGCTCGTGGTTGTGGCTGAGGAGGGTTTCCATACAGCTTGAATAAACTATGTTCATCTTGGTCCTATTTTATAGCATGGAAATAAGAGTGGATTTGAAATATGTAGTTGGAAAACCAGGTGCAGCATTGATCCAATTTCCATTTTATCCAAATAACCAGACCTTAGAGAAGGGGTTCTAAGGGAAACGGGTTTGGCAAGCAATGAGAAGAGGCCCAGTCAAATTTCTCCAGTACCAACAAACTCCCCTGGCCTTCCACATATTTCAGAACCAGCTCTCCAACTCAGGGACCCCCTTGGCTATGGGGTTTCTGTGTCACAAAGGCTGGCTCTGGCAAACATTTTTAGAATCACCATCTGTCAGCTTTTCCTTCAGGGATCCCCATTTACAATAGCTTGTATCCAGGCCATGTGCAAATCCCACTGGGCTGAAACTTGGCCCTGCACAAGGTTGGCCTGGATGCAATTAACAAACACAAAATTTATTCAATTTAGTTTGGCCAAAAATATAAGATTCTTTTGTTTGCAGATGCTGAAGTTTAGATGCCTTTCCAAACTTATCAAGGACAAGGGAACCACTTTGGAGAAAATAACAGCCAACCAACCACTTTGGAGAAAATAACAGCCAAGCCCAAAGTCATCCTAGAATTCAAATTGAACTCGAAACCTATGCATTAAGTAGTTTGTGAAGCTTAGAAATGAAGTTCATTTTTCCTGATCCATTTTTGCTGCTGTCACTGAACTTCATTGTTCTAACTGGCCTCTAGATAGAAACACTGAAGTATCAGAAGAAGAAAACCAGTCCCTGCAGCATCTAGGGGGGTACAGCAGGAAGTATTAGAAATCTTCTGGGAGTTTTTCAGTTCCAGGAGATTCAGAGAAATATTTGACCCAAATCCCAGAGTTTAGGGATTAGGACTGTCTTGGGAGCATGTCTAAACTGCTTTGGTCTGGAGATGTGGCTAGAAATCTTGTAAGATCAAGATCTGTCTCTCTTGATTTTCCACCCAGGCTCTCCAGTTTTTAGGTCTTATCTGCCAGACTCAAGCATGATAAACCCCCTGGTGCCTGATTTATCTGTCTCAGAAAGACCAAGGGCTGAGTCAGCCTTCACATCTTTTTTCCTCAGTTCTCACCAAAGTGCCAGACCACTTAATTTATTCCTATCCCCCTGCAGGTACCCTGCAGAGCCACTATCCAGGACTCCTGCTTCCCTCCAGCTCCTAAGAACTGCCTGCTCCACTCACACTGGTCCAGGGAGGCTGCAATACTTCTTCCCAAGCTAAAGGGTGGGATGAGGCTGAAGAGTCCTCTGCACATACCCAGCAGAGAGCAGGCCTTGTACAAAGAACAAATGCAGTGCATGGCATGAAATACTTGCATATAAACACCCCCCAGACTGTGTTACTGTCAGAGAGGTAAGGCTGGAGTGTTTGTAAAGATGATTTCTATTAGTTAAAGGGAAGCTGCCCCAGCCATCTCCAATGAAGCAACACCCAGAGGCACTGGGGATGTGTGGCCACCCTTTGTCCATACTTCCCAAACCTCCCTGCCGTTAGAGGGGAAGCAGATCAGGTTTGATAAACCCACCCAGTGCCCCCTGCAGCAGCCAGCCCGTCACTGTCAGAGGAGATAGTGTGCTGTTAGTATGCTCTGAGTATGCTGTTAGTATGCTGGGGCTGTGCAGCTCCTCTGCCATCTTCATTCACCTTAGAAATGTGAAGTTTGAATGGTTTATCTCTATTAATCACCAGCTCAAAAAGCTTTGTGCACCAAGGGCCGCAGATAATTAACTTCACTATACTGCTTGTCTTATCAGTATCAACCTCTTGTCCTCCTGTGAAACAGTTAAAACCATCAGCCCCTTTTTACTTTTCCATTTAACTCTAATGCTTTAACACTGATGTTCTAAATGGCCCTGCGATTCATACTTATTAGACAAACCTTTCTTTCTGCATCGCTTATATTTTTTGATAATTGGCCATGTATGTTTCTAAGGGGATCAACAGCTTTTCATGCCACTATACTAGTAATTAAAGATTTCTCACAGTCTTTCAGATTTCTCTTTACCTTCTTTCCTTTGATAAGTATAATTTGCTGTTTAATTGGGGAGGGAGTGGGGGGAGAAAACTGGTAATAGCAATGGGGTGACGGCATAGGAAAAGGTTTTGTTTAACAAAATTCTCTAATTTAAAAAAAATCTACATTGTTTCCTATTTTTGTCCCTTGTCTTGCTGAAACTACCATTCTTCCAGCACTGTAAAATGTTATAATAGTCAAGAGAGGAAAGGAGAGGCATGACAGAGAAGCCCCATGGGGCTCCCTAAGGGCACCATCCTGCATCTGCAGAGGATAAAGAGGATTTTAGACAACCTGTTGGACCTTTTCTCAGCTGCAGCCAGAGGTGAGTTCCACTGTGCCAACAGAGAGAACATGCTGGGTCTGGAAGAGCCCCATTACTTCTATGGCCATCTCTGCTTCCCTGGACATGGCCTGGCTTGGGAGAGGTGTTTTGGGAGCCTTGAGTTAGTGCTGTGGGGGGAAGATGGGGTGTGGAATACAGAAACTCTGCTGCTGTGACAGCCCATTTGGCTCCGTTTGCACAGGTGAGGCCATTTGAGCTCAGAGGTCCCAAGGCTTTCAGTCTTCACTAAAGCTACTCTGAAAAATACTACTCAATACCTCCCATTGTAATTCTTAAATTAATTCACTCTTCCCATGTACATAGGTTAAAGTGGCATTAATGCTCTTGTGGGACACACCTAGTACACACTTCTAAACCCCAGTTCCCAGAGGTGTGTGATGGGAGTCTCTTCAGCTTTCCTTCAAAACAAAACATTTATGCAGTTGAGCAGAGAAGGACAGAAGTGTGACTCCAGTGCCCTGAAACGATTATACAGAAAAAGTCACCCAACACTGTGTTTTCAGACTTCTGATTTTTACAGCACCTCTTGTTGGGGGAGGAGGTGGGAGCAAAGGGAAGAGTGAAGAGCTGATTCACATTTTTGACTGTTGGATATGGGCAACGTGGTGTGCTCCTCCAGCCATTGTGCAGCAAACATTTCTTATCAGTGCTAGTGTTGAATTGCAAACCAAGTTCAGGCAGAAGTCATTCACTTTTATTTTTTGAGTGAAGAATTCATACAACCTGTGATCTATTCTGGAATTATTCCCCAACAGGGAAGGAGGAAGAAAAAGGCTGGGGGTGCCTCTGTTGTGAATAATTCATCCCATCCTACCAGCGTGGGTGCTAAGTGACCCCTTTGCTTGGCCCCTACTGGGGCTGGGGAGGAGGGTGGGATGCCTCCCATATCTCAGTTAGCTGCTGGGGTTAATAGGGGCACTCAACACACACAAGCACTCTCTAAGCAGGGTCAGGGGGCAGCCAACACATTGTGACCTAAAATTTGACAGCTTTTACTCATTCCATGTTAGGTGACCCCACTTCTCTTTGGGCAACTGCCTTGCCCGGTGCCTGTGCTTGGGGTGCACAGTGCTGCAGGAGCCTGGCTGGTCCCCTCTGAGCACTGGGGACAGCAATGTCCCCTTGCACAGATACCCTCTTTGGCCTTATATTCCATATCCCAAATTGCCACCCAGTATCACCAGGGGAAATGAAAAGCAAGAGCAGCTGTTGAGTGACCAGCCCCCGTCTCTCTGTCATCTCAAGGTGCTTGAAGATGCTCATTTCTAGATAATTTGTATTTTATCCCACCAGGTCCTGGTGCTGTGTTGCAGCACAACAGCCCTTTCCAGCTCACCACAGGGTCCTGACAGCATCCAGGCTGCTGAAACCCCAGGGAGCTGACCCTGGTCATGCCCACGTGTTACCAGCCATCTCATCCAGAGATTTATTTTTGGTAACTGCAGTATGAATAGTAGTAAGATCTCTTCTTGTGCTCCAACCAACATCCCTGAGAATTCTCACTGATGCTTCAGTTTTCTCCCCTTCCCCTGAGACAAGGCTTTGAGGGCAATTCTCTTATCTCTGCTTGTTTTGTTTTGGTATATTATGTGGCAGAGTGTCTCGAGGTGTCTCTCCTCTTTCCTCATTTCCAGTTGTCTGTATCCTCCATCACTTTGTCACCCTCAGCTGCTTCATAGTCTCTCTGTTTTCCTCCTTGTCCCTAGTTGGTCCATTTGTCATTTTTCCTCAGTAGTCCATGCTCCTTCCTCTCCCACTTCTTCTCTGCCTCTTGTTTCTCCCTTGTTTCTCTCTTTCCCCCCCCTAGTGTCGGAACTTCTTTCTTTGATTCCCCCCCTCCACCTCCCACCCTTTATAGTGCTGTTATCTGTGATTTTGGCAAAGAGCACATTTATTGGGGAGGAATATCCCCATGGCAACACAGCAGATGGTGACTTTTGATTAACTTGGCTTTTTTTTTTTCCCCCGACTGCCAAATCACAATCCGTCTTTGAAATTAAATCAGGCTGTGATAGCATCAGTTGTTCTGGAGAGGGGACGAGAGAGAAACAAGACTAAAGTATTACAGCGGGAGCCAGGATGTAATGCAAATTCATGTTTTTTAACCCCAGCAATAAAAACCCCTGTTCGTTGTGGGAACGGAAGGGACCACAAGAGAGGGAATAATAAAATAAAAAAATTAGATTAAGAAAATGTTATCACCCTACATGGTCTCCTCACTTTGACCACGCTGGAACGTGTGTCTCTAACACCAGTGTCGCTCCTTGCCAAGTCACTTGATGCTGCTGGGCCTCATTCTGCAGCTGCTTTAACACCATTGAGGGTTTTCCTCATGCCTTGGGTAGTGGGAAGAGGCCAGGTTCTCAACTGAGCAGTTCAAGCAACTATTTATTTACAGGAGCACAGTGTCCAAAGTGGGAAGGAAAGAATTTGCAAGCAGCAGGAGGAAGGCAAGAAAGCAGCTCCTGGAAGGCATTGGAGGGAGGTGAGAGGAATTTAGGGTAAAGTGAGGAAGTGGAAGAGCTGGAAAGGTTGGATGGCATCACTGAGCCAAGATGCTGAGTGATCAAGGGCATGGGAAAGTGAGTCTGCAGTGGCATCAGGGAGGTCTGAGCCTGGGGAAGGAAGGGCACAAAGTTCTGCCAGCCACGAAGAGAGAGTTACAGGGCATAGCCCCATGGAAGATGGGAAAGCAGATACTGAAGTCAAACAGTAAAGAACTTTCTTGAATGCTTGAGAAGTGGGTGGTATTCAAGTCCCACGAGCTCCTTTGCCTGGTGCTTTTTGGAGGGTGACCAAAGGTGAATGCAATTGAGTGCTAATTGTAGCCAAAGATAAAGGAGGGCTTGAAAATGAAAGCTGGAGGAGATGACTAATGACCCAATTCATGGGTCAGTTCAATTTCATGGGAACTTAAGTGTTGTCTCAGGCTGGAAGGCTGCTGGACACTATCTCCAATTACTAATGTTCCCCATACAGGAGGTTACAAAGTGGCTGTCTGGTCTCAGCACTGACTCCTGTGGATGCAGTGAGTTCAGCAGTTATGGCTAAAGGGAAATGGTCACATTCGGTCTTGGTGAGGTTCAGATGAGATAATGGAGTTTTATCATAGAATCACAGAATACACTGAGTTGGAAGGGACCCACCAGGCTTATCAAGTCCAACTCCTGGCTCTGCACAGGACACCCCAACCATCACACCATGTGCTTGAAAGCAAAGTCAGAAACAAAGTGCCTCAAGGGTTAAAACCCCTTCCTCTCCAGGGGTGTAGCATGGTATTTTCTGGCACTGTGGAAAGCAAGCACACATGAGCACTCATTGTGTCAGCCTTGAGACACTCCTATTCTGTCACTAGGGTCTCTTCTGCCTTCACAAGGAGGCTCTAGCTTTTCATAACACAGCCTGGTAAAAATGTTTCTCCTGGAGGAGCTACTCTTAATGTAGGATTCAAACCTGTACCCTTCTGCAAAAATTTTTAAGATATAGGATTGTCCTGTCCCTTACCTTAAAAGAAATAACAGGGAAGCTCCCACTACACTTTCTGAGAAGCAGTTCATATTTTCTTACTCACTAAGAGCTCTGGGGCACCACCATGTCTCTCCCACTGCTCATTTTTAGTCAAACTGGTACTTGTTCCTGCTCTGCTGCAGGGGACTCTGGGGGGTTCTTAAGTTCTTCCAGGATAAGTTTTGTCCAATAGATAAAATTTTGCTGCAGATGTTGTTTCTTCTGTTCGAGATCTCAGTTCAGGAGTGTTTTGTGTATGCCACGTGTTAGATCTGATGTTCTTAGAGGAGAAGATAAGATTTAGGTGCAGGAGATGAATCAGGTAGGGATGCCACTGAAGTTTAATTGGCAAGAGATTTTGCAGGATCTGAATCTTTCCTGTGAGGCACAAGGGAGAGCTCCAGTCTGCAGGGGTTCATGTGTTGGTAGGAAGCATCAGAGGGGGGTTTTGTGAGCACAGTGGGGTCTAAACCACTGTTTAAATCTCAGTTTGACAGACAGGGTATCTAACCCACAGCTCATTCTGTTTAGATGGCAATCCTAGTTCAGACAAGCATTTGTAGCTGCTGGGTGCTGTTTCTCCCCATTTTGGTCAGATTGTCATTTGGTTTCATGTCCTAGGCACCTTGCCAGTGTCTGTCTTTCCCCAGATCTCCCCTCGCCGTTCACGAATGTCTCGTAACCATGCTCTTCCCTTGCGTGCAGCCCCCAGGGTGGCTGGCATCCAGCGTGCCAGGCTGTAGGAGCCACGAGCCGCGTGCCCGTGCGCTCGCTCTGCCCCCCGGTACTGCGGTGCCCCAGGCTCCGGGAACCTCCAGCGGGGTGCGGGAGCTGCTGATGGACAGAAGCCAGGCCTGCCCCGCTCAGCTCACCCCCTTGGCTCGGCACGGCGAGCGCGGAGCCGCGGGGCTGCGATCCAGCCCAAAGCAGAGCGGCTGCAGCACCGCGAGCGAGAGCTCCCGCCTCTGCGGCTTGACACCGCGTCGTTATGAGCTGGTGCCATGACACCAGCGCTCAAAATAGTATCAGGACAATTTGATTTCCTGCAGATCTCAGGATGGGGTCATAAAAACGGAGACTGCTCTGGAGAAATGGGATAGGGTGGAAATGTTTGTAGTGACATCACTGCCACTTCCATGCCAATGGCCTCCTACTGCTGCAAACATGTGATTGTGATTTTGCTGCACGCTCCATCAGAGAAGTGCCAGACTGGCCGGGGAGGGAGAGAGAGGGAGAGAGGAGAAGGGGCGGAAATATTCTGTTCTTGTATCTCAATTCAAATATCTGACAACAGCCTTGCAGCCCAGGGTGCTGAGTGATCAGGAGTGGGACCATAGAGCTGAGACTGTTCCCAGATCTGCAGAGCTCAGGGCATTGCAGCAACCTAACTGGGGGCTGAATAAGGACCTTAATTTTATGGTGCGGGGTCTTGGTCTGCATTGGCGTGCTTCAGTGGAGATTTGGGTGGTCTTGTGCTCACCCTTCCTCACTGGTCCCATTTGCTTCTAATATCACTTTTCTTGGCAAGAAAAACCTACAGGCCTGAAATATGGCTACAACAGCAACTGCAGAACTGTTGTAGCCATATTTTAGGCCGTTATAAGGGAAGAACAGATCTCAGTGTTGGAGCTTCACCCATGAAGCAGAGAACAGCAGGGAGGGATTTAAGTAGCTGGGAATACAGGAGGAGAGAAGGGAGAAAAGAGAAGGAAGAAACAGAACTCATCACCAAAAATAAAACTAGATTGTGTCTGAGGACATTGCAGAAGGAAATCTCATGTCAGTCACTCTACAAACAGCACTGAAAGCTTCAAAGCCCATCTTGGTAATAAGGTTCCATTCTTCCCAAGCAACAACCAGTGGAGATCAGCCCTGGATGTGTCCAGCACATGTAACCTTGGGGGGCTGCAGAGGGGAGCAGGATCTGCAGGGGCACGGGCGAGCAAAGGGATCCCGCTAATGCACCCGTCTATCAGATTAAGCTGTCAAAACCCAAACCACTTCCATCACTGTCCAAGGAGAGACTCTCACTCTGCTTAATGGGATGTCTGTCCTGTTGTTGTCACTCCAGGGAGAGGGGCCGCTGCCACCACAGTGTGCAGCCGGCTGTGAGTTTAAAATCCTATTAAACAGGGGCTAACAGTTGCAAAAAAAAAGCAGGTATCCCCTAGTGGGGATTTAAAGATGTTTAGACATAATTTGATTTTCCAAGCAGATGTCATTATTGTTAAACAGTTGCCCACTTGATATGTTCAAGTTGTTGGCTGTAATTGCTAAAATTAGCAGGTCTGCATAGAGCAAAGGTCAGTCGGTTAATATCGTGATTTAGTATTTTATGAAGTAATTCCAAATGCTTTTATGTATGTTTTTGTTTTTGCAGCCTAAGCCCACATTAAAGTAGTGGTGGGCCCTGCTAATAAAATAATGACTCAGCCTCTCAGTGCAGGCTGCTGGCCACACTCAGGGATGGAGCTCGAGCCACCCTCGCTCCCTGCTCTGCCTGGTGCCCCCGGCAGCCGCGGCCGCACGCCTGGGTCTGGAGCTGCAGTCAGAAGGGAGGCTTCCAGCTGCCCCCAAGGGTGACATCTTCAGGCAGAGCTGCTGCTGGAAATGAGCCCATCAAGTCCAGCAGTGACTGGAAGGGTGATGGGCTGGTTTCCATCAGCAGCTCAGCACAAGGCTGTGCAGCTGGTACCCCAGGTCCTCACAGGGGGATCGACTGCATGTGCAAGTGCATGCAAGCACCTTCAGCCATGAACACACCTGAAAGACTCACCACTGACCAGGCAAGGTCCCAAAATACAGGTTTTTGGAGGGAAGAGGCATTTTTGGAAGAGGAACAGAGAACTGGAATTGGGCAAGGCAAAGACTCACAAATTTGTGCTGTGGCTGGTTGGACATCTGGTGCTGCCTCCTCTGGTGCTATGGCTGCTAAATGGCATGAGAAAAAGTTTTTAAAAACTCCTTGAAGGTGTTGGTGTTTTGTTGGCAGGCTCAGTGTTAGCCTGATCCAATGTCCTGGGACAGAAAAGGGTTTGCTTCCAAGGCAAGGTGTGTTGGGGTTCACTTACAGAACTTACAGAATGGGTTGTGTCTCTGTTACTCTAACAGAGACACAACCCATTCCAGGGGTGGTTTGGGCACACCTGGCAGATTTCTTGCTATTGCAGGAATGCTGGGCTTTGCTAATGCAGAGTGACCTGCTCTCTTAACCACCAGACCTTTATGATCTTGGTCTGTTTTGTTGTTTTTTTTTTTTTTAATCTCAGATATTTAGCTCACAGAAAGTGCTGCAAAGTGCTCTGTGGTCTGCAGTGCACAGGAAAAAATGGAAGAGGATCTGCAGGTCCTCCTGGACTCTACACTTTCTGGGTAAGCTAGGTCCCTTCCCAGTCTGTGTTCCTTTATTCCTTCCAGCAGGTTTGGGTATGTGCAGTTGCCAGAGCTGGCCCAGGAGATCCCTGCTACTGCAAGCAGCAATAGACACACTGACCCACAGATGGAAAAAGGAAGAACTTGCTCTTAGATGCTGCTTTAGATACCAACACAGGAGAGGGACCTACTGACCCAAGGCAAGAAAGGTCTAAGATATATATAATCTTGCATACCTTTGTCTCAGATCAGGAAATACTGATGTGCACAAATAAATATCCCATTAGAGACAAAACTGAAGCAAAGTTGTAGCCCTAGGAAGCTGAAAAGGTTGAGGAGCTGGGAATTCAACTCCAGTCCAGATTTCCAAACATGTTATTTTGATCAAAGACCATTTCAGTTTCCAATCCAAAATGTGCAGTTTGATTTGTTGTTGTTGTTTTTATTGATTTTTTGCTTGTTTGGGTTTTTTTTGTTTGTTTTAGGTTTTTTTACTTTGGACTTCCTCTGAGGCAGCATAACATAAATTCAACCCGGTTTCAAACTGAAACTGCCACACCATCTCTCATGAATATGGTGTCCACAGGAGAAGTATCAGTACAAATATTGACTCGTGTCTGCTCTGACCAAAATAATCTTTCTGTATCAAGCCCCTTAGATATTTGCGATTTTCAGAGTCCTTAACATAACAAATACAGTTTTTGTCTGTTTTTCCATGCTGTACATGGCATCAATTGTTAAGCATGGTGATTTAACCTACATTTGTCTTTACAAGAGAAAAAAGCTTGAATAAGGGGTGGCAGCACTCTGACTAATTTAACTTATTCATTAATGCTCAGAGTCCTTTACTAGCAACACTACCTCACAGTCTCCTTCTAAGCACAGGAGTCTGTTATTCCCATTTTACAGCAGAGGAAACAGATGCAAAGACCTGCCCAAACACAGGCAGCAATTGCAATCTGGATTAGAGTGAAAATGTCCCTGAAAACTAGTTTCAGTCTCCAGGGAGACATTACTGGGCAGGGAAAGCTGGGAAACTCAAGGGGATGTGGCGTGGGACCAAAAATTAGAGGTGTGTAAGACTTTAAGGTGATCTGGCCGAGCAAGAAACAAAGCTCAGCAGTTCGTGTCAGCCCAGGGGAGGGCGGAAACATGGGGAGTGTGTTGTGTGGCTCAGTGGAGGACAAGAACAGCCTGCTGGCAGGCTGTGCAAGAAATGCATTGTGAACTGGCTCTTGCAGCTGTGAGCAAGACAATAAGGATGGTAAAGCATCATCTAAGTCTTCACATCCAGCTTTGCACAAAGAGGGAGCTAAACTCAGCCCCCTGGAATCTGTTGGCTCATGGTTTGAATTTAGCTCTTTGTGTTTGAATGACTCCAGGCAGAGAGGGAATAGAGATTGTCCCAGTCCAAGAGCCAAATTCACCTTTTCCCTGCTCGGTTTCAGCCCCTGAGCTATGCAGTACTTCCATCAGGGTTGCAGGGCATTCTCAAAAAAGCCCCAGTTTTCTTTTACAGTTGGAGGAATGATGTTTTCTTCCTTCCTTTGTTTTTCTTATGCCATTCTCTCTCCTCTAGGCTCTCCATGTCCCACTGACCCCTGTCAACCTTCTTGCCCATGTATAAAAACTTCTTTTCAATGGATATGCATCTTCTCATACACCAAAAGTAGGAAGGATATTCTTCACTTAGTATCAGGGTTGTGTATGAGAGTCACACAAGGCTTTATTCATCCAGCTGGTAGACTTTAACACTGGAATCTCAAGGAATGGGAAGGGAACCTATAGCTTGTTATAGAACACCCTTAAATGTCCACAAACCAGCTTGTCTCCTATTGCTGTATTAATCAACTTGGCTCTTTGGCTCTTTGCTTTCACCTGTATCTTTGGTACATGTTTACTGAATAATCACTATCCATCACCTCATTCAGGCTTTGTGGACTCACACTTTTTAGTTTAGCATAACCATATCTTTACCTGTGAAATATTTTGTTCCCAACCATTGAGAAGTGTGCATCGGTTGTGTCATGAACTCAGCATTTATTGATACTGCTTGTAGTAGATCCCATCAGTTGAGCTATGAGAGCACATCCCACAGCTCACAGTTAATGCTTGTGCTGGTGACATTAACAATTCAGGTAGTCTCTCCCGTTGATTATTATAGACTTCAGCTGGCCATCTTCTTCCACTTCTTTTGTCTCCTGCCCATCCTCAAAGATTTTCCGGGTGGTGATGGTCTTGCCATTGATCACTTCAGTAGTGGTTATCACTGTTCTGAGACCGTATGGCCCAGATGTGTTTTCAGCAAAGAAGGAGGTGGGGTGCCCGCTGGAACAGAATGAATTCCGTTGCATAAACTGCTCCCTGAACCTTCCTCCTCTTCCGCTTGAGCTCTGCCAGTTCTCACCATTGATTCTGATGTCAAAAGGGTTCAAGAAAATGCATGTAAATGGATACATGCCTCCAAAGACCTCTTCTTGATGGGGGAATCCATGATGAGAACCAAAGAAGTTGTTATAACCCGCTTCAGCTCTCTCTCTGCGGGCTCTGCTCTCCTCAACAGACTTGTCATAGAGTGATCGCTTCTGAGGGTCAGACAAAATCTCGTATGCTTCAACAAGTTCTTTGAATTTCTTCTCAGCTTCCTCCTTGTTTTTGGGATTCTTATCAGGATGCCATTTTAGTGCCAGTTTATGGTAGGATTTCTTAATAGCATCCTGTGAGGCATTTTTTTGCAGTCCAAGGACCTTGTAGTAATCTACCATCTCAGAGGAAAGCTGGCGTTGTTTGGAAGACGTCTGGTTATCTTCCACCAAAGTTGATCAGCATGCAGAGACTCCTGGACACCCAGTGACACTGCACTCCTCAGGGGTAGAGAGATGTTCAGTCCACCCCATGAGCTGCTCTGTCCTGCTGCAGTGCAAGGCCACCAAGAGCTGCTTGACCACAGACATTCTTTTCAAACCTGTTGCTCACAAACCATGAGATTGTGACCTCAGAGAGGGTTCAGCCAATCCTGGCCGTGTTGTCCTGACCACATTCCAGGGTGGGTTGGTTGTCACTGGCCTTCTGTTTCTAAATGTAGATCATGCACATGATGTTGTAGCTGCTGGATGTAACTGTGCTGACAAAGCTGTGATGTAGGACTGCCATAGAATCATAAAATGGTTTGGGTGGGAAGTGACCTTTTTTAAAGGTCATCTAATCACTGTCCCCTGCCATGGACAGGGACTCCTTCCAGTAGAATTTGTTCCTTAATGCCCCAACCAAACTGGCCTTGAACACTTCCAGGGACAGGGCATCCACAGCTTCCCTGGGCAATGTCTTTCATTGTTTTGCCACCCTTATGACTTTGTCAGATTACTTTTTGCCTGAATCTACCCTACAGTGGGATTCTCAGATACTCACTGTGGATTTGTGTGCAATCCAGGGAAGTGTGGTGTAGTCAGGTCATATTATCCCATGGGACATAATTCCCTATGGCAGCAGCTATAGGGAAGCTGCAGTTTGGCTACCCATAGTTCAGAAAGAATGTTGACAAATCACAGAAAGCCCAGGGAAAGACCATAAAATGTGACTAAGGTTTTGGAAAATACGCTCTGGAGTGAGAGACTTAGGGGAAGAGGAAGTTCAATGCCAGCTACATCATAGTCAGCAAGAACCTGCATGGGAACAGAAATCCAGTGCCACGGGGATTTTCAGACTCCCAGGCAAAACAGTTGGAAGGTATCATTAGCCAAATTTAAATTCCAAATTCATTGCACATCCTTCTTTATGAAGGTAGCGAATCACTGGAACTTCCCCATGTGGCCATTTTTAAACCCTGAGTGGGAATTTTTCCTAAAATCATTATTAGATGGATATATAATATTTTCTAAATTTATAGACAAGCCTAACACTTCCAGAAAAGCCTTATTTTCATGTTGGTAGTAAATTAAATTCCCAGAATGACCAACCTTAGCCTCTCTTCTATATGCCTTTTTGGATACCTGTCCCAAGGTGTCTATGCATGTACAACAGGGATGGCCCAGGAACTTGACACAGGCAATCAAATCTAGGGTTATCCTACATCTGTTTCTGTTCCTTGGATTTGCCATTCTGGTGGGAAATACAATATCCTCAGAGGGAAACATTGCATGAAGAAGGTCTCCAAGGAAGTGCCAATAATGAGAATTCATCTGTCTGTAACACAGTGTCATAAACACCTACTAATAGCAGCATATGTTGCAGATCACTGCCCTCTTTTCCATTATCCCACACTTTGGGAAGAAGTCAAGAGCCAGCCAGACCAAAGAGCATGTGCACAGCGTATGAGCTGGCTGCTGTCCTAACACACAGCCGGGCTGGGGGGGCTCTGAAAGCAAGGGGCAGTCATGTCAGCTTGGAGACAGCAATGTCACAGAAAGAGGAAAGCAATTGAGCTGACACATGTTGGGAAAGATATTTGTACTGCTGGTGTTCTCACTGGTCAGTGATGGGGCAGTAGCATAGAGGTGCTTGTCAGATTTGGGCAGTAAAAGTTTCCACAGGGCAGTGCAGGTCTGGGGGCTGGAGGTGAAAGAAGTGCAAAGGAGCAAATGAGCTCATGGTCCTGTGGGCTCACCTCACTGAAGAGATCTCAGCTTTTGACTCTTTTGGCACAGAAGTCTTCTTAATTACAGGGTGGTTGTGCCACATGAATTATTTTTCTGCTGGATGTTGTTTGTTCTGTAGAAATGACAAAAGTGACCTGGACCCAACAGCAAGCTGCTGCAGCCCATTTGAGCTCAGAGGGCTCTTTGCATTCCCAAAACAGCCTGAAGTGGTCTTCTGCACTGAGGGGAGAGCTGAGACTTGATCACTCACTCAGACTGTAGTCTTATGCTTGAAATCTTCATGAAAGGGACTAGATTTTTTAAGGATTGTCCATTGGAATTGAGGGTGATCCAAGCTTACCACCCACAAGTCCCCAGAAGGTGCCAACAGCTCCTAGCCACTGCCAGCACGGTCCTTTTGCAGATGCTTGGCAGAAATTTCAAGAGGGATTGCTGTTCCTACTCTTCATTACCCAGAGGGAAAATGGGACATCAGAAAAGTCTGTTGGAGAGGGTCCCAGGCCAGTTATCAACTTTGGGGAGTGGGGCTGTGCACAGAAGGGAGGTGTGGCTGCCTTTTGCTGTGTCTTTGCAAAGCATCTCTTCCCCTACTTGCTTTTGATGCTGTGAGCCCGTCTCAGACTGGCTGGCGCACTGGGTTATCTGTCTTGGATTTAGTGCATCCTACCCAGATGAAAAGTAGGGAGTGTTTTTCTCCTGTCATCCCCAAACGGAGGATGCTCACTGCCTGTCTGTCTGCTGCCTGCAGCAGGCGTCAGTGATTAGCAGCCATTCAAGACAGGCCACTGCTGTGAGCCAAAAGGGTTTGCAAGGAAAAAAGAAAGGGTCAAGGAGAGGCAGGGAGAAAGGGAAATGAGACATGCACACATCAAGTAACTAGACCCAAACTGGCCTGGCAGCCCCATCCCTAGAAACCAAGGCTTTGAAATGAGAAATGTTTTTCGTATCTTAAATCTCAAGTACAAACAATAAAAGCCCGCCCAGACTGTGTTCTTTGAAGAGAAAGTACGAGTGACCTGAACAGTGGTTATCAGCAGCGTCATTAAGATAAACCCTTAACATGATTTAAAGCATCCGAAACTGAAGGCAGCACTTTCAGATACTAACAAAATGGTCTGACATTGGGGATGAAAATCAATAGTAATCTGATGTCACTAAAAATACTCAAAAGTGTCCCATGGCTGATGGAGGTGAGATTAGTGTAAATATTTGTATTCTAATCAGTGGCACGCGAGGGCTGGAGGCAGCCTTTCTGTCTATTTAATTAATGGAGTGGCTTTTTAAAAGGATCCTAATCATATGTGATTGTATCTGCTTATCAACATTTTTGCTAATTAGATGATATGGAGGCAGTCACTCTGCTAATTCCCTCATCCAAACAGCATATCCTGCACAGATAAAGTACAGTCTCTTTTTAATAAGAAACAATCATGAGACAGACTAACCTTAATGGTGCTTATTATCCGAGGATCTTTGGGATTTTCTTTTCTACCCGCCCCCTCCTTCCTTTTCCTTCATTCCCTGCTTCAGTATGCCAGATGGATGTGGAGTGGCAGTCCCTGTCCCCCCCCCATTCCCCACTCCAGGCACTGCCATGTCCAGCCTTCTCTTCCCTCCCAGCCATCAGATATTGGGTCTGTAAGGGCAGGGACTGTCAGCCAGGTCAGGATGGGGAGCAAAACAGAAGGCAGCACGCAAATGTCCCAAACCTTTTGTCACCCAGATAACAAGTGATCCCAACCATGCAGCCCCAATCCCTGATCTTGATCTTGGTACCCCAGTCCAGAAAGGATTGAGTGCCTCCAAGATGTGAAAAAAAATTCTATTATTATTTTGATTAGATTAATATTAGGAAAAGCTTCTTCAAGGAAAGGAGTGTCAAGAATTGGATTAGGCTGCCCATCAGCTGGCAGTGGATGAGTCACCATCCCTCAAGGTATTTAAAAGCCATCTAGTTGTGGTGGGTTAGTGGTGGGGTTGGTAGCAGTGGGTTAACAGTTGGACTTGGTGAATTTAAAGGTCTTTTCCAACCTAAAGAATAATAATTGTTGTTGTCATCATGGGTTTTTTCTGTTTTAAAAGCATCTGAGGGCAGAGGAGGTCTACACAAGGGATTTCTTGTCAGCCCTCTTGATTCTGTGACAAGGCTGGGGTCCTTTTATCTAAACCAACACAAGTCAGAGACATTTGTTCCAAGTCCTTTGACTATCCAAACAAACATGAGTCGAGCTTTGCTCCACCAGTCAAACTGTCATTAGATGCCTCCCTGTGGGTCAGCCCTGTTGGGGGTGACACTGTGCTCAGCCTTGGAGTGGCATTCCTGGGGATGGTGGTCAGGGATGGGCACACTGGGCCTTTCTCCCACTGGGGCAGAACAGAGGAACCCTTCAGAACAAGACTGAAAACAAAATAGAAAAATTGCCCTGAAGAATGTCTCCTCACCTCTCAAAATACAAATGCAACACCTAGATAAGGAGAACCCATCCTGAACGTGTGCAGCTCCCATCCCAAGGGCGTCTGGGTGGAGCAGTGGAGAAGGGGAGGTGCCTGCTGCTTAGTTCCAGGAGGTCTGGAGTTTGCCTGCTGTTTTTGCAGCTGTGATTGTTGAGCAGAAAAGGCTTAAACAACACGGGTTCCCCACTCTGTACAGGAGGGAGCATCAGCATGTCCTGAGCATTGATCCCATGTGTCGGGCTCAGCACGGGGGTTGAATGTGGGATGGGAGATGGGTGGCTCTGGGAAATGATGACTGGAAGAGACCCCCAGAGCCTGGGACACAGAGCTGGGTGTGTTTCCAGGTTTTCTGGGACTCAGGTTGGGGCTTAAGACTAAACCAAGGTTCAGGCAAGAAGACAAGCATCTCTTCTGAGTGGAAGTGGGGAAGGGCAGGAACCTCAAAAAAGCATTATTTCTTGAGATATGAAGACAAAGAGGAGTGGTCCTACTTAGTGGAGTCAAGAATGAGCCTGACATGTTTTTTATGTTAGATCATGCCCCATATACAGGGCTGGACCTTGCTTCAGTCTTGGAAAGCCCAAATGCTATTGTAACTCATGTCCACGGACTCTGACCCCAGCAGAGCTCAGAGCACTCTGGTTTCACTGACTGGATCATCTCCACGTGTCATTGGCAGTATCCTCTCCAGACATGGCTATGCTGAAGCTGTACTCAGCGACACGGTTGGCTGGTCCTTCTACCACTCCTCTTTGGCATGGTGTCTGGCCCTAAATCCTCTCCATGCAACGCACAGGAATTAATCCAATATTGACCACTTTCCCAGAGGGGTTTCCTGCTGCTTGTTCCATGACTGAGAGCTACAACTTGAAAAGAGGAGGGGTTTCTGGGGCAAGGATTGCATTGCAAGCCGTTGAGTCCTGGGGCTTAATGAGGTACTGCTTATCAGCAAAGCATGCTTATCTGGAGCCCGCCAGTGTACCTGCTCCAGCCCCATCATGAGTGAACATGTTTTACCACCCAGTTGCAGGGAGCTGGGAGCACGGTCAGATGGCACAGTTCAGCTGATGTGTGGAAACTCGTGAAGCCACAGCAACTTTATCACTTCACAACATCCATACATAGCCACAGCCTTGAATCTTCGCAGGGAAAGAAAGGATGATGAGTTACTGTTCTGGGATTTTCTCCCTGTTTCCAGTCAGTGGGAAGTGGTATGTGGAGCATTCATTTAATAAACCAGAGGGGAAAAGCTGTAGATCAGCTTCTCATTATTTCAGTGCTGGCTCACGCCATCGCTTGGGCTTGTGCCTGACAGTTCAGTGTGTTATTTGAGGCCACTCAAGCATTCTGCAGAAATGATGCCACCCTCCTCTGAAAGTGTGAGGTTCATCCAAGCAGGGAAGGCCTGACTCCATTAGTAGGTCTATTGGTGCTTATTTCATCTCAGTTTGAGGCCTGTTAATGAAGAAGGTGCTCACTTTGAAGACTAGTCCCTGTTGAGAGCTCTCCAGCAGGAAACCTCATGGAGATGTTTTACTCATGTGGACCTCTGAAGTAAAGCAAGTCCGTACAGGTAAAAAAATTCACGAGTGGTGCTGGTTTGCAGGGCAAGAGGAGAGTCCTAAATGGTACAAAATTTAGGTGAAGGTCCCAGTGATGTGCACACACACATGCAGGAGGGATGGTAAGTGTTTGTGCCCCCATATTTTATAATGTGTCATACCTATATCCAACAAGGGGGCCCTGGGCAATCCAGGTAGCAGGTGAGGAACTGACCAATTACTTTAATGGGAGTGGGGAACTGGATAAGACCACTGAAACCATCAGGAAATATGTTCTGGTCCTGCCCATGGCCACTTTGTACCTAAGGCTGACGGGAACAGTGAAATTTCCACACTGCCTCAGCAAAGGTTTAGTCTGAGTTTATTGCTGAGATTAAAAGACTGGAGAACACAAATTGTAAATGTGATGACTTAAGAGCTCATAAATTCAGTATACAGCCCCATTCCAGAGAGGCTGCATGCAGTGCAGCCACGCTGCCTTGGGCTCACCAGTCGCCCTTGCTCCCATTGCTCAAACCACGCTCTGCAGGGAGCCCTTCTGCCCTGCCTGGCCCCCAAAATGTTGCATGTGTGTGTGTGTGTGTGTGTGCACAGAGGCTTGGAAACAAACACACACTGTCCAGGGATGCTGTCCTGCCTGTGCACACTGGGAGTTTGCTGCCTATGTACAGACATGGACACCCCGCCGCTGCTTCAGCCCAGAAACCAGCACTAGTGCTGGAGCAGCATTTGCAGTCACTGCAGGGAGGGCACAAGTGGAAGTTCTTGAAGATGAGCTCCTGGGAGGAGAGACAGTCCCCCCTCAGTGAGGAGCCATTAGCTGGCATTTACCTGCTATCCAAGTGTCCTTGCTTGGTGCTTGCAGAGGAGCTCCATGCTCTTACCCATGTCCTTGTGTGTGGGCAGCAGGAGCTGCATGGCCAGCTTGGTCCCACACGTGGAATCAGTCAAAGCAGCACCACTTCTTGAGTGGAGAATGCTAGAGCTTTTAGAGAGATAGACAATGCACAAGTCTCTCTCCCAGTTTTCCACTTACCCCCCCCTTGTGTCCCCTACCCTGGAGCTGAGTGACCCCTGTGAGCAGAGGGCTTGAGGAGAGCTTCTTGATCCAGTGCTTAATGTGTCAAGCTGATTCTGAGGTGAGTTGTGATTAGGTTTGTACAACTGGGTTGCAGCTGTCACTGAGCTGGCCCAGGACAAAGTTCCTTGATAAATTGCCTAAGTGTTGTGAGCACCTTTGGCATTATGTGCTTTCCTCACTTTTTGTAGGAAGACGGAGAGCTGGAAACCAGCCTGCTTCTAGGATTCATCCACCCCATGCCAAAGACATAGCCTTCAGTCTGGGAGCCATAATGTGGGGGTGTAACACCCAGTGCCAACCCTCTGTCCTGCTGAGGGCAGAGCTTGTGACATAGTCTGAGCAAGGAGAGCTGGGGACAAATCCTGGGAGAACACCAGAAGATACAATGGACCTTTCTTCCTGGCCAAGTGGACCAAGCTCTCAGCACACAGTAAGCATGAAGGGGATGGGCTTGGCAGTTGGTTCCCTGTCCTTGCACAAGTGTCCAGGAGTCAGTTCTTGGGGAAGGCTGTGCTTTGGCTGTCTCAAGGTAAGTCTCAGACTGCTTTTTGAGAAACAGTGCCCTGCAGCCCCCTGTGCACAGGCCCCAGCTCCAATGGCATGTGTGGGGCAGCACTGAGGCTCCTCTGAGCACCAGGGTTCACTTTCAGGGTCCAGCACCGGGGCCAACAGCAGCACCTTCAATAATGCACACCAGCCTTTCAGCAAAGCTAAGTCCTCGAGTTCCTGACATGTTTCTCTGAAGAAAGTGGCTTGGGCCTCCCCAGCAGCATTGCTGGATGTTTCCCATCTCCCAGGGTCCAGGCCCAGAGCACACAGTTTTGGCAGTGTTTTGTCTCAGAGATGGTTCTAGTCTGTGGGGACAGCCATAGGTGCTGAGGGTGGTGTTTGGTACACCTGGAATTTGCTAATTTCTCAGACCTTCTTTTACCAAATGAGAAACAGAAAAGGGGGAGGTTTTTGGGTTTTTTTTAAATCATTTTTAATCAGTACAAAATCCACATTCATGCCCTTTTACTTTTGCAGTAGATGTAGCACTCTTGCCACAAGAGCATGTACAAATGTAGGGCCGTGGGTGCCTGTGTGCATGGCTGGGCAGGTGAGGCTTGGGGTGCAAAGCCAGAGGCAGAGGTCCTGCCTGAGGAGACTCAGGAACACCATTGGGTGTTTACAGTGGCCAAACCATGCTGCCTTTTTCTACCCTGTCTGGGCTCTATTTGGCAGTGTTGTGGTCTTGCAAAAGTGTCTTCCCTTGCTTGTCTCCACCCAGACCCTTTGGAAATTCACCTGAATTATTTGAAAAGAAAACTTTGGAAATTCACCTGAAATATTTGCCATTCCTCAGCACCCTATATGTGTGACCCACCAGAACTGTCCTTTCCCGGGACTCGGTTCTGAACGCAGAGCAGAGATAACATTTAACAGGCAAAAGCAGATGAGGAGGAGATAAAGGAATAAGGGGAGGGAGAGGAGGAGGAATGCAAAGGTATGTGGCTGCATGTTGTACTGTGTTTATGCATAAACAGGCTTGCTTATCGATATCCAGATGTAAGCATGAGTGCAGGGTAATATCTCCCGAAACAATGGGCGCTGCTGGGCTCGAGCAGCGCTGCCGGAGCCTCCCTGTCAGACGCTGCCGTGTTATCAGGTTGCAGCAGGCGTTCGCATCTAATCAGGGATCTGAGCCCCGTGAGCCGCACCCGGGGGGTTCGGAGCCTCTCCTCCAGTCTTCAGCCCACTCTGCTCTCTGAGGGCAGAGGGCAAGAGGGGACGAAAGGGGCCAAGCATCTCCGGAGGTGATACCGGTGTGTCTGGCTGCCCGGCTTCGCGCTTTGGCAGGGATGCAGGAGCTGGTGTTGCCTCCACATTTTGGCAGGGATGGCACCGGGGTGACTTAGGGCTCGCCCAGTCCTTGCAAGGAGGGGAGTCTGGCCAGAGCTGCAGCAAAGCACTGGCTTTGTTCAGCCTGGGGCAGAGAACATCACAAGAACCAAACCGGCCATTTCAACCCCATCCTCTGTGCTGCAGCAGGACAGGAGATGGCCTTGGGGACAGAGCTGGCAGCCAGGGCTCTTTTCTCTTTTATTTTCTTCTGTGTTTTTAAGGAAGGCCGCCAGAGCAAAAAAAACTTACAAAACCTTCTTCCCCCGCCACTCCCTAACACCAAAACGCAATGGCCACTAATCTCAACGTGGCTCATAACTGCAAATAGCTCTGGAACGAATTCATCTGACAGTACCGCGGCTGCCTGTCTTTTTCACCAAAATCAATTAAGAAAACGCACATTTCCCCTTCTCCTGCGCCCCTCCCTGCAGGGCCGCAGCGGGGCAGAGGCAGAAGGGGCAGCCCGGACCGGGCGCTGCTTTCCCAGGGCTGCCGGGGGTCGGGGCGGGGAGCGGAGCGCCGGGAGCGCAGCGAAAGGGGATTAACGAGGCGGGGGGAGGAACGCCGCTGGCTCCTCACAACAGGAGCGGGGATGCTCCATGGGGACGGGTGGCGGTGGGAAAGCTTGATTGCCTCACGCAGCCACGCTGTGCCGCGTTCCTCCCTCCCTCCTGGCTCCCTGAAGACCCCTGTGAATTGTCATTCCTTGCCAGTGCAGAGGGGGAATTGGCCATCGGGCTCTCAGAGCATTTTTTATTTGCATGGCTGATGAAGCGCTCCAGAAGGGGCTGCAAGGGAGAGGCAGGTGGGAATTTCGGCGCTGTTTGCTTGCCAAGCGAGGGCAGAGGTGCGCGTTAAAAAGGATTCGGCAAGAAATTTAGGGAGAGAGATTTTGCATTTTGTGGGAGGCAGTGGTAGGAATCAGAGTGGGGTCTCATGCAGTTTTTAAGGCTCCTGACCTTGGGGCTCCTTGCCCAGGCAGGTAAAGGCAGGGAGTGTGCCAGAGGGGCTGCGGCTCCCTCTGCCCTGCGCTGGGTGTGGGGTGGGAGGGTCTGAGCAGGGGCGGTGTATCAGCATCACACCGCTTCCCAAAAAATCCAGCAAGAGTAGGACCCCCCTCCGCGCTTGTTCTTCTGGTTCCACTTCCAGATGGAAAAGAAAGCCAGGTCTAGGGTAAATGGGTTGAGTGATACCAGGGCTTCATGAGCATGCAGCTCCCCAAAAACGCTCTTCTCAGAGAAAGCGAGACAACTGTTCTTAAGAAACAGTAGAGAGACACCTGGCCAAGCGGGGTAAAACCTCTTGAGCATTATTTCTGTAAATGCCTCCATTTGGCTCATATCACCTCCTCCCATCTCTGTTGAAATGCCCTTCTATTAATAAATAACTCCATTCTCCATTACCCCATCTCCACAGCTCACGTTGGAGTAACTGGGAATTTGGGTTTGGTTTTTATAGACATTAGAAATAGATTTTATCTTTATTAAGGGTTCTGTCTCCACCACCCCAACCTTTGCTCCATTGCACAGAGAACAGCAGTGGCTGGAGCAGAGGAAGCAGGACCCTGGGCTGAGCTCAGCAAGGGGAGAGGAAGGAGAACCTCTTCCTGGCTTTGGCCAGGGCAGAAGGGCTTTAAAAGGGCCAGGTTCTTCCCTGTATATTGGTGACCTGTGAGTATGTCTCTATAGCATGGTGTAGAGTGCTTGAGAAAACAAGGGAGAAAATGTGAATGAAGATTATTTAAGAAATTTTGTATCTGAAAGATTTAGTTCTCAAGGGTTCGTTTGTTTTTCCTTTGCAGTGTCTTGGAAAATACCTATTGGGAAGCCTCCTGAATACAGTTGTAGTGCTGAGCCACCACATGAATTTGAGGAAAATTTTCTTTTTCTAGGCTGTGGGTAGCAAACAGTCCCTGGAAAATATTTGAGTTTTAAGTGCATTGGTTGGCTGTGATGGGGCAGGGAAGTCACAGGACAGCATTTTAAGGCCAGCTTGGACGGCAGCATGGTTTCTGGCATGGCAATCAGTGCATGTAAATTAGAATTGTGGTTTCCATTAATACTATCATATATGGATTGGAAGCTGATTTTCCAAGTGCTGTCGTGCCAGGAAAAGTTGTGCTCTCACATAGCCCCAGGCAGCGAACACAAGTGACACAAACATGGTGAGGGTGAGTTCATTTACAACTGTGACTGTTCAAAAAGTATTTCTAAAATTTGCCTTCCCTGCTGTTCCTCCCCCATCCATCCCCCCCTTCCTCCTCCCCTTCCAGCTATGCCAGAGTGAGCTGGGAGGTTTGGTATCCAGCCTTACTCAGGGGCTGCTGCTGGGCTGGCGGGGCTCGGCGCCACAGCTGCGCACCTGGGTGCAGGTAAGGCTCCAGCAGGGTGGGGACTGGATTCTTTCCCGGCCCCTCTCAGCAAACAGCTCCTGCCCTGGAGCCCTGCGTTCCTCTGCCCTTATCTCCCTGTGCAAGGCAAAGCTATAAATGTTATTGGCCATGAAGTTATTCATCCCCTTCTAAGTTACGCATATGCAAAACTGGCTCTCCTGCTGGAATGGGAGTCTCCATACCAAGAGTGGGTGTTTAAAGGTTTATTTTTTTTAATAAAAATCTCCAAGAAAGAAGCATATTAACATATAGCAATATTAATAGCCCTGGGTCTGTATAAACCTAATTATATATGTTACCACAAGTAAATAACCACAGCATTTCTTACAAGGTAAACATACTGTAGCTCCAGGGATGGCCACAATGAGGTGCAGAGCTATAGCCCAGCTCATCTGTGCAGTTGGCAGTGGAGACAATAAGGAGGATGTTGAGGTAGGACACAGGTCCTGTCTTTTTCACAGGCACAACTCATCCCTTTGCTATCCCTGTCCCAGGGATGTGGAATTGGTCCTGCCCTTGGAGTGCTCTGCAGCCTCACTGGCCCACAGCAGCCTCCATCCCAGTTGGATGTGGTGACATTCTTACCAGAGCAGCATGCAGTGGTGGGAGTTGTCAGCAGAGACCAGAATTTCAAAACTCAGAAGACCCCACTGCCTTCTGGGAGTTCATAAAATTCATTCTGGTTCCTACCTGCTGTTGTTTTAAAGTCATTCTTTTCTGAAGAATGATCCAGTTCAAGAAAGAAAGGAGCTATTTTACTTTACTGATAACTAGGAGAATTCAATAATATATAAAGATGGATGGGAGATCTGTTACATCTCTCTGACCTCTGAAGCTGGAAGAAGCCATTCCCCCATTTGTGGCATATCTCCTATTTTATTAGACTCATGCACACCCTGTATCTGTTGTTCCCTGTTTTTCCCCCATTCTGTTGATGGCTCAGACCAAGATCAATGCTTCGAGCCAGCTGGGCCTGGAAACCTCTGGATGATCCAAGCAGCAGTTCCCAATCAGTCCCATCCCCTTCCTTTCTCCTGCTGCAGGGCAGCTCTCTGCAGAGGGTGTGTGGTGCGGGGCTTAAGCAATGTGGGACTGGGCTTTTCAGGGAAGGAAATGTGAGACCCTGGACAGCTTCTGTCCCACATTTCAACTTCCGTGGCCCAGCATCAAACATGTCACTGCAGCCTGAGCCCTCACGGGCCTGATGGAGGAGCAAAAAGAGAGGGCTGGAGGCAGCAGATCCTAATCTTTATTAAATAAGAACAAAGCTTATGCCGGCTAATGAGAAAAACAAACTGATGAAAGATCCAGCGAGCTCCTCAGAAGGACACAAAGAAATTCTCTCTGAACAAGAACAGGCTAAAAATATTACCGAATATTTATTTTCCTGGCAATGTCTTCACAGCCTCCAGATTTGATGCCGCTTCTTTGGGGATTGGCATGGCAGTCACAGCAACTTCAGAGGAGGGCACTCCGAGCTCTGCGTGACGCCAGTCTGAGTCAGGGCAGAAACAGCCAGGACACGAGAGCACAAACTGCCTCGGTGCTGTAAGATGACAGCCAGACCCTGTACACCTCTGCTTCTCTACAGGCAACAGAATACTCACCACTGGTTTATGTCCATCATCTTGTTTGGAGCCAGTGAGTAAGAGCCAGAGATGCCACAGGCACTCTTCTCCAGTTTCATTTCCCTTCTCAACACGGGCTGTTCATTTCCCTTCTCAACAAGGCTTGCAGTGATGCTGAGCATCCTCTGCATCACTACTTCAGACACATCAGGGACAACTAGCTAGAAACTTGGGGCACTAGTTGTCATATCCAGTTTGAACCCACAAAATTCCCCCAAAAGAAATCCAGGACCTGCTGGTCTTACCAGCCCCGGGTCTCCTCCCTGCAGCAAGCTGCAGCCTAAGGAACTGTCATCAGCAAAGGTTTGGGTGTCCTTTGCAAGCAAACCCAAAACCAGATGAAGATTCTCTGATTGCACACGTAACTTTATGAATTCCAAAGCACAGACCATGCCTGGGGAAACCATCAGGATGGGGAGAGTTGTAGGAGGTTGTGATCAGCCCAGCATGCGTGGTGAACCCCGGTGAGCGAAGCTGCACCCGCGCAGGGGTTTGCAAAGGTTCAGCCAGCCCAGCTGGGTTGTGTCTCCTGCCCTTGCCACTTCCCCTGGGCCCCCATTAACCTCTGTCCAGCCCATTATCTCCAGAAATGGTTGGTGGGAGGCAATGCCATTGCTGTGCTGGGTCAGACCACCCAGCCAGGACACGTAACTGTGGGGGCTGCTCAGAAATCAACTCCCAGCTTCACAGCTGCACCCCCTTTCCCATACGGGCCGAGCCCCAAACCTTAGTTAGTATTGAGTACCCACTGAACTTGGCTGAAAACATCACTTCTGAAGGCAAAAGTAGCAAAAAGGCTTGCAGTTCCCCCTCTGCTTCTGCCTTTACTGACCAGGAAACTTCAGCCTCTGCTCTTTTAATGTACTGTGGCTGAACTTGTTGCCAGCAGGTCAAAGGAAACATAATTTACTCGGGCTTTGATTCATTTGATACAGTTTGGGGTGAAAAGGGGGAGGGGGGGGGATAGGAGACGAAGGCAATAAGTGGTGTCAGGAAAGGAAAGAGGTTGCCTGTTTGTGTGGGAACTGGATTAGTATGAAAACGACAGAACCATTTTCTAGCCAAGAGGGCTTTAGCAATGCCAAGAGCATTTTGATCAGAGCAGGGGCTCCCTGTGCTCAGATTGGCCATGATGGGCAGGAGGCAGCCTGAGCATTTGTCTGCAGGGTGCTTTTTATCTCTTTCACTGATTTAGTAGATTGACAAGGGGAGAGGGGTGTTTATATTCTGTATTGGCTGGAGAGTCCTTTCACTGCTCAGGCAGGACCATGGGATGATCAGAGTTCCCTTCTAGCAGCTATCTCTCATCATGTTTGCATCTCCTTAACAGCCTCTTCATCTTGGACCCTTTACCAGCTCCATCATGAATTTCCCTGCCCATTTTCCTGCTGGAAGGAAGCTGCAAGGCTTGGAAGAGACAAATGAACCCACGTGATACTACAGGGGGCTTTTTTTTAGAGACACGTTGGAGGCACCAATTGTCCTACCAATATGTGGAGCACGAAGAGCTCACAGGCACCAAGGACGGGCTGAAATCAAGGGAGTCCAGCCCTTCCCTCACATTGCTTCTGGCTGTGCTTTTTCATGGCAACCTGGTCCAGCTCAACTCACTAGCCTTGTCCCCAGTGTTGCAACCCACAAAATATTGCAAAAACTCCCACTCTCTACCCTGCTCACTCCTTTAGTCACCACCATCAGCCTTGCAGGAGTCAAGGGCCATGCTGAGCCTCTTGATGGAGGTTTTCCTTCAGGTATCTAAGCTTTATCTTGGCTATGGGCTTTAGGACAGGACTAAACTGAAAGCAGGAGCCAGCAGCTTTTGCAGAGAGCCCCTCCTGATGACAATGCCTTTGGGTCACCCCACACACCTCACTGGGCTGCGTGCTCTTGGACCAGTCTGATGCTTTCAAACACAGATTGCTTCCCCCTTTTTGTGGGGGAAAATAGAGGAAAAGGGCAACATCCCATGTGAGAACTTAAATATTTGACTCTCCTGCTTTTGTCCTGACTGACTGCTGTTTACACAGGGGTGAAGAGGCCAGGAGGAAGCAAAGCGATGTGGCTGCTGTGGTTTCAGTTCTCACTCCACCTTGCTACTGAGAAACTGGACCCGTGGTTTGGTTTGTGGCTGGGGGGGAAGAGGAATGACTCTTGGATCTGATCCCTGCTGGGAAGGCTCTTTCAGTCCCACAGAGGCACCAGCAACACCAGTGGGGGCTGGGGAAACAGGAGAGAAAACCAGCCCCCCCAGGAAGCCCCACTCCAGCAGCTCACAGTGCATTAATATTCACCACAGAGGCAGGGGTGTAAATTCAGCACTATCTCCTCAGAGTTTGCCGTTTATGCCATTCATTTCACATAGATGTCACTACTGCCTTATGAGCACTCCTCCGAGCCAGCCGCTTAAATGGACCCAGTGCATTATAGTAATGGAGTAACTGTATAAAAACAATGAAATCCAATCTCTTTAAACTGATTTGATGTCTGCCTGAACCACAACATTTCCTGCTAATGGCTTCCTTCATTTTGTAATCATGATCTCCACCTGATCAGATTACAGCTGTTTTTAATTACAAAGCTAATAGAGTTTGTAGGCAGTGTCAGGCAGACAGCGCATGCCTGGGGTGGGCACAGGGTGGAGTGGAGCTGGTGGGGCACTGGGTGACTCTTAACACACCCAGCTCGTCAAGCTGACTGTCAAAACACTGGGAGCAGGGGGCAACTAGGAGGGACAGTGATATTTTTCAGCATGGAGCCAGTATGCTGCTGTCCAGGTCGGTCTCTGTGACAGCAGACAGCCCTGGGCTGTGCTCCTGCTCCATGTTCTTGCCACTGGGCCAGGCAGCTGGTGATGCCCAGAAGATTCATGACATGTGTTGGTGTTCCTGCAAGGCAGGTGGCAGGGTCACAGGGAGGCATGAGAAGGGCAGAAAGAGCTCTTCTTGATGGTGGAGTAGAGAAAGAGAAAGGGAAAAAAGAACCAGACCAGAATAGGAATGCATGGTGCCATTTGACTTTTTCAACTGATGGGGTAGGAAGGAGCATTGCAGATAACTGACAGTGGAAAAAGCCCTAGAGATTGATGTCTTTCTTATGGGATAGTGCATTCAGCTGCTGGGTCTGCATCCTTTTCCTCAGCCCAGGCAGAGAAACCCCAGGGATTGTGTCCACAGCACCACCCTGTCCCCACTGGCCTTGTTTAGTCCAGCAGTTTGTTTGTGTATTGATTACTCCATCTCTCTTGGTTAGGGACATGGATCAGCATAGCTGCAGGGAAAGGAGAAGTTTAAAAGAGCTGTTCCCAAGCAGTACTGGGCAGGGATGTTTGTATCCAGCAGACCATGTGCATGCACTGCAGAAGAGCTCCAGTTTGACTCTAGTGGTGGAAAAAACTCTGGGTGTGTTACAGTAGTGCTGGGTATCTTGTGTTGATGTTTAAGATTCAGCTGAGGTTGTGCTCACTTGAAGCTGGGTGACCAATCTTGGCAGAGAAACAGCAGCATCTCCCTGTCATACCTCTCTGTCCTGGCACGTGAATCTTTTTTCCCAGCCTGGTGGAGCTACTCTTGTCTAGCAGACCATAAGGCCAGGCAAGTGGCACAGCTCGAGGGTGAGGTGCCCAATTACAGAGCTGGGGAAGTGGGGAGCAGGCAGGTGCAGCACCCCAAGGCAGCCCAGCCCCTGGGAGTGTGTTCCTGAGCAGTGTGACCCACACCAGAAGTGCCCTGCTCAGTTCACTCTCCTGCAGGAGGTGTTCATCCCTTGCTCTTACCATGCCAGAGCTGCACATGTCGGGTGATGCACCAGCTTTGTAAATGATTTAGGGTCTGCATCAAGAGCCCATCAATTATGTACCCTGGGACTTAATTATTTAGCTTGACAGGAGTCTCTCCCCTTAATTTCATTGTCTTCTCAGTCTCCCGTTTCACTGTGGATGCTCTGCTGGGAAGGGTGCACTGTTTCTGCTTCTTCTCTGTATTGCTCAAACTCATCTGTTTCCCCCTTCCCTCAGCAGATGAGGAAAACGAGACCCAGACATGATTCCAGGGCAAGGTGAGGGTCTGGGCCCTTGCACCATCACTGCTGTGCTCTGCCCTTGAGTTGTCAGGGACTGGACTCTGACACTGGTCTAAATGAGCAAATCTAGGAGGTTTTGGGGATGCTGTAGGTGAGATGGATGCTGGGGTGAATTTCTGTGATTTCTAAAGTCCTTTCTGACAGCTGGTCACCCACCAAGAAACAATGAAAAGAGTTCCAGCAGCCCTTCCAGGTGCTCCCTGGCAGCAGAGGGATCCTGCCTGGGGTGATGCCTGCCTGTTACACTGAGAGCCATCAGCACATGCCATCGTTCACTCCTCTCTTCCTCCCTGCTCTTTTCTTCCCTTCCATCTCTTCCTTTGTCTGAACTTTTAAACTTCACGTCTGGTGCAGATTTTTACAGTAACTCAAGCCTTTGAGGATTGTTAATGATGGGATGTTTTCGCAGCAGCATTAAAATGCACTCTAAAAATGCTGAGTATCAAGTCAGTCAGTCACTGCTGCTGGGTCGTGACAGCCACAGGAGAGCAGAGGTGAGAGCAGTGGTCATGCTGGAGGGGCACAGCTCGGGCAGGCAAGGCCCTGGATTTGACAGGATTTCCTCTCCGCGCCGTCTCCTTGCCATAGCTGGGTATGTTTTTAAGCATGTTTATCTTTCGACCCTCAAAAACTACCTTTCCCTAAAATAAATAAAACCAAGACTGGGAGTCTAGGATTTTAAAGCAACCCTACAAAAACAAAGCAGTGTGTGCAGATCAGTTGTCACCAGCAACCCTGCAATAACAAAATAATACACGCAACCCTATACAACACTGAAACAACCGCCACGGGCATGCGAGGAAGGAAATACACTTTCCAGTGTCGAGCTTAACAAGACTTTGTTCTGCAGTAAACTCAGGGGTCAGAAGGGGGATGTAAGGACCAAAACACCTTGAGCAGTGTATCTTTAATGTCACGCAGCAGGCAGGGCTGTGGGACACGCGGCAAACACCACTTCGTTAGCGCGGGGTTTAATAGTCTGGAAAAGGAAAAGAAAGCGAGGGTTTGCGATGAAACAGGAAGTTCCTTCAAATCCTGGAGCCTTTGAAGAATTGTCAAAGGAATGAGAAGTCTGAATGTTTGAAAAGGCTCCGGGTTGTGGAGCCAGAGGGGGCAGGGGGACATGGAGAGCGAGGCATCGAGCACAGACCTTCTCCAGACCCACACTCCGCTCTTTGTTCCCCTTTTCTTTTTTTCTTAAATTATTAGATCTTTTTTTCATTGCTTTTTTTGCCTCTCTCACACACATGCACTTTCATAGGGCAGCAAGAATTTTTTTACAGTTTCAGCAAAGCCCCAGTCCTACCCCATGGCATTGCTGGTGTGGCATTTCCCACACCTTGCTGCAGAACAGCACGTGGAAGTAGCTCCGTGATCCAGGCTCTGCTCATGCATGACGCACAAACCATTTTTTTGAGGAAGTCTTTAGAGAGTTTGAAAAGTTCTGGTTAGCTGCCTTTTTTATATTTTTAATTAGTTTTTTTCTGCCTCTTCTATTTTTTGGGTGTGGCGTTTCTGTGTAGCTGCAGGAGCACACAGGCAATGCCTCCACTTCTCCCAGTGCCTGATCAGCCAAGAGCAACCAAAGAAAATTCCTGTATGATTTCTGAGGCATTTTTCTCAGCATTTGAAATGCAAATATGCTGAAAAAGAGTTGCTCAGTGGCTTAACTATTACTAGAGGGAATCTGGTTGCGCAAAACTGGTGATGATGGTGATGATAACGATGATGAAAGGCTGGTTCAGGGTTGAATTTAATGACCTGTGGTGTGCCAGTAAAAGGGCCTGGAGACTAGAACTGGGAGAGATTCTCAGCCAGCTGAAGGCATCAGGAGGATGCCCAGTGCTGGAAGGGTACCTGCAGGCACATCTTCACAGGGAATGGGTTTCATTTCCTTTCAAGCCCAAGGTGAGGAAGATGAGCTTTTTCTTCCTATATACTGAGGGAAATAGGATCTGCCCTTCCCAGGCAAGAACTGCTGGTGATGAGTTGCCTTTTCCTCTTGCAGGGTGCCTCCCCAGTGCCCAGAAATGGCAAGACATGACCAGTGAGGGGGCTGAGAGGGAGCACCCAGCTGCTCTGCAGAGAGGATGAGCCTGGTGAAAGAAGCCTGGAGGGAGAGCCGAGACACTGTCATGACACCGTGCTTTCCTCTGTGCTAATTGTACGCTTGGGACCAAATTTAGACTGGTGTAACTCTGCTGAAATCACCAGGGATTAATTTGGCCTCTGGTGGTTCCATTGTTTCAGCTAAATGAGTCAGAAGAAGCAGCGTATTCTTATCTGCACACAGTGGGGCGGTGGCAGCAATGGCTCAGCGAGGCAGACCCCAAAAGCAGCGTGACTGGGACCTGGGATCGGGGCTTCCACGAGACGAATGGGGCTGCAAGAGGAAATGTTTTGACATTTGGGTTATAGATGGAGGCAGGCTCAGCGTGGGTGCGAGTGGTGCTCACCGCTGCTGCAGGCAGAGGGGAAGGGGGCTGGCAGGTTCCCTGAATATTCGGCGGTGCCGTTTGGAGTTCCTCAATTCTTCGGCCATCGGAGAGGGAAGCTGTGGCTCTGGAAGGGGCACGTGGTGTCAAAGGGGACTTCACACCACTTCCCGGCCTGGCGAGAAAGGGAGCCCAGGCTGGAAACGTTCAAAAAGCACCGGCTGCATCCCTGGCTGCTCGTGCTTCTGACAGTGGCTGGGTGTGGGGAAGGAGTGATGGGACAGAGCACAGGCTTGCACGGGGCTGGAATAGATGTTTTGGGCAAAAGTTTTGACTGCTAACCCAAGGCAGTGTGCTGGTTTAGCATGTTATGAATACCCTCAAACTTCTGGGAAATTGAGGATGATTTGGAAAACCATGATTTTTCCAGCCCAGGTCAGTACAAGCCATTTCCAAGCAGAAAGATGTTTGCTGGAGGGCCTGCAGGAGCTGTGTGCCTCACCCAGCCAGCATCCAGCCTTGTGGCAGGCAATTTTGGAGGGGAAATGGAGCAGGCAATGGAGATGAATGTTCCCCTTCCCATGCCTGTTGCTGCACCCCATCTCCCCGTTTTCCTGCTGTACCTGCTGGACAGAGGAGCACAAGACTTCAGTCTCCAAGGCTGTCAGCCTGGCACATTTTGCCATGGCCAAACACTCTTTAAAGCAAGTACAAAGGCAGATCTTCTTCTGAGGATGGAGATAACAATAGGTGGGAAGGGCGGGGGAGAGCAGACCTGGAGCCTCGCTGCTCCCAGCGCTCTGTACCTCCACAGCTTGAACGGGCGCATTCCCAGGTCCGGAGCCGGATAATAAGCAGAGCCACAGCAGCTATTCAGGAGGCTCTGACCCTGGCTAGGTAACTACATAATGAGCCTGTTTGAATTGCTCCCGTCCCTGCCAAAGGGGTGGGATCGGGGGATGCTTTTGTTTGCAATAATGAACCTGTAATTATGCTACATTTCTTGGTTTTAGCCGCATTTTGTGTGTGTGTGTTGTTCTCTTTGTATTGACAGATTTATGGCCAGGATACGCCGCTGCACCAGAAGCCGAACGGCACCGTGTGGAGACTGTCTGACTGTCGTCTCAGAAAGGTGTGGGGAGAGGAGAAGGAGGGGGGGTCCTTGCACTACCTCAGTCCCCGAAGGGTTAAGTAAATGTATTAAAATTAATACAGATGGCACAGGTGCTGCCTTTCCAAAAGTCACAGGTTTCAGCAGGGCAGGAAAAAAAATCTTTTGGGCTCCAGGTGAATTAAAATTGAAAAAAAAAAAGTAGGGAACAAAATAAATAAATAGCACATACCAGACTTCAGCTCCAAGGCGCTCAATAAAATTACACTTTGAAATGCAAGGATTAAGCAGAGTAGGTGACAAGGTGACTTTGTTAACAGGCTAATCTCTTGCCTTAACAGAGACAGGGGATTTACATGTGACTGCACAAAACTGCTTTATGGTCTTCTTTCCAGCTGGAGAATGTAGGAAGGGGGAAGGAGGAGATGGGACAGGGTTGGAAGTTTTAGAGCCATTTCTAAAATGGGTCTAAACTATGTTTTTCTTATTGTTTTAGGTTTGTTTTGTGGGTTTTTTTAGCAAGTCTGCATGGAACTATGTCATCAATAATAAGCCATTTCCAAAAGGTCCAGGTAGTGGATGATGAAGATGTACAGAATAATAAATAATTGGGTAAAACCATTTTTGGTGTGATTTCTTCCGAAATGGTTTTATTTGCTTTCCTATAAAAAGCCAACCAGTATCATGGGCTATCCAAAATGCTATGTCAGGACTACTTTTCTCTGAGTCTTTCTCCAGATTTCAACACTTCTTCACCAAGGAATGTGTGAATTCTAAATCCAGGGTTGTTTTTTCAAATAGCCCCTCTGTTCTTGGGCAGGGAGGGGGAGAAATATTTTTTTTTTAATAATAAAAAAATCAGAGGTCTTTACATTTCTGTCCATTACTAAGAGGAGACAGTGATGAGCAAATGAACATGAAATGAGACCTGGATCCCCCTGTGAAGGTTTGTATCATACAGTACCCACTCCTCTGTGCCCAGGGTCCAGCCACCCCTGCCATCCCTCCCCCTGCAGCAAGCAGAGTGCCCCTGGCTTTTCCATTTAACTCCTTCGAGTGTCAGTGTGGATCTCCACAGTGAACATGGGGAAATGTGGGGAAGCAATTAGGTCAAACTTTATCCAGGCTTCTTTGTCTCTGGACGAAAATTACTATGAGAAAACCAACTACTGCATAGGGTTCATCTGAAATTCAACAGAAAACAGGCTGAGCATGTTCTCTGGTTTTAAATAGATCTGGTGAAAGTATTTATCATGTTGTATTTGTTGCAGCATATCTGGGGTATTTGTGGTGACTGCAGACAGAGGAACAGATTCTGTATGGAAACTTGGTGTCAGATCCCCAGCCCATTTACAGATTCATGTGCTGGACCATTTCTGGATGAGATTTCAGCTTTTTCAAGCGGGTGAAGATGATCTCATCTATAAGGGCATGGAAACAGACATCCTAGTGAGGGAGGAGAAAGCTGCTTTTCCCCTAGCTTTGATGCTGGGGTAGCAGGAGGAAAGACAGTTTCATTCAGAAGAGTTGTGCACCCCACTTGAGTACGACTGTTTGAACATTTCCAAACAATCATCCCAAAGAGATGATCTGCTGAAAAATGTTTAAATTATGTGGTTGAGCATTACCCCTCAGGGTTGCATCCAGTCCTGCATTTCAAGCTACCTTTTCAGGAAGGTGAGTGTAAAGGCTCAGCAGTCCATCTGCCCAAAACAGCCACGGCCAGCTTGTCCATGGACATGGCAGGAGGTCATGGAGCCAACAGGAATACAGGCAGAGCTCAGGACTGCAGTGGTGTGGTGGGAGGGGAAGTGGAGGGATGGGACAGGGCTGTCACCCAGCATGGCTGTCACCATTTCCCTTGGGAAGCCATCCAACTCCCCCAAGAAAATATTCAGCTTTGCATTGAGTTGAGCAAACTTGATGAAACAGCCAGTCCAAGCCCCAGCTGTAACTCGGCCAGTGAGGACCTGCAGTATTGCTCTGGGTCCCCCCTGTCCCTCTGGGTATCAGGGATAGCCAGAGCACATCCTCCACACAGCTTTTGGATGACAGTGGAACTCGTCTGCTCACCACTGCCAAGGGTTTGGGGTTGCACGGGGCCATGCAGGCAGCCGTGTGCCAGGTCCTAGCAGGGCTCATCAGAGGCAGACTGCTGACTGCGGGCACACCAAGCACTTTCTCAAGCTAGGATAGAAGAGAAAGTAAAAATTACCCACTTTAAAAATCAGGCACAACCTCAACTCTGAAGTTTATCCATTGTTTGGATGCTAAAACATATTCAAACCTAGCAGCAGACACTTATTCTGTGCAGGAATCTGACCAATTGTTTCCCTTCTCTCTCTTGTCCTTATACCTTAAATCATTTTGACCTCTAATTGGCCCTAATTTGCCCACAGACGGCCCTGGGACCCTTCAACACATTTGCTTGTAATTGGGTCTCTTTGTTATTTTTCTAGAGAGCCACTGTTGGTTGTTTCTTTTTGAAAACACTGTGGCATATCACTGAGAAGCCGCTTTTAAATGAGCCCTGCTGGAGGCCAGGAGAGCCCTGTGAAAGCCCAGCAGAGAGAGACAGGGCTATCTAAACGCAATTATCATATCACTGTGAAAACGTGAAACAGCCTGAGCTTAAGCAAACATCACCCGCCCCTGGGCTGAGGGTGGTAAAAGCTTTGCAGGGAGGTGCGGGGTTGAACCCATGGGAGAGGTTATCCTGCCATCACACCTTTCACCCAGCAAAGCAGGGAATGTCTCTCTGCCTGTTGCTTTCTGCGGCTGTCTGTGTAACCGGGCCATGTGTTTTCCTCAGTGGTTTTATTTAAATTCGCTTTATTCCAGCGTGATGGCTTGCAAGGAATTGCTGTGGTACAGCCACGGGCACTGCTCTGCAGAGCAGGAATGGGACGGCCCAGGAAAGGAGCAGCAACAGCAGGGAGTGACTGCCAGCAGACAGCGCTGCCCCAGCCAGGCCCTGTGTGTGCCACTAATCTGCTGTGGCCACAGTTCGCCCTTAGCCCTGCTCCTAATGTCATCAAGATCTTAACTGTCCAGAGCGAAGTTAGGACAGTGAGGGATGATGCTGCAGGCAGATAACATCTGCACTGCCTCCTGCACTAATGGACACTCGCTCTGTAACCAGTCAGCCCTGCAGCGTGGAGACCTCTCGTTAATATTTGGGCCGTGCAGACCTTACAATCAAGTTAAGCTACAGAGCTGTTGAGTCTCTGACCACAGGTTTTTGTGCCAATGTTCCTCTCAGAGTTTGAAGCTGGTGGCCAAGAACATGGGAACTGCAGTGTGTCCCATAAAGCTGTTTTAATGCCAGATCCCAAATAAATGTATTTACCATGGATTACAGCAGTCACACAGGCAGCACTCCCACTGCCTTGGGACAGGTTAGCAAACTGCATCTCACATTCTACAGAAAGTCAAGTGAGCCCTGGCTGGCAAGGCTGGGGCTAAGGCTGGATTTCTGCTCTGTGGATGGGAGTTTTTCATTGAGTCAGTCTGTTCACGTGTGGCTCCAGCAAGGAAAAGACTCTGCTGTTTCCACCTGGCTGGCACTTGTGGAGGTCAAATGCAATTGAGGATGATGTGCTGCTCTGCAAAGGTAGCAGGTATGATGATGCCTCCTGTCCCTCAAGGTCATGCACTGAGACAGGCATGGCAAGATGGTGTAAAATGTAAGATGCACATGTTTGGAAGGAAGAGAGAGTCCTGCCCTACCACCATGGCTGTTAAATATAGCTGAAACCAGCAGAGGTTGATCTTTAGAAACAGGAAAACCCCAAAAGTCCTCCATTGCCCATGGATAATTCTTGATCTGTGGGGCTGGAAGATGTACTTTCTAATGGTCAAGGCATCTAATTGGAGTTAGACATCTAATTATGTGGATGGAATTAGCTCAGTAAAGTGAGTCTTAATACTTGGCAGCAGGACTCCTAGTTATTTAAAGTTATTTAAAGTTCCTACCATGGTTTACCAGCACATAACTGGGTTTCAGGCACTGGGGGAAGAAGCCCATCAAAGTGTCCCCCTTCCCTCCCCAGGTCAGATCATGCTCAGCCAGAATGATGTGAAAGGGGCAAGACTCCTTTGCCCCAGTCTCTACCAGCTGGGGCAGATCACCCAAAATACCAAGCTCCAAATGCAGCTGGCACAGAGAGACTCCAGGTGTGACTGAAGTGCTGGTTTCAGCCCAGAGATCAACTGCAGTCCTGCAACTGCAGTCAAGGAAATTCCTGTTCTAAAGGTAACATGGAGCCAACAGGCCTGAGGGTGAGGTTTGGGATCCACACTGCACCCAGGCATGGCTGGGTCCTTCCTTGGAGCACAGACTGGGCATAGAGAGCACAGTGCTCCAAAGCAGGGCTGGACACTCTTGAGTCTGCAACAATGAAGCTGGGAAGCATTTTGTGGTTGTCTTCAAAATCTGCATCTCTTTCCTGACTTTACTGTAATTTTTTCCCACTGTTTTTCTGATGTTTCTGTCCAGGTTGCTTAAAATCCAGGACATTTTATTTCTGCTGATGAGGTTCTGGTCAGATGTGGAATCTTGCTGGGGTTCAACAGTGGATCCTTGCTGTAACACCCCAAGCCTTTACAGTGTCCTGGCAGATGCTGGTCCTCAAAAGTATATTTAGATACTGGATCCTTGCCCTTGAGCTCCACGTGCCCAGGGTTTTTGTATATGCAAATATTTGCCAAGTCAGGGCTCTATTTGTATTGCTTGTTTAATAATTTAAGTTTATATTTAAGTTTCTGATGCTCTGTTAATTTTTTTTAATCCAGCCATAATTTTAAGGAAAGAGGTTTCTTGCTTTGCTTTTTAAGCAGATGTCTGAAGTGTCACTTGTGAGTTCAGCATGTTGCTGCAGTAGTGGGTCCAGTGGTTTGAGTTGGTGTCTCTAGTTTTGAGCAATAATGAAAGAACAGGAGAATTGTACTGTACAAAGTTATACTGTCCCATCACCATTCCTGATGTTCTTTTATCCCAGTGGCTGCTAGGACATGCTTTCTGCTGTCAGAAAGGTCTGTGCTTGTGCTGAGTCAGAAACCTGGTCAGCTGTCCTGCCTCTCAGCAAGACAAACATACCAGAATATGCCTGTACATGCCAGCTCCTCTGACAAGCCAACATCTCTCGGGGGCTTGGATACCATCCCTGGCACAGGAAGGAGATATTCATGTCATGGACACCCTCTGCACCACCTTGGTCAGATCTGGAGAAAGGACACAGTGGGGACAGTGGCATGGGAGTTTGTTCCTGCTGTTCTCTGACAGCAGTGCCTGGAGCAGCAGAGGGTACTGGTTTCAGGGCTGCTGTTCAGCACTAGAAAATTCCCCTTTCAACAATTCTCTGTTTTATTAAAACAAAAAAGCTTGAATGCTCAGGCAGGAAGAAGTCATTTTTCCAAAATAGACAGTGATGAATTTGGGAAAATTGGAGGCAGGCCAAGGAATTATAGCAGACTGAAAGCTGGGTGACTTTCCTGGGAGTGACCAGAGAAGATTTCAAAGCCACCAACCCCCCCTTCCCCACCACTGCCACAGAAGAGCTGAAACCTTGGCGAGCAGAGGAGTCACTGCCACCACTGCTGCTTCCTTTTCTTGCTGCCAGATAAAGAGGACAGACTCTCCTTTTTCACTCCATTCTGCTCACACAATGGGCAAAGGGGATCAGTGCCAAAATTACAAGTGTGAGCCCTTAATGCATCAGGTTGAACAATGGGCTTTGGAGGCGTCTGCCTTGTCGCGAGGAGCAGTACAGCTTAGTTCTGACTACCCAGTGCCATGGAAAAAAAACCTCATTGTCCTGGCAAAATGCTCCCCAGAATGAAAACACCCTCCTCCTTCTTTCTTCAGCTTCCTAATGGGAAGCAAAATAACAAACCAGGCCCACAATTAAACAAACATGCCACTAACTGAGCCGAGCTCAAGTGTAACAGATGTTGTTGCAGTTGGACCAGGCTGGAGGCCGGGAGCAAGCCACGCTGGCTGCTGCTGCTCCTGGGATGCTGTTGCTGAAGGGGGTTCTTTGCCACACCACAGCCTCTCCTTCCACTAGTCTTTCTTCCTTTTTCTCTGGTATGCCTTTTTTCTTGCTCTCCTCCTTGTCCTGGTGCATCCTCAACTGCTCCACCTCATCACATTTCATTCATCACTTCATCCATTTCACTTTTTAGCACTCAAAACCAGAGGTTTTGTTTCAGAAAAGCTCAAGAGATGGGACAAAGCCATGTCAATTAACTTTTTAGGCCATAGGAGAATGAAACCATTCCTTTTCTCCATTTCATTTTTCTTGATCTGTCTCATCACTGGCACTCAGGCTCCACAAGGATAATCAATGCCACCTCCCAGTTCCTGCAGTCCCCCAAAGTTTGATGGCTGTGGTGCAAGTGGCTGTGAGGCTGTAGCTCAGCACACCTGAGATTCCCACCCCAGAAGTGCTTCTCCTCCAAATATTACAGGCATCACTGCAACACAGGAAATTTGGTGCTTGAGAGGTGACAAAGACAGCTAAAGAAGGGCAAACAAAAGGGAAATTGTGTCCTTTTCATATCTGGCTGAATCCATCTTCTCTGCAGCTTTAGAACTCTGGTGTAATCCATGATGGGAGTCTTATTACCTCCAAGGCTTAAAGTCCCTGACTCCCCACCTGGCACCAACTGATGCCTCTGATAGCCCATGCAGCCCCTCATTTATGAGGATCTGTCCTTCCAACTCTGTGTCAAAGGGACCAAAATAATTTGGCACAAGGCAGAATCAGAGGCTGCTTGGCCTTGCTGGTTCCTCAGCAAAGCTGTGCCAGGCTTCTATTACTGCCAGAGGAGCAAGAGGGACTCAGGGCTGGGTGACAGCCCAGTGGCACTCCAGGGCTGGGGACAAACTTCACAGGCTTTGTGTGACTCCCTAAAGCAAAGCCTCCTTCTCTCATCTGAGAGCCATGGTCACCAACACCTTCCTGAGGTGTTTGGAAGAGGAATACAGGGCTGTACATTGGAGCAGCTGTGCCCACACACATCTTTGGCTTGTCTTTTGTTCTACTTGCTCTTGCAGTTACCAGCCCTGTGCAGTGGGGTTTTGCTTTGCCCCAGGCTGCTGTAACACTGCGACTTCTTTGACTATTAATAGAAGTCTAAGGAAGTAAGAAAAGTTAACTTCTCTTTCTCCTTCAAGCAGGGAACCAGGAAGATCCTTAAATCTTTCCTAAGGTGTCTCAGAACAGGGACTGTGCCAGCATAGAGGCCCTCAGAGCCACATGTCACCAGCAGAGTTTGGGACTGGAGCATCCCCCACCTGCCATGCTCAGAAATTCTATACAGTGGAGGAGGTAAGCAGCTCAGAGTGCAACCTTGCTTGGTTTACCCTGTTTGTTGGGCAGGACAGGCTGGATACCCTGAGCACTGGCAATATTAAGCCAACACCACCTCTCAATGCTCTGCTGTGATAAGAAACCAGCCAAATGCACAACTGGTATGAACCAGGGCTGCTAGTTCAGCACTCTGATGGGCAGAGTGAGAACAGCACAGACAGAGAGAGCCCCAGCCAGAACAGGCTTTTATTGCTCCCAGTGCAGTGCTGAGTAGCATTTCCACTCATATGACAAATTTATGAACAAGCAACAAGGAGCCTTTGGCAGAAAGCATCCCTGTTGTCAAAACTCCTTCCAGGTGAAAATGAAAACCAGTTTGAGGTGAACATCCAGGTGTTCCAGACCAGGGAGGTACTGGAAGTAAATAACAGCAAACCAACCAACCTATCCCCTTACTTATCACCTAAGATTTGGGGATTTTATACTTTTGAACTGCTTACACTGAGATAAAGCACCTTAGATAGAAAATTTGCTGGAGGTATTGTGTTTTACTTCCTTTTTCCAGTTGTAGACACAATGCATGCACATAATGTGACTGCACTTTGATAAATACAGCAGCAAATGACTAGGAATTACCATCCAGAAGTAGATGTAAAATTATAAAACTTCAAGTAACCCTGTCCTATAAAACAGTGTGCTTTTTTGAAAAAATGCATCCTTCATCTCACTGCCCTTTATTCTTCACCCCATCCATTTAATTTAAACCACGAATTTACATCTGTTCGGTTCCCCCACTCTGTTGCCCACAGAATCTTTTATTTTCACAGCAGCTTGGAAATGCAGATTTTGTGACTAAGACCTAGAGAAACACACCTTGTTACAGCAGTGTATCTGGGCTGTGGCTGCAGAACAGCCTCCCTCCTCTCAGCAGCTCTGGGGGTCACTGGATGCTGCTCTGAGCCTGTTCAGGATGCTGAGTAGCAAAATGAAAGCAATTTTTGGTTTCATTAGGTTTTATGGCCAGCTCAGTGTATTGAGGCAGTTTTTTACAGGGTCAAGTGAAAAGGAGGGGAAAAGAGGGAGACCAAGTAGGAGAGTGTGCTCAGCAGAGAGATTGGCTGGGGATGCTGCAGAGCTGCTTCCTCCAACCCTGTTTCTTTAATGCTGGTACATTATATATCTTGTATGGATGCTTGTTCTGGTTCCTGCTCAGTTCATTGACCAGGACATGCTGTTTAACAGAGTCCTTCCCTTATTCCCATCCCAGCAAAGATCTATGTGGTATCTGTACTTAAAGCCCATTTAATTTCAGTCTTCTGTATGCAGGACTATTTTGATAGAGCTGGGGAAGTAATGACACAAATAGTTGATAGCACAAATAGTTGTGCTGGCAGATCAGAAGAGGTGGCAACCTCTGGATGAGGGCCATGAAAAGCAGCTGTGGACAGACACCTCTGCACAGAGTTTGGCTGCAGCTGGAACAGGATGCACAGCCTAGAGCTTCAGTCACCATTCCATCAGGTCAAAGGAAGGGGAAGAGTGAATCAGTCCAGAACAAATGAAAACTATTCTTAATGCTGGCTCATAAAATTAAAGGCAACTTTTAAAATCTCAGAAAAAAAAAATTGGCTAATCTTCCACCACTCTCTTATTTCTGTTGTCAATCTAGCACCTGGCTTAATTCCCATCCCAGACAAAAGTAGAAATACCAGGATACCACAAGTAATTGTTGGTGCTGTAGCTCTTCAGGTCAGGAAGAAGCAGAAGTAGTGGGGATTTCTCATGAATTATCCTACCAGTTTCTAAAAGTGTATCTGTACAGTCTTGAGTGTCTCAGCCTCTTCTAGAGCAGACACTGTAAGGCTGCAATGGTCACAATTTCTGATTGTGACTCAGTCCAATTTGGCTGCAACATCTCAGATGCCTCATCCCATGATCTCTGGAGCTCTCCACGCACTGCTTCATGTCCAAGTGAGCATTTACTGGAAAGAGAAAGTAAAGTGAAGGGGTAGCACCCCCTGTGACACAGAGCAAGAAATGAAGACAGGACTGAGTGAGGCTAAAAATGCTGTGTGGTGGCAATCTTCGACCATTGTAACAGCCCTCGGGAGAGCTGCTACAAACCAGAATAGCTTGTGACAGCCCTGTGGGGCCAGAGCCAGAGCAAGGAAGGTGTCAGCCAGCTCTGTCCCCATCACAGAACTGAAGCTTAGCATGACTTGGAAAGCAAAGGATCTGTTTTCTCTGTCTTGTAAATGGGGATCCACAGATGCCAGATGATCAGGGCTCTTTTAACAGAAAATGCAAAATAGAAGTATCATATAACCCTGCAATCTGCTGATCTTTCATCCAGTGATTACTTTCTTTTAGATCCTTCTTCTGTCCCTCCTGGATGGAGCATTCACTTTTGCAGGGCATTGGCAATGTGATGCCGTGCTCATGCAGGCCTGGAGGTGCCTTGCTTTTTCCAGTACAACGTGACCTCTTGCTGCAACCAGACCTGCCCATAATCCTCAGGTCACTGGTGACAGCATGCCTGACATCCACTATGCCTACAAACATTCCAGGAGATCTCTCTGATGCAAAGCCCCTTCGGCCATGCGCTTCTGTGTGAGGCAGCCTCCATCTCTTTGCATTTCAATCCCATCCATCTACAGCCAATCATCTGGGAATCTTGTCACTTGCATGAAGTCCTCTGCTCCATAATTACAAGGGCCAAACTAAGGCCTTAAAATGGTTTGTAGGTGATCCAGGTGATGAGGATGTGACCTAAGGTATCAATACTTCCAGCAATAAAGGAGCATCATCGTGTTAGCTAATCCCCTTCAGGGGCTGGTATGTGGCAAGCACTGGAATGCACTGCTTTTCTTCCTCTGGCTTGATATAATTACTTTCAGTGTTATTTAAAGCTCTGACTAATCACAGGCAATGGCCAGGTTTATAATGCAACAGTGTGTAGCCTGAAGGAAATTCTGGCATAATTACACTGTATAAATTCCCCCATTAGAAATGACACTGCATTGGCATTGTGTATGAAGCAGCCATGGTCCAGTCAACTGGCTGGGTGAAAATCTATCTGACCCTGTTGATATCTTATTGGCACTTTTTACAATGATGAGACATGACAGAAAATGGAAGCCAAAGGCTGTACAGTCTCTCCTTTCCTCTTGATGTCTTCATCTGTGGTTGTTTTCTTGCCTGGTTTTCTCTGGGTGAGGCCTTGCTCAGTTCTGATCACTCCCAAGTAGAAAAAGAAGCATGTGGTTATGGTACAAATCACAAAAGCCCATAGAAATCCTGACTGGGGTTGCATCATTTGCTTCAAGGAGCAATTACTCCCCTAGGTCCTATGCCTTCACTGCAATGGGATTTTGGACCATATTAGGATTTGTTCCGACCTGGCATTGCCTTGCTTCATGGCAGGGTAGTGAGAGCCAAGCTGCTCTCCTGCTGGTTTTAGCTCATGCCAATGGAGCAGCAGGGTGTTGCGATGGGCTAATTTGTCAGATCCTGATATGTTACTCTGCAAAATGTTTGCATGATATATTTTTTCCCACTGCAGTGTTAGGGCTGTGGCACATTTGGACGGCCTGGGAAGAGGGAGACTGCACCCTTGTTTGGGAGGACGATGATAGAACCCTCAGGGCTGTGGCCAATGCCATTTGGGCAAAGGAAATCAAACACATTTCCAGTTTTGGAGCCCTGATTTAATGTAGGACAGGGAAGGATTTTTACCTTTTTGGCTATTATCTTACATAAGGATCAGAAGAGAAAAAAATGATAATCCAAATAAATTCAATTAATATTGGTTATAAAAACAAAAGCTTGTATAGAACTTCAAAGTAGTTTTATCACCTTGCTGAGGAAGGTTCAGGAGGGAGCCACTGAAAACATATCTTAAACAACAGGCTTTCTAGCAGCAGAATAGCAACAAATGGTGATATGGTTCAGAGGTTGGGACAGGGCAGTTGGATTCTCCCTCTAACCAGGGAGACCTGAGATACTTCAGGTGTGGGGAATGGGATCTGGAGCCTTTTCAGATCTTCAGTTTCAAGCTGACTCAGGAGACCAGCAGGTCTCCAACACTGGCAAACTTAAAAGATAAATGGAGGGGTTTTTTTTAGTTATATTTGGAAAAAAATCCTACCTGTAGAGGATTATCACCTGCAGTATGTTGTCTACACCACCTAATTTACAAAATCCCAACAACTGAGTTTTGTGGTGAAGAAAGTGAGAAAGACTATTCTTTAAGGGAGATATTGACACAACTGTTTGGGAATCTTTTGGGCTTTATGCAATACAGGTAACATTGGTGGCATTTGTCCATTTTCACCAGCTAAGAGATGAACTCATTAACTCCCACCCCAAAATCTGAGGCAATAATGCCTGTCTTTTGTTTCTTTGTTTTCAGCATCATCAGGAAAGCTGTAATCTGGATGCACCACACAGTCTCCTTCTTAAGCAGTAAGTAATGCCTCTAAGAAAGTCTTCCTAATGGTAATCAGAGCCTGGAGCAAAGTATTGAGATGCTGCTGCATGTATGGAGACAGTGGGGTGGTCCCTTGCTGGTGTTTCCAAATCCCGGTGTCCCCACACTGAGCAGGGTCCCTATGGGAATGCAGTGTTTTCCCCAGTCCCTGCCTCTCTGGGGTGCATGCCCTTGCCTGGGCCAACACCAGCATGGAACAAGTTAGCACTGCTGTTCCCTATGGCAAACCAAGCTGTGGCTAAAGGAATATTTGGATACCCTGGGCTGCCAATTCAGAACTTTCCTAAAACCAGCAGTAAAATTTGCCTCCGACTCCTTTTTAGGAAAAGAAGGCTGTAATATAAAATCCCATTTTCTAGGCATTAAAAGTTTACAACCCACACCATTGAAAGCGACATTCTGTGTCTAACTTAATGTTTGGTCTTCAGGAACAGCTAGAAGGAAAAGAGAAGGTTCCCTGTTTGTTCTACAAAATAGGAAAGTGGTTGCTTTCTATACTGTAAATGTGCATTAGAAAGCTCTTATAGGCTCGTGCTGGGGATTTGATGTTTTTAACTGACTACATTCCTTACATTTTTGTATAACTGCCAAGAAAGCTAAATAAAATGGCTTTTTTAGTGTTTCCTCTAAGAATAGCCCCGCTTCTTTGTAAATATAGCAAAGGAATTGTTGATAATAATTCTTTGGGAGAATAACTGGTGTTATTGATGTTAAAAGTAGAAAGATTGCTGTTTCTCTGTCTCAGAAACAGAACTAACCAAGTAGGCTGGGACTTCAGAAAGCCTGAGCATTCCTTGGCCAGTTACTGAAATCAGACTGGTTTCATTCCTGTGCCACAATGTGTAGAATCAGAGAAGACCAGCACCGAAATTCAAGTAGAAACAAAAAACCTCAACCCTAAGATTTGTATTTTCTTTCAGGATGCAAAACTGAACTTTTTTCCTCCTTGTTTGCATTTCTCTATTTGCAAATGGTTCTGCCTTCTGCCAACTTACCCTGAAAAACTGGGGTTAATTGACTTAGTTTGATTCAAATGTGCACAATTAACACTTGGGCACCCTTCAGCCTTTGCAGTAGTAGGGGAAGTCCCACCTTCCTGAGATACCAGCATGTAAAGACCATTTAGCCAAAGTTTAGACTACAGAATCCTGGCTATTGCTTGATTGACACCCATCATACATATGCCAAGACCTTGGATGTGTTTTGTAATGCCATGCAATAAACTGGTAGTAAAGCCAGGACTGCAGCATGAGAATTTGAACCAGCCTGTGCCATGCTTTGACTGCTAAACATTCCTGCCATCCAGGATTACGACAAGGTGGAAGGTTCTTAATCCACTTTAATGTCACTTCCAGGGGGAAAAAGGCTACAATTATTTTTTTAGGGCTGACTGAAAGCATCTGTCTTCCCTGCAGTTGAGACAACCCCTCACAAAGGCTCCCTGTCATTAACCAGACCTGCCCTTCAGTTGAGCATGCAGAGATTTGGTTCTTGTTCAGCCCAGCTTTGTCAGGGCTGGTAGCCCTCGTGTCAGGATTATTTTTCAAAACAGAGACTTGATGGGGCCAGACTGTAGCATACAGTGCCCAGACACTGCCTTCTGTTTGCTCTGAGTCTGCCTCCTCCCAGCTTTCCCCATTGCTCCCTACCTTTGCCATAAAAGTTGCTCAACAGTTGTTCCTGATTCACCTTTGCCACTTGCACACAGCATTTTATAACCCATTTACTTCATTTACTTCTCATTTACTTCTCAGACTGAAATATTCCAGTCTCTTTAGTTATTCCTCATAGAAGTATAGTAGGTTAAAATAGGGCAATTTTAGGAAAAGCAGTAAGCAGTCAGTGCTGTCATGGCTGGGTTTTTTCCTCTATTGTCAGTTTGGTTACTTGCTCTTTTTGTCAGTGAGATTTCCACTGTGCCAGATGGCATTTGAGGGCAAGTATCCTGGCATCTTTGGAGCCAAAGAAAGGTTCTGTGTTTCACATTCAAGCCTGTGCTTGTGCCACAGCTTTGATGATATCCAAAGCTACAGTATCTGTAGTGACAACAAAATTCATGCAGTCTGTAAGGGAAAGGCTTCTCATCATCTCTACAAGTGAGTTGTGAATGTGAGGTGGTGAGGGATGGAAGGCAGAGCTCTCACCCCATAAGGACTTTCAAGATTAAGTTAAAACAGCTCCTAGTAGTCCCTGTATCTACCAATTAAAGCAAATAAAAACTCAACCAACTAAAAACCAACACCACCAAAACCCACTTGGTTTTTATCAAGATTGAGAGATGACACAAAGGCTGACTACAGCATTAATGAGCTTGTCTGTGGTTTAGGAAGATTCAGATCCTTCTAGTGTTGTTTCCATTATGCATCTGGGCTGGTGGCTGCTCTGCTTGTGTTCTTAGATTTCATGTTATCACTACTAGTTCCAAATTTGGGTGGATTTTAGCAGGTAGGACCTTGTTTGGGTCCAAATAACAGCTAATTTAGCAGGCTCACAGAACTTCAATTCCAAATGAGGACAGAATTATGAAAAGTGATTGTCCTATGAGATTTTTGCCATTCAAAGTCAAATTCACATGCTAAACTTGATTTGTCTATTCCTTTTACTACTATTTGGAAAAGTCTGAGCGCTGTGATGAGGACTGTGTGGAGTAGAATGAGAGCAGAATAAGTTAAGTGTTGCAGATACGTTCAAATTGGGGTTGAGGAGAGACCTCAACCTGGAATCCAAACCCCTTTATGACTTCTGCATAACTGGATAATTGAGCTGTAATGGGATGCAGAGTGTTTGTATGTTTGTCTGCCCATGAGAGGCACAGCTTCTTTTAAGTTGCCTGGACTACAGGCCCCAAAAGATCTTATACTAACTATAGGATAAAACCTCTATTGCCTGCCTGAATCCCTCCATGTGTCTGAGTGAGAGGGATGTGAGTGAGGGCTGAGTTCCCAGAGTGGGTGCAGGGAGCACAGTGTGAGAGCGTGCAATGCTGCTCAGAAACATGGCTTAAGGTCAGACTCCACTCTAAAGCTTCCCCAGAATCCCAAATCCTCTTTTTATATGAGTTTCACTCAAACACAAACAATTAAAGAATTTCATCTTTTCCTACTACGGTGGGAAAGCTTGGATGGTTCTCTGGTCTCTTAACTTTATTAAACAGCCCCAGAGTGTTCCCTAGCTGAGGGTCCTGCCTGGCTTCAGACAACCCAAATCTTTGTGTTTGCTGTGGATAAGTTGGTCTCTGATGCCAGTTGGCAGCGGGGAAGAGAAATAACACAGCTTGTTGCAAAGAAGAAAAAAAATGAGGAGCAGCTACAAGCCTCATGTATGCTCATAGGATTGGAATGATTTGACAAGGACTCCCATCAATGGCAGCATTTCAGAGACCTCAGCATGGGCCATTGCACATCTTCACTATCTGTGTCCTTTTGTGTTTCCCCTCCTAAAGACAGCACCAGCCAGCTTCAGAGCTTAAGCACCATATGTTCTGACCCCTGCCTGGAGCACAGGGAGGTGCTTTTTGTAGTTTTAATTTTGGAATTTGCCCCAGTAATAGGCACGGTCTGGTGGAATGGAGAGAAACATTCCTCCTGGGCCAGATTGCTCTGGTCTCCAGCAGCTCTCTCATCACCAGGGGTTTGTCCAAGCGTGCAGTATGCTAACATCCTGCCAGCTCACCTTTCTCGAGCTAACTCAAAGGCATTAGTCCCACCAGTGCAAATAAGGTATCTGCCACATGTCTGCTGGTTTCTTCCTGGTGCACTGAGGCAAAGCAGCCTTTCCTTGTCAGTCATTGACCAAAACTGTTGATTCTGGAACTGACTGTGCTGGTTGTAGAGGATGCTAAAAACTCTTGAAAGCCGGAAGGCAAAGGTGTTCTCTTTTTAAATGATTTAAGCTCTAGAAGAAATTTTCCTGAGAGCTTATTTGATATCTGGAATAGAAATGGCTTTCCTTCTCCAACTCTACCTACTCAACACTCCAAGTCACATCCAGAGAGCCTTTAGACACATTTCTCCTCTCCTCTCCAGACTATCAGCTCTGGAGTTCCACTCTATTTCTAGACAACTGACAAATATTCCAGGTGAGTCCAACTTGAATTTGCTTGCTGAGTTAGTGTAGTGGATTTAGTTCAGTCTAGGGGGAATGTAGCAGTTGGAGGACATTTTCTGGTCTATCAGACACTTCTGTCAGGGCTGAGCTGGAGGAAGTTTGGTCCAGTTTGGTTAAACTGTTAAAATTGCAGCCAGTTCCTGAACTGCTTGTTAAAGCTCAGGTCTGGTACATCCCACTCTATGTAGGTGTTTTCCAAGCAGCACCCCCTGCTCTGTTTCACAGACAGTTCCCTCCTTCTACTCCCCAAGAGCAGGCTGAGAGGAGTTTCTGGGTAGCTCCAGGCCCGTGGTTCACCCAGACACCTCATGACCTACCTGCCTCCCAAGAGAAACACAGCCGTGCCAAAGGAAAGCTCAGCCCAACATCTGCACATGCCCAAAGCAGCAAGGACCTGTCACTGCTAAACGCTGTCACAGGTTCTGTGCCTGAAGAAGGACCTTGCATTGCAAAATGCACACATAGAGAGCAACCCCATGATAAGAGAGGCTTTTAAAACACAAATCTTGAGAGGAGTGGTGAGCCCAGCTCTATCTGTATCTAAAGACACAGATCCTGGTGGTACTGATAAACTGCTGGAGTGAGAGCCTAATGCCCCTTGGCTCCTGTAGGAAATAGGACCTCTACTAACATCTGTAAATAAATATCTCCCTGTGTCTTTACACACTTAAATACCTTTGCAAACCCCTGGCTCCTTTCCTGTTTCCCATACTTGGCTGCTGCTTCCTAATGTTTGCAGGGTAGCAGGAGCAAGAGCTCACCTGTAATTTGGGGTTGAATTGTGTAAAGCACAGGCAGAGAAAAAAAGACCTCTGACTGCTTCCCAGAATCCAGGTCTTGTTTTAAAAACAACCTCCCCTCTTTTGTTTGTATGTTTTTTTATCTTTTATTCAATATTTTCTTGTTTCCTTTTTATTTCTGATGCCTCCAAGCTAGAATACCTTTGCTGAGCTCCTGACTGAGCTAGGCCAAGCCTGCCACATGGAAAGGACTTTTTACCTGTGTCCTGCTTATCTGCAAGTGGTGAGTGTGGCTGGAGTGAAGCTGCAAGGGTTGAAATGAAGGGTGGTAGGGGTAATACTGCACAACAAACTTTGTGCTTCAAGATTCCCACTGGGATTAGGGAACATGAGCACTGCTGGAATAAAAAGCAAAAGTTTAGACCACAGAGAACTGAGCAGATGCAAACATGTGATACAAAACTGAAAAACTGCTCCAAGAGAGGCAAATGCACTCCAGCTGTGCCTGGAGTGGGTGGGTCATGCTTTTCCTGTGCCCAGGCTGTTTATTCGACAGCAGCTACCAGGATGGGATTTCCTCCAGGTTTACATCAAGGAGCATGTCATATCTCTTGACCCTTAACTAGGTAAAAGTTATTGTATTAATAATCAACCAACCTGGGGTTCCAGACTGAGTGACAATTTGCATCCATCCCCAACTTACATAAACCCAAACCACCATAATTTAAAGAAAAACTTCTTGAGCTGGTGTTTCCTGTGAAATCTCAATAGGAGTGTGTCTTCTGGGTGCTTTGATGCATTTCAGGTTCATTTTGGGGCTCTGTAATTCATGGCAGCTGGTTCTCTGATTATTTTATATTAAGGACCAACTTCCAGTAACATCAGTGGGAGCAGGATTTCAGCTCTAAAGCTATTATTAACTAATGCAGCACAACAATGCCTGGCTTTGGTTCTGTTTTGTTTTCTCCCAGGGTCGGAACGTGTGTGTATCCCATTAACTCTGTCCTCACTGCTCTCAAGATGTTCCGCACAAATGATTTTATTTTTTTTGTAAGAAAATATATTTTACTAGGCAGTTTTATGAGAACTGACAAAATGCCTCGTAAATAACCCAGCAGGAAATATGGGGTAAATAAAATTTTTACAACTTCATCATAAACCTGAGAAGTCTTTGGTTCCTTTTCGAATGGAATGAGCAAGGTATTTCATTAAAAGAAAAGACATGCTCTCTAAAGCCCAACAATTATACACACAATGCCTTTTTAACCTGCAATTCAGTCAAACAGGTTTGGTGGCAGTGGAAAATGTTAAAGGCCCTGTTTTGACAGTTTGGGTCATGCTCCCCACAGATCAATTTGTGCTGTAGGTTCCCTACCCAGCAGAACTGGAGAACTGGTGTGTGCCTGACCTGTCCCCAAAGTATCCAGGACCTCTAAGGAAACACCTATCTGGGAGAACCTGCTCAGGACAGGCTGAGGCTTTCTGCTGCCTTTGTATATCTCTGAGTATGGGGCTGTGCCTGGAGCCCTAAGTGCAAAGGGAATACAAACAAATATGATCCTCAGGTCTTCAGCACAAGCCTGAAATGCAATGATTTGGTCAAAGACCAAGAGTCTGAAAGAGAAATGCTTGGAACAAGTCTCAGTCCTTGAACTTTGTGTGAAGGGTGATTTCAGCTCTCAGGAGGAGGATCTTTGATGTGTGATGTTTTGGTGGGAAGACAGGAGGGGGTGTCACTTTTAAGTTCTTTTCAGTTGTAAAAAGTCATATTTACATCCATGACTGTTTTCTATTTACAGTAAAACAGAAATTGGGCAAAATACAACCTGTTCCTGGGTGCATAAAAGGTAGGAAAACTACCTCCCAAAAGAAGTGATAAGATGCCATTGTTTGCCTGCATTGTCTGATGAAATACCAGATGAGGTGATCTACAGTGAAGGCCTTTGCCATTTCTCATGCCTCTTGTTTTCTGACCCCCACCCTATTTATGCCTCCAGCCTGCTAAAAACCTGAGAGAGAACAATCCTGGAAAGGCTGGATTTCACAGAAGCATTGGCGATGTTGAGATACCCTTGTTATCTTCCCTGAATTGAGAGCAGACCAGAGCTGATACAACCACCCAGGCTTCACCTTGCTGGCACCACAGGCTGTACTCCACAGCCATGGTCCCCACCTCTCCTCTGGGCCATTTGTGCATTAAACCCACCACTCAGGGTGGTATGGGCCCCACCTTCCCTTGGAGGCACTGCTGCATTCCCTGCCTTCCCTGCCTGCTAGATAGCCCTGCCCTGCCTACTCACCAGATTGCCTGGGTCCTCAGGACATCTACAGCAACTTCCTACTGCGATGTCATGTGAGGAAAGCATCTCAAGCTTTTGCAGCTAAAATGCCATGTAAACAAAGAGGTAAGTTCACCCCACCCCACACTCCAAAGCTCTTGTGATACTGATTTTTTTAATGGCCACCAGCCACACTTTGGGAACAGGACACCTACAGGAGAGCTGGTTCCTGCACCAATAGGTACCAATAAGTACCTGCACCAATAGGTACCAATAAATCCCTGCACCAATAGGCACCAATAGGTCCCTGCACCAATAGGTACCAATAAATCCCTGCACCAATAGGCACCAATAGGTCCCTGCACCAATAGGTACCAATAAATCCCTGCACCAATAGGCACCAATAGGTCCCTGCACCAATAGGTACCAATAAGTACCTGCACCAATAGGTACCAATAGGTCCCTGCACCAATAGGTACCAATAGGTCCTTGCACCAATAGGTACCAATAAGTACCTGCACTAATAGGTACCAATATGTCCCTGCACCAATAGGTACAAATAGGTCCTTGCACCAATAGGTACAGCCCTTCAGCCTGACTCTCCATATCCTGAATACTCAGAGCCCCAGCTGCCTTCCAGGCCAAGTCAGGGTGTCCCTGGGAGATTTGCCTGTGTATGGGCTCCAACGTCTGGCATGTTGTCTGGAAAGCACTGCGCACAGAGACAATCACCACAGCCCTTTCCCTAAAGGAAATTCCACCTTGGCACTAAACAGCACGGTGGTATGGCAGAGCACAGCCCTGGCAGAGCACAGCCCTGGCAGAGCACAGCCCTGGCAGAGCAGGGCTCTGCCCTCCCCCAGCAGTGGCTGACAGCATGTCAAGGGAAATTGGCTTTTCAGTGGGACACACTGCTTTAATGAGAGCCCATATGTTCCTGAGTTATCTCTTCTGAATTCCCCTTATTATCCCAATGCCTCTGGCACCATCCCCCTGCCTCTACCCTCTCCTCAGGCCTCCACCGTGATGCAGAGGTTAAATAAAATATCATTTCCTTCTAATTTAGCCTTTGTCTTTGGCAATCAAAATGCCCTTCAGGCCCCTGTGGATTCAACCTCCCAGGTCAGGGTAGGACATGGGAAACCCCTTCCCAGGCATTTCACTGTAGATAATGTGGCTGATTCATGAGATCATTCAAAGCTCTGCCTTCTGCTGTGGCTGCTGCTTTTGGTGTTTGGGCTCTACCTCCTTTTCCCTCCACACAACACCATCTCTCCTGGCCAGATTTTGCAAACCATCTCCCGGGAAACGGAGCCACAGGAGGAAAAGAAAACTAAGAGCAGGTTAGATGTACTGCAGCAAAGTCTCTGTGCACAGGAGAAAAAAAGCTGTGTGAGTCCAGAGAGCAAGAGAACTCTGTCCCTGCTCTAGGAGGGGCTGAGCCAGGGAAGCAGCAATGCTTTGCAATTCTGCCACTCCTGTTTGAGCCCTGGCGTGTCTGAGTGGACAGAAGAAGTGGAAGGAGTCATGTTGTGATACTGATGGGCAAATATAGCAAGAGATAGGGGAACATAGGCACATCTGCTTCCAGAAGCATCACCTGTGTGTTATTTGTTAGGTTGAGGGTGCAATACAAAACAGTGGCATATATTTTTGTGTTTTATAAAATCCAGTATCCTATTCAGCATCTTTCTGGAGACTCCCTCTAACATAACACATGACAGAGATAATGCTGGTAGAAGAACCAATGGTGTAAAGGGAAGACCTATAAAAGACAGTATATCATTTATAATGGAGTGTTATTATTTTAACCTTTCCTTCTTTGATCAGTTTTATGTATTTGAGTTGAAAGTGCAGAGGCAGCAGGGAGATAGAGAACATTAACTTCACCCTGTAACCTGCAACATAGGTAAAAAGTGGGGAAGACTGACTTGTTTTTGTCACTCATGTGGTCTCCAATAAGTAGCATGTGTATGGAAGGAAAGTCCCTAGTGCTAGTGTCCCACACATTTTTCTGGCTGTGTTGGTTCATTTCTGACATGGTTGAGTGTGCAAATGTGTGGCTGGGGAACAGATGATTGTCATGTGTTCTAGGACTTGGACCCAGGTATCTCTTCACTTCTACTCTGGGGAGGAGATGCAGTAGGGATGCAGGAAAAGGTAAGCACTGAGTACAGGACAAGGTATGGGTTGTTTGTGTGCATCCATTGTTATCCATGGATTAAGAACCCTGGCTCATTGGTGGATGGAGCTGTAGGGAATTAGATCACAGGACCCTTTCAGAAACAGAATCTATCATCCATCCATCCATCTATCTATCTATCTATCTATCTATCTATCTATCTATCTATCTATCTATTTATCTATCTGTGTATCTATCTATCTATCTATCTATCCATCCATCCATCCATCCATCCATCCATCCATCCATCCATCCATCTTAAAGTAGCAACCTCCTAAACATTTAAAACATTTCAAAAAGCCAAGCTGGCAAGGCATGAAAATCAGAGGGAGACAGCAGGGTGGGGAAAGCGCCTGAGAGCCGGGAATAGAGGACAAATGGTCTCCACCCCTGCAATGGTCCCAGCCCCCATTCTCACCCTGCTAGCATCCCTCCCGTTGGTAAACAGAGACAGACAGGCAGGTTTTCACCTTGTCTCCTCAGACAAAGGAGCTGGCCCTTTGTTTCACCGTGTGACTCCCGGGCAGATGGAAGATGCCTGAGGGGTCTTGTTCAAGGAAAGGCTCCAGTATGCAAAACGCATCCACAGGCAGACAGGAGAGGGGTGGGTTTCCTCCTGAGAAGGACCTGGGTGAAACGGTTTTTGTCTCCTGATGGTTCTGTTTTGACTTTGAGAAGACATAAGTAGTCTGTAGTTTTACTAACTGAGCCTTTTGTTTTAATAGGAACTGAGAGGGAAATCTGGCATTTGGAGCCAAACTTTAGTTCTGAAAGGGGAGAAAGCCAAAATCCTGACGTCACAAGTGTGTGCATATTTCAAATATTTAAAATTCTTGCACAAAATTTCTTAGGAGGTGAGAATTTGACCCATAAATCAATTCAATGCAAGCTTTGCAAAGTCCTAATATTTGCCAATCCTTGCTTTCAACCCCAGGGGATTTACTGGTTTTTATTCTTGTTGCTTTCAATGGAAGTAAGAGAGGCAGACAGAGAAAATAGCCAAGCCAAGGAACAAGAGTTGATGAGAAGCCCATAGTTAGCTGGTCAGTTAGTCTATCACTCAATGCTGTGTTTCACTAGGTCTTCTTCCAAGGCCATGCACCACATGTGTGGCCTAAGCTGGATGCATCTGCTTTCTCCAGCCTTCTACAAAACACAAAGCACCAGGCTGAGGCAATTGCATCTCTGAAAGAATATTGATTTCTTGTGGGAAGTGTCAAGCACTGCATGGGGAGATTCATTTCCATACCCAGCTCTACTGTGATGGCAGCTCAGATCTGCCCCTGTGGATGGGCAGTCTCTGGGCTGAAACCAGTCACCATCAATGGATCTTTTATGCTGATTTGGAGATCCTGGACTGGCTGGTAACAGGAAGATGCCCACAGTGCTGTTGGCATGATTTGCCCCCTTGTTTCATTATTTTCCTTCCCTACTCTGACCTATTATTAACAGACCCACCTTCTACCTAGTGTTTCTGTTTCCCCTGATATATTTGTAAAAGGCCTCTTATTCTCCTTAATCCCTTTGGCTATAATTAACTCATTCTGCATTTTTGCTGCCCTTATCTTTTCCCTGCAAGCCTTAACTGACTGAATATTCTTGTTTGGTTGCCTCCCTGTTTTCCATTTCTACTAAAGGTTTTCTTTTTAATCCTCAGATCTCTGAGCAGGCTTATTTCTTGCATTTTTCTTCTTTATTTCTCTCCCACCTTGCTGTGTAAGGTAGACCCCATCTACCTTACAAACATCTCAGGATGTGTAGATCTCAGGACTGACTCACATGGCACATTACTTGCTCCATTTCTTAATTCACTTCCACTCATTCACCTTTTTCCTTTGGCACTGTGCAATTTATTTTTTTTTTTTTTTTTTTCAATGCTGGCTTTGCCCTTCCTTCTTGGAAGGTTGCTACCTTCTCAGACAGTTCCTTTCTTTCACCCAATACCTTTTGTTCTACAGAAAACATGCAAAGTAAAAATTATTTCTTTTTCAGAAAATATTATTTATGCAAGGTTTATTTTTGACCCAGAAAACCAGAAGGTCTGAATGTGGGCTCAGAGCTCTCCAGCACTCTGTGGCTGTGGATCAGGGTGGTAAAGGCCCACAAGGGATGGTGCAGACCTGTTCACCATTGCTGTGCTGAGACAGCCTGTCCTGCCTGCTATTTTGGGGTGCTCAAGGAGGGGGCTTGGGCCACTCTCTCATTCTTCAGCTCTTTGCCACCACCTCCCTGAGGAGCGAGCACAGTGAGAGGATGATTTTGCTGCTAACAAAGAGTTATAAACAGAAGTGTGATTTCCAGCCATGCTTTTCCTCCCCCTCCCAAGGACACCTGAAGGAGTGGCCACCAGGCCATGCAGGTACACCATGTAATGGATGCAGTGAGTGGGGATGAACAGCCCATTCTTTTGTTCCTGTTATTGTGGAAACAGAGGCTACAGCAGACAGCCTGCTCCACTCTATGTTCAGTCCTGGGTGAGGGCAGCAGCAGTTGCCCATGGCCATGCCCACAGCCAGTCTTGCTGGCCTTGGTCCCTGTCATCAATCTTAACAAAGCCCATGGCCACTTTTTTGCTCTTTGCTTTCCTCCAGTTTCAGGCTTTGCTGCTCTAGCACTGTGGTTCAGCAAGGTAGAATGGGGAAGGGAAGGAGGAAGAACTTTGGGGTGTTGTTCTACGGAAAAAAAAAAAAAAAAAAAAAAAAAGTGAAAAGGCAGTCCTGGAGGGCCTGGGCACGTTGGTGGTTTTGCCGCTTCTGTTGCCTGATCCACCTATTCAGACACACATGAGGAAACTTCTGAGAATAGCCCTGGGCCGGCCCGGAGCGCTCCTGCAGCCTGAGCCCAGGCCAGGGGAGACTCAAACACAGGCCAGGGGTGACACAAGCACAGGCCAGGGGCGACACGAGCACAGGCCAGGGGGGGCACAAGCACAGGCCAGGGGCGACACGAGCACAGGCCAGGGGGGGCACAAGCACAGGCCAGGGGCGACACGAGCACAGGCCAGGGGGGGCACAAGCACAGGCCAGGGGCGACACGAGCACAGGCCAGGGGGGGCACAAGCACAGGCCAGGGGCGACACGAGCACAGGCCAGGGGGGGCACAAGCACAGGCCAGGGGCGACACGAGCACAGGCCAGGGGTGGCACGAGCCCAGGCCAGGGGAGACACAAGGAGCTCAGGCCAGGGGTGACAGGAGCACAGGCCAGGAGAGACTCAAACACAGACTAGGGGTGACATGAGCACAGGCCAGGAGAGACATGAGCACAGGCCAGGGGTGACAGGAGCACAGGCCAGGGGTGACAGGAGCCCAGGCCAGGGGACACACAAGGAGCTCAGGCCAGGGGTGACACCAGCACAGGCCAGGGGACACATGAGGAGCCCGGCAGGCCGGGAGGGGAGCAGCAGGGCCAGGCTGCTCCCAAACACACTCACGCATGCACACCTACCAGGCTCCTTCCACAAAAGAGGCTTCTTTCATTTCCTTTGAGAGGAGGAGGTGGGAGAGAGGGAACTTGAAGGCTGCAAATTCCTCAGCCACATATCTCGCCTCCCTCTCCTTTCCTATGCTGCCTGCCAGCTCCACGCTCAGGAGCTGCAGCTCCTGCTTCCCATACAAATAGGCAGTGCTGAACAACTGTGCTTTTAAACCTTGTGAGACATTCTGTTGCTTTGGGGGTTGTTTTCTTATCACAGCATTTGTGTGCTTTGCCTGTCAGAGCCACCTCAAGGCTGCTCTAACTCCAAAGGGCCAAGTTGCTGGGTAGCTGGTTTGGAGCACAGGCTTGCTTTATGCTGTGCTTTAAACATTTTTTCTGCCCGAGCTGCCCCCTTCTTGCCCCCAGCCAGCCTCAGGAAGCTTGTCTTCATGCATATTGACAATTACCCTGTGCTGGAGCCATGCTTTTCCAAACCTTCAGCTCTATACCTGCCATTTCAAAGGGATATTGTTGTCAAGCACCCAGATTGTCACAAAACTGTGAGCTGGAGACACTAAAGCAGCAGGTGGTACCCAGGTGTGTTGGGCTAATCCTCGGCTTTTCTAAGGCAGGGTTCCTTTTCCCTCATGAGTAACTGGGACAGGCACAGGAGAGGCAGACGGTGTTTCTGTTTCAGTTATTTGGCACTTGCAGGCTTTCCCTTATTTTTTACGAGACAGACTGTATTGCTTCTCCTGTGTCAGGGACAGACATTAGGGGTTTTGGGTGAGATCTTGTTCTCCCCAGAGCTGTGGCAAAGCAGCTCACACCAGCCACCCAGGGCTGCTGTGGCTGTGAGGTGGTGTTGGTTCTTTGCCTGTTCAGAGCATCCTGATGCTGTGCTGTGGCTCAGTTAGAGCCACTGCTGATGCAGGAGGGACTCCAGCTGCCTCTTCTGCCTCTTTGCCTGACCCCGGAGGCATAAATGAGTGGTATCAATCAGAAACAATGCCTGAAAGTCAAGTAGATTTGGTGTTCATCTAAATAGGGGAAATCCTGTGCACTGAGATTTCAGGACCTGGTGGCTGGAGTGCAAAATGCATGGAGAGAAAGCGCACTTCTGCAGAACATTTCCTAAGACATCCAAGGACTCTCTGAAACCCACAAAGCCTGCCCTAAAACCACAGCTGCAACAAAAGAGGAAGAGTCCACAGCAGAACTGGGAGCATATTAAACCTTGCAAAATCGGTCTCTTTCTGTGGTGGGGAGCATGTGTATAAATACATACACACATATACACGGAGAGAGAGCCGTGCTTTTTCAGCATCAGGACTAAAAGTGAAGGCAGGACGTAGGAACGTTGAGCAGGGTGGTGATTTCAGGCAGGGCTGGATCAAATGCAATGGCCTGAGCCAGTGGCTTCACGAGGAGAATGACCAGTCTTCCCAGGACCTAGTGCAGTGGATTTGAAGGATTCTAGGTGGTTTATAAGCCACAGAGGTAAATTCAGCAAAGATGTAAATGGGAGAGTGAACCATCAGAAAGAGAGCAGCAAGAATGAGGGTGCAGGTGAAAAGATGTCCAACTGGTACAGAGTGCATAGGGCAGAAGGGGCGTAATTTCCAAGTGACACTAAGGAAGAACATAGGAAAAGAAAGTAAAAAGACTGTGTTAAAATACAGCCAGCTGTCTAACATTCCAGTACCATCTCTGATCTTGTCTTGACACCATTGAGTGCAGTTGCTATTGTGCAGGGTCCTGTTAAAAGCTGACCCCAGTGAGACTGCCCAAGGTGGCTGCTTTCCTGGAAGTTGAGTCAGGAGCTCAGGGTTAACTGTGTGATGCACAGCCTTTGCTGGGCAGGTGTGTGTCCCTCCTCAACAGCTTTGCTGGAGCTGGAATGACTCTGGCAACAGGGATCTTCACAAAGAAAGGAAATTCACGAAGCTTGTGCCTGGACACATTGTAAGAGCTGTTGCTTCATCTGGACAAACCTCTGGGCCCAAAGTGCTGGTGCACACTTTGGAAATGTGCCTATGGTATGGTTTGCAGTCAGAGCTGCATATTTTGCCTGCTGCATGTATCCAGCTGCAAGCTTCCATTCTTAGCATGTGACCATGTCCAAGGTCTGCACTACCACAGATTAATGGATTGCCACAACACTACATGATGTAGAAAAATCCTTCCTTAACTAAGCAGGCATAGACTGTAGGGGTCTGAGTTAAGCAGGTGTGGAGCCTGTTCTAAATCTCAGGAGTCTGTAGCTGTTGGGCACAGTGGATTCGCCTCCTGGAGGACTTTAGAAAGCACAGAAGAAGGAAATGCACTGGAGAACCTTGCTCCTATCTCAGTTTTTCTGAGCACAAGGTCAGCAGAAAAACAGCTCCTCCATGCTATGTCTGGACTGCAAGCAGACAGGCTCCACTGGGCAAGCCACAGCCCCGATTCCGTGACCACCTCATCCAGGCCAGGGATGTGGTTGGAACTCCCTGACCTCCTTCAGCCCACACACCCAATCTTTCTTCCCAGCAAGTCAGATCAGAGCTGCTGTAACCCTTAAGATGGAAAGTCCAAGGAGTGGCTGAGACCAGGGGTTACAGCAGTGTTACTATCTCAGTATTATCCATGTCTTGCCTTCCACTGGAGCAAAATTCACCTTCATATCCCTCAAAGTTAGCTTGCTGTGGAATTAGTGCAGAAAGAGAGTAAAGCAAGAAGATAATGCAGTGGGGGAGTTTCTTTGCATCTTTCCTGGGTAGAGGCATCGTCCCCGTTCCCATCACTTGCAGGACCAGCTGTGATTTCTCGCAATGCAATGCCAGACACAGCCATCACTCTCTGGGTTCCTTTCCCTTTCATTGTCCCTCTGGAGAACAGGACTCTTGTTAAAAACCCTGCAAGTATCATTGAGAGCCAGCTCTATTATTCCCTAGCCAGTGAAGCAAGACAGGCATACTCTCCCACAACCTAGGGATGCCCCTCTGATCTATTACGAATGGGGCTATCTTTAATGGGATCAGAGCCTGCCCTTTTTCACATCCCACAGGGACAACACCTGCCCACCAGAGAACAAAGAAGAAACCTGTTGTGATGGGAAAAAAAAGACAGAGTTCTCTCCAGAGAGGCAGCAAGGCTGTTTGATTAAGAGCATCTTTCTCCCAGCCAGCTGGTTTGCTAGCAAAACAACCAACTAGACTTCATCTTTATGCAAGAGAGAAAATCTCTGTGGAGCAAATGCCACAAGTTCCGTTTTATTCACCTACATAAATCACAAGAAATCTGGGGAAATCTTTGCAGAAAAAGACTGTAGGAGCAAGAGGGAAAATATTTCTGCCTAAACCAAATATTTAAAAAATATTTAAAGGGTAAGTTCAGTGCAGTATTTGAAATTCTGCAGTAAAGAGATCTGTCTAGAAGCTTCATCTCTAGCTTGTCTTCCTCAAGAGACACAACAGTTATCATTGCTGTACATTTCTCTGTAGCCCCTGTCTTTGCAGAGGTGCAGCATCCCAGTCCAGCAGGTCCGATGTGTTTTCTGCATGAACATCCTCTGGAGACTGTCCCATGTGTGCACATCTGCTCTTTATCTGTAGCACTTCCAGTCCTGGGGCACGAAACTAGGACCAGACCAAACAACCCCCATCTCCTTGACAGTGGTGCCAAACTCCAGACCAAACCATGCCCCTTTTTTCTCTCCCTGTTTCTCAAATTGGAGACCAGGCTTCATTGCTGGCACTTATCCCATAAGCTGCCCAGAGGAAAACTGGCATATGAGCACAGGTGCAAGTTCCAAGGGGGTCAGAAGAAGGATGCCTAAGACACAGGGGCCTTTGTGATACATGGTTCATTAGCCCAGTCCAGAGTTGGAGTGGAAGGACTCAGGCATGTTTGGGAGTGTTTGTTTCTTTGGCAGTTTGGTGACTCTTGCAGAAGTGTAATTGTGAGCAAAGTTTTACTCCAGTGGACGCAGCACGTAGCAAGAAGTTCACCTTCAGTTAGAGAGGATCTTAATATGACCTTCCTTAAAAATGGGGCATTGTTTTGAGTTTTTAAACAGCTGCTGTGTTCCACCCCACTAATGGTTGCAATTCAGGAGTGAATAATATAAGCCTTAGATAAACACCCGGTAAAATAATTGGGATCTTTCCTGGCGGGGGGAAGCAGGCAAGTTACTCAACAAAAAGAAATTATTATTCTCACTGCGTAGGAAATGAAGTGTTCTCCTTTTCATCATCAAGTGGGCTGTCACACAAAATCTCTCCCCGCCCTTCTGGAAGCAGCCCAATGCCATTTGCAGTGCCCTCTTGCCATCTTCACTCTCATAGGAAGCAAGAGACCTTTTTAGTTAGGAACACGTATCTTCTCCCTTCCGAACTTTGTCTCCTCTTCCATTCCATCCCATCCCCGGTCTTCTTAAAAATAACCCTTCCAGCTGCCCTTCTACTGCTCTGTACGGGAGCAAACACCATCTCCTTTCTTGAGGCAGCCGCAACATGACCGCGAGAGAAGCAAAAGCTTCCCCACCCGCTCCCTGCTGCCAGGCTCCGCGTGTCCACTCGGTACAGGCTGTGTCTGCTGGGCTGGGCAGGACTGCAAAGCACCAGGCCCTGGGTCTTGGCCTCCATCGGATGAACAATTTCCCGTTGAAGGTTACTCACTTCCTGTTTTCCGTATTTAGACAATCTGGGCCTATTGGGAGCTTTGATTTTTTTGTAAACTTCAGCTGTTTTAAACGTTAAGTCGCGGGAGACTGAGGTAAGGGAAAGGAGGGGGAAAGGCCTGGAGACAAATTAGGGTTATTTAATACCAGGACTGTGTTCTCTCTGCAGTGTTCTAATGACCATTAGAGCATGTGAAAGGAAGGTCAGGGGCTGACAGCATGGGAGATGGCAAGAGGGCTGCTTCACAATGGGCCGGGGCTGGAGGCGCTGCGTGCGGCTCTGCGTGTGCGTGGGGCTGTCTGTGAGGCTGTGTGGTCAGCCCTTGGAATCAGCCAGGGGATGCACTCCAATGACTAATGTCTCCAATGTGTCATCTGTGTCACAAACAGCTGCATGGAGGTGGTAAGAGCAGTGCAGCAGCTCCACAGCAAAGGCAGGGAGGAGCTTCTAACCTAGAGAGTGCCGTGCCCTTTCCCTGTGCCTATCAGTACACACCACATTTGTTAGAACTTGCCCTGAAGTTTGCTAGGCTGGAGCAAGTTAACACTTGTGTGTAGCTGATAGGGCAGGTCATGTCTTCTTTACGCCTGCTTTGCAAGGGTAAACTGAGGCACAGACCGCTGTAATTCTGCTTGTTATCAGAAAGAGAGTGTGTGAGGGAATGGGGTGAGTCCTGGCACCAATCAGGCAGAAGTCTGCCTCCAGAGATGTGCTTTTTCATCAAGAACATATTTTCTGTGCTGCTGGGAGTAATGCTTGAAAAGAAGAAAATAGTGTGTAGTCCAGAGTGCCTGTGGGTTCAAAGATTATGTGAGCAGTTTTGTTCTGTTCCTTTTTGTTCATCTAATTCTCTTCTATCTATGATTAACTCTCAATGTGGGGTGGTTTTACTTCCAAGTTTTTCAAGGATCTACAAAAAAGAAAATAAAAATACAATAAGATAATGAATGGGATGAATTAAAGCAGGAGATGGTAAAATAATCTGTATTTTACAGCAAAATCCAGTAGGGATTTCCTTGTGATCACCCTAGCAGTATAACCAGCCACCAGAATGCCAATGTGGGCAAGTGGGAGTGAACTAAAGAACCAGAGACGAAAAATCACAACCAAATAGACAACAAAATGTCCCAGGTAAAGAAATCTGCTGTGTCCTTTCTGCCTGCCGGAGAGCAGGCAGGAGCTGAATCAAGAGCCAGAAGAACCTAAAAGCATTGGGGAAGACTTTGGTGAAGCAGGTGTTAGAAGAAATAAGGGTCCATGTTCACATTCTGGCATTGATAGGCCCAACTCCAAATGATTTACACAGGCTCTTGACCCTCCTGAGCCAGAGTCAACTTTCCCCCAAATAACTCCCTGCAGCCCAGAGTGCAGAACCACAGAGAGAGGCACGTGCAGGATACAGGCAAGTGGCTGTTTTGTGCCTGGTGCTGCTCTATAGGCTGGGTCAACGTTATACTTCCCTGATTCAGGTTTTTATAGACCAAACAGTAGCAGTTCCCTCCCTCAGTGGCATATCAAAGCTTTTCCCTGAAGGAGGGGTTAGTTCACTATTGTCTTTCTACCTGCTGGAAGTTTGCTGTGTCTCTCACCCTGCAACCGCATTTTGTTCAGATGTGTCTTCAGTGCTCGGAAATGCAACTCAGCTCTTACTGCAAATGCAGGGCAGTTCCACAGTGTCTCCCATGAGTTCCCTCTGACAGGGTTCCTAGACCTCCCAGCAGCACCTCGGTGCAATGCCAGCCCTGGATTTAGGAGAAGCTCTGGGTCTGGCAGGGACACATCAGACTGAACCGCCAGGGTTGACTGCAAAGCTGGCACCACAGAGAATTGCACCCAAAGCTGTTGAAGCAAATGGTGTCTCTGAATTGGCACCAGCCGGCTGTCCTGGTGCTGAGGTTTGATCTGTTAGACCCAGAGCAGCCTGGTTTGCACTCATATCACCATGCTTAAAGAACAGTCACTTACTCTCACTTAGAAATGTTTACTTGCAAGGACCAGATGGCCCAGGGAATTGGGCTAAACAAAGCATTTTACTTCTAGGTCATGCATTCTAATCCAGTCCAGGTTGGTGATAAATGAACATACTCACCTGATAGCCACTTTTGGCTTCACTTTTGGTTGTTTTTCAGGCTAATTTCCAAGGGGAGATGCCTCACCACAAAATGTCCCTCTCTGCCCTGCCACAGTTGGTCCTGATTTGACTGTCTCTGCGGAGAAGCCAAGGATCAAATGCTCCATGGCACCAGACTTTTTTCTATTGCAGCCTGCAGGTACGGGGAAGTTGTCCTATTTCTGGCTGTGTCAGGCCTGCTCTGTGGATGGGCAGGAGCTCATTTTGTAAAACTGCTGCCCAAACCCCCTCCACCAACGTGACATTAATTTTTTTTTAATGGGAAAATGCTTAATTGCAGTTGACATATAGGCACTCTCTGCTATGAACTTTACATGCAATCACAGATAACAGAATCAAAATTAATGCCTGCTTCCCACTTGTCCTTCTATAAGCAATAAACGTTTGGCAAGTCAGTAAATAACAAAATTCTCATGTGGCCATCTACAGGTCACCAGGATACTTAAGAAGTTTGCGTTAATTATACCATGTTTGCCATCAAAGAGGGATATTAACCCTTTCGAGCTGTTGCAGGAAAGCAGTGGAGACATTTGAAAGTAAGTAAATAAAATCTTGTCACTAAAAGTGCAGCCTTTGCAAAATAATAATAAAAAGAGGGATGTTTGAAGCAAAAACCTCAGTAGACATCATGGAAAATACAGTACCTTTTCAGCTTCCCTTTTATTTATTTTGTATTTTGACATCAAACACTCCCTGTAACCTAATCTTCTTGGCTTTTGATGTGGCCGTGGAGACATGACAATTAAGCACCGCTTAAAACAATAATCCCAACAACAGGAACCAAAGGCAAGTAATGTCAGGGTTCCCCCCTCACAAAAATCCTGTCCCCCAGTGTTTGGTGGTATTGAAAGGACTATAAATCCCAATTTGTTGCCTTGATATCTGCTCTGTGCTTACACTTTACGTTGAACTTTACACACTTGCTCCATTTCCATTCCCTGCTGTTTGTTTTTCTTCTGCTATGCGAAATGTCTGGAGACAAATACAATACACACATTGCAGAGAGATGGTTTGATCTTTCACAGATTAGTGCCACCTGACAAACATGGGATTATTTATTATCTGTGTTGCAGGAACCGCTGAAGCCCCTGCTCAGAGAAGCACGCTCCTCCGGGCACTGGGGGATGCACCACCCCTCCTGACAGCCTGATGGATTATGGCCCCAGTTCTGTCAGTGGATCCAACCAAACCAGCAAAGAGGCAGAGAGGCAGCCCCCAGGTAAGCCACCATCACAACCTGAATGGGATGTGTTCTGTGCAACCAAAGCAAACAGCTTGGTTATTCCAAATTTAAAGAGATATTGCTAGTTCTCATTTCTCAGCTATTCAAAGATGGAGGGAGAGAGGCTGATTTTAGTTATAATCCCATTTTAAATCTGTCTGAAAAAGAACATGTTTCTTTTTAAATGAAGCTTGAACAGTATGCTATAAACTGCCTCTTTTTTTTTTTAATGGGTGTTTGCACTAAGCCTTGCTGAACAAGTTAGAGAGATGATTAACTCGTCTGAAATGATGCGGGAAGGCCTTGTCCCAGTTGTGTGTTCTTCCTTCAGCACATGGGGAGCTGCTGTGGCTCCGTGGTATTCACAAGCAGGGCTTGCAACCAGGGCTGGGCAGGAGGCTGCCAGGGAAAGACAAGCACTGCTAGAAAGGGCTGGAATTCACACACACACACACACTGGAAAAGGAGCTAGGTCATTATTTTCCTTAATGAATAAAGAGCTATCCCCAAGCTGGTTTCCACAGGGGGTCAAAGGAGAAAACCCAAAATGTTTGGGTTCACAAACATTCACTATCTGTTTTCTTGAAAATATTGTTGCAGCAGCAGCAATGCCCAACCCTACACATGGCAGGGTGACTTTACAAGACTTGGCTTCACTTTGTAAGGCCCCAAGAAGTTCCTTGTGCGGGTCAAACTCGACTGTGTGATGAAAGAAGCTGCTGAGTTTTGGTCATGGAAGATCTGTTTGGTAAGCACTTTTCTCCATCCTCACATGCCAGTCCATGTGCACACCTCCCTGCACTGAGGGCTGCAGCCCTGTTCCCAGGGCAGCACTGAGCAGCTCCAGGCTGGCCATCCCCCCTTGCTCCCTTCCCGCCACTGATAATGACAAATGGCAAGAAACAGGTTTCCAGGTGTAGAGCGTTCCTTTGGAGAACTTTCCCCAGTCTAATACAGATCCTGCCTTGAAATCCATTAAGCAGCTGGCCTCTTTTCTATGTTTACAGTGCTTTTAAAATGTGTTTTTAATGTAAAAGTATTTCTCCTAACACTTTCATAAAACGCAAAAAAAAAATAAAATCAAGAGAAACCACAGTTCATCATCTCCAATGTGGCTGCTCCCTCAAAATTTAAACTCGCTTAGAAACTTAGGCACACTTAACTGCATGACCTCATCACTCCAAAACAACACTGGAGAATGAGCTTTTGTACCTGTGCCTCTAATACTAAATCATTCTTTAGCTACCTTTTTTTTGTCCTACCCTGTTAGGTTTTCGTAATATCATAGCCTGCTCTGCCTAAAGTATAAGCTAATAATTCTACTGGCAACAATGATGATAATTTTTCCTCTCTCCCTACTAAAAGCAGCTTTTATGACATGAAGCAGGGCACAGGTAGTTTCACAAAAAAGGTATTTATTATTCTTAGCAATATTCACCTTGAAGGAATATGAGGAAAGCATACACTTTTTACAGACAATATATAAACATGTTGTACATAATTAACAATAATTTAGTTCACTAATCCAAAAATAAGCAAAATAAAAATTAAAATAAAAACAGAAAATACTGAAGATTTTTTTTTATGCTGATACAAGTACAAAATAATTTAAATCTCAACTGCTGTTGTCTATGCTGCAGTGACTGACCATATATTGCACTTTGTCAACTGTATCAGTAATCCCTGTCTTTCACCCACATCCCTTCCCCTCTGCCCAAATCCTACAGAAATTTGAGTTGGGTACAAATAATGTACAACTGTACCATTGTAAAAGGTAAAAAGTAAAAAGGACCTAATTTTTTACCTCAGTAGATTCTTATGATTCTTATGATTTTTCCCAACCAATTTAGTTTCCCATTTATTTCCACTTCTTTACAAAGTGCACCTATATGCCTACGCAGACCAAAATAAGAGGAAAGCAGGATTTTCATGGCTGCTTGGTTCTTAATTATAAAATACTACATTTTAGTAGGCTTAAAAATTACAGGCTTAAAAAAATTTACATACATCCTTTTTTTGTTTCATTCTGTCTTTTTCTTTAAAGCAGGACTTTTGCAGTAAAGATACAATTTGGCTTGATCCAAAAAAAAAAAAGGAAAAACCCAACAACGAAATAGTTAAAATTTAAAAAAATAAAATAAAAAGCTTTTCACAGAGTTAAGCTTACGTGGTTTACATTATCAAACCCCTCTGTTCATTGGGGCATTTTCATCAGAAGTATACCTAAATATGTACACCGTATGTTATACTGGAGCTTGTGTTCACAAGAGGCATCAGATCATAACAATCAAGAGAATACACTTCACATTGGCAATAGCTTTGTTTTCGGTCATTTACGTACACTATGGTTTCATAATGGGAGATTTAAATTTTTTTTTTTTTTGTTCTTTTCTTGTTTTCGTATAAAATCCGCTACGGAAAACAGACGTTCCCCTAAGAACGATGCTTTCCCTCAGCTGTCTCTGTGTCTGGGATTTGATGGATGTGTGAAGCTCAAACTGATTGTCTCTCTTTTTCCCCTCTCCAGTGATCTCAGCCTCATTTCTGCCCTTCCTCTGGGGGTGGGTGCCTGAGACAGCACGCGCTGGCTGCATGTGGATGTGGTGGCCACACTGCCCAAAGTTTACCCAAGCAGCTAATCTGCATTTTTAAGCGACAGCTGCCAACACAACAGAACAAAATGCTTCGACCTCCAAAGTCTGCAAGCAGGATGGTTTTTGTGCCCCATTATAGTTTTGACTGTGCTAGAACTTCTACAGGCATTTACCAAAATTGTGTTGCAGCTATCACCCCTTGCTAGTGCAGGACTGCCTTCCAGAGAGTTTTTCCCCAACAGTTTTCCTGACCTGGGTTGTCTGGTTTGAGGAACAATAGGGTAGTTGGGAGAGGGGCTCTTTTTTAAAAAAATCTTTCATGTTAGGGAGAAGAATGAAGGAATTGTGTCAAAATAATCACCATCTTGGGTATATTAAAATCCCGTATTACGGCTACATTTTTGCTTTGTTCCTCGCCCTCGCAATCTTTTCTCCCTTCCTAGTAACTTTGGTATGGAAGATAGATGGAGCTAATCCAAGAGGGCTGTTGAGTACATTTCCCCTTTCCTTGTTTTGAAGGCAGCTTTTCTTAGGGTAGCCATTGCAAATGACAGCACAAAAACATGCAATCAGAGGGGCTGAGGCTTTTTGTGGAAAACAAAATAAATATGACCTTGTGTCTGATTTTAAAACTTATGGTTTAATAAAGATGCCCATTTCTTTCTCTTTTTTTTTTTACTTTTCTTTTTTTGGCTTTTTTTCTTTTTTTCCCTATCCCAAAGAAAGTCCGCAATAGAAATCCAGCATGTCTGGCTTCCAGTGAGCCAATTCCATCCTGGGAGGCTGCTTATATCTCTTTACAATATTCACAGTAATAACAAAGAGAGAAAGGAAAACCAGTTCCAAGCCTTCTCTTTCAGCTTCTGCCATCTTTTGCTTCCTGCTGGACCATTAAGTATCGAACAGGTGAGTTCTTTTTTCTTATACCTGAGGGGGCAAAGTGCATTACAGGCACCACTACACATTTCTGCAGAAGACCCATCATTTGCAAGGTTTTAGTCCAGCATTAAAAGTTAACCACATGGGAGCAAAGGTCTCCTTTTGCCATCCCTACATTCTCCTCTTGGCAGAACATTGTCTTACTTGGTGTCATCTTAGGCAAAGTCCCATGTTCTTAATATGTGGATGGGTCTCTTGGTCATCAGGTTTTATCCCATGGCTGTAACCATGCTGGATGGGTGTGGGTGTCCAAATGAGATGCTGGATGATGGGTGGATGGGGGTAGGTGTTGGTAGGATGTGTCCAGAGTGGCTGAAAGGGGGCAAATGCCCCATGGGTGCCATGTGACTGGCAAGGGCAGCAGCACTGAAGGGAGACGACTTCTCCTGCATGCACTTGGACAGTTCCTCAAAACACTCAGAGCCTTTCTTGCTTTTCTTTGATTTGTTGGACATTTTCCTATTCCTGGTCTGAATTCCTTCCTTTTTCATGGTCAGAGGCCTGTTCACCTGCAAGAAATGAGAAAATCAGGCTCATGCAGACAAAATGACCTTATTGTGCAAAAATGAAAATATTTGGACAGCCCCCATGTGTTTTTCCTGGATGGAGACCTTTTTCTGGCCAAAAAAAATGATGTTTCTCTCTGCAGAATTTGTTTATATTGATTTGTTTAATAAAACCACACACACAAAAAACCCCTAGACATGAAAAACAAATTGAACTGAATTTGGCAGCTGATGACTCTTTCCCGTAGGCTTACCCTCAGTCCTCATTAATTTCCTAACAGAAGATCAAACTAGGAGGCACACGCTGACCCAAATTCAGTCCTGAGACATGAGCAATCTTGTACCAGTAAACTCTGTTACCTACAGTGCAAATAACGTTCCAACGTATCAAGTGTTCCTGCTTAGGATTAATTTATTTTAAAAAAATTAAATAATACAACAAAGCCTTAGATACAATTATTTTTTTTTACAAGTCAAAATGAAGATAGCCCATCAGGATTAATTTTTGCACAGAACCCATTCCAAATGGCCTCTGTTTCTGGAGGGAAACAGCACTCAAAACTCACTTAGTTAAAACCAAGTGTGGCAGCTCTGTTTTGCCTGGTTTGCCCAAGCTAGAAGCCAAGCTAATACATTGTAATGTCACTGAACTTAGCATCACTATGCTGACAAAGAACGGCTGTCACTTCCCAGGGGAACCTTAGAGACGGGGAAGGAATAAAACAACAACCAAACCCCTGAAACCAATAAAAGCCTAGTGTACACCATGCAGTTAAGACATCAATCCACACTAGGCAAGCAGCGACACATGAGATGAGTAAATACTCACATTGTGCAATTTATAGTAGAGTCCACAGGCATTACAAACTGGGTCCCCGTTTGCATTACGTCGCCATAAGGTCGTGGTGGTTGTCTGACAGTTGGCACAACAAGTCCCTGCTCTCCTGGCCGCTGACTAACCAAAAGAAAAAGAAAATTAAAATGTATCACCAGGTGGAGGGAGATCATGAGAAAGGTCAAATTTGACTCAGTATTTAGTCTGAGGAGAACTTGTTACTAAGGTTTTACAGAGCGTCAGGGCTGGAAGAAAGCTGCTTCCGATTTTAAGTTTTATGGACGTTGCGTTTGTTTAAATTTAAATACTCTCCTATGCAAACTTTCAAGCCCCATGGCACTCTGTGTGCAACGGAAGTAAGGAGAGAAACAATGAAACTCCGATTCCACAAACAAAAATTTTAGAGGGAGGAAAAATAATCTTGACTTTTTCAAATTTTCCCTTTTCAGGATTCTAGAATACATCATGAAAATGCATTTGCCTTTTTCTTTATTAGTTTATACCAATGTTGGGACTGGGTTTGAAAACAGGGAATCTTTAAGAATGTGATTTTTACCCCTACTCTGGCCCTTGAAAGGTGGACACAAAAGAAAATGAACCACATTACTTAGCTGGGTGCAGTATTTATCAGAGCCATCACTGACAATTCAGTTTTCATTTACAAGTGAAAGGGAGAAAACAAAACCGGCTCCAACTTTCTTTAAATATTTAGCAAACCAAATTTCATGCCTTGCAGCAATGATTCAGCTGACCCTGTCTGCCGCCTCTGTCCCTACTTAGTTCCTTGGCTGACAAGCCCTCAAACAACTGTCTCAAAATTAAACAAAACCACCAAATATCCACCACCCTTTCATAAAACTATTGTTCTGCTGAAACCAAGGTGAGGGGAAAGAAAAAAGTTTAAACATTCATCCACATCCCAAAACAAGAACAGGAAAAGTAGAACTGCAGGCGCCCGTGATTCCTGGACGGGCCCTTGTCTCGCAGAGCCCACGATAAAGCGTCCTTTGTGCGCGGACAGTGACGTATCAAGTGTTATGGACAGACTAACTGCACCCCGTATTTTGGGAAATCATTTTGTATTAGAAACCTTCAGCCCTGCCTCTAGAAGTGGTCAAAATACCAAGTCCATTTTGTGTTACTGAATTAATGCTGAGGACTCAGTATTTTCTTAAATTGGAGTTTACTTCCTAAAGCGTATCAATCGCGGTCGTTCCCCCGGGGCCTTGCTCCCTGGATATTTCTGCAATTAGCCATGGAGGGCCATGGGGTGAAGCCCAGCGAAGCTCACAGCAATGCACAGGAGCCAGTCCCAGGACATTGGGATTCCCAGAGAACTCGGTGTGCTTTTCCCTGCCCGCCAGCCCCAGTGGGGAGCGGGCGCCGCTGGAAGCGCAGCTCGGCCCGCTCACCGAAGGGGAGCACGGGGTTCTGTTCTCACTTGCTCCTGATTTATGCCATGGCCCTCTGTAACTTTCCCAAAGCTGATGGACGCTTCAGCAGCTTTAGGCAAGAATCAGGCCCTCGGAGACTCATATATTTCGGTGCCTTACTGGCCTGTGAGAACAGGCCAAAGGCAGAAAGAGGGGGTACCCCCTACTGCAAATGCACTCATGCAACCCAAACACAATTAATGCCAGACGTCCAAATGCTGACATTATTAATACAATCACTTTGTTATTGCATGGCAGATGAACAAATTCCCAAAGATGGCCACCTCCTCTCCCCCGCAAACTAGCAAACTACAGTGGAAAAAGGGGCAATAAACAAAGCTGTAAATCAATTAAAACAAAACATTTAAACAGCTAAACACTAAAAGAAAACCTCTCTAGTGCTCCCCAAACCCTGCACAGTGAGCTAAGTATAACAGTCTCCCAACACACTGAAGGTGGAGACCTATGTTTGCATATTTGAGATGGCTTACTGATACTCAACTATGCTGCTTAACTCTGTGGCCTGTCCCATTCAGTCTGGAAAGCACTTGAGCTTGAGAGACGATAATGTTACATTGTTGTCTTAACATTTTTCTATATGTCAGTTACTTTAGAAGGCAAGTCATTAAGAAGCTTACATAGCTGAAATTCTGACTCAGGACAGAAATCTTCTATATCCCATCCCAGCGTTAGAACAGTAATGCCAATTTTCTGCTCTCTAAACCTCATTGATATTTGCCCACGAATAGCTAGGAGACTTAGGCACCATAAATCACAAAGCTCCAAAAAATATATTTATTATTCTTAGCATTTTACGCATTATTTGCGGAGTAGAGTGTATTAGAAATTTCAAAACAGCAAGCATGACTGGCAAGGCTTGCCTATAGAAACTCTCTAAAGCTTTTAGAGTCAGGAAACAGATACACAAAGTTTCATTATCTTTAACGTACAGATATCCGGATAGGAAACTACTACCAGGAGCTTAGAAAGGACTTTTTTTTTTTTTTAATCAGTCAAATGAAAATACAAAGTATAGGTGACTCCATGGAAAAATAATAGGATTTTTTTTAACAGTAGGGGATTGTCTGGGGAGGGAACCAATATTAATATTGCCAGAGAATATAAGAGTGAAATGGCTTTTATACAAATAATTTTGAAGTAGGGAGCAGTAGCTTTGACTCATCTGATTTGTTTTGCTTTTCTGGTGCTGGAACTTTTTTTTAGTACACGGTGGAGGACATTCATGCTCATAACCCTTTCACTCCCAGTGTGTGCCCAAACCGTCCCAAGAGGCTGAGTAAATGAGGAATTAAATTAAAAGCTGTCATCTGAGGACAAACGGGGAGAAGGACACACGATATCCCGAGTGCCCTGGGAGCGGCAGGGAGGCTCGGGACAGGGGCGGGCTCGGTGGTCCTGCCGGGATGGGGGCGGAGGGGGAGATGTGCCCCGAGGCACGGCAGTGACCTCGCCGTGACTGACCCCCGTGTACAGTACAGCTCGGCTCCACGCAGGGGCTGAGCAGAGATGAGGCACGACTGACTCGTGCCTGTGTGTGGTCCCGCTGCCTTATTTATCCCCAAGCCCAGGAGAAATAAAGACACCTACCAGCCGCCGCTTGGGTTTGATGAGAGGTCGGTTTTGACCGTTCATTTTGTGGTAGAGCCCGCAGGCGTTACACAGGTAATGCCCGGTGCCATCTCTTCTCCAGAGAGGGGTAGCAGTGGCTCCACAGTTCACACACTCTCTGCCTTCTAAATGGAAACACCAAGAAAACAGATTTCTTTCTTTAAAAACAAATTCACAAAATCTTTTTGCGTTGTCCTTTAGGCGTTTTTCAGAAGTCAAAACAGTGTGTTAAATCTGTTAATTAAGCACAACCAGACAGCAGTGACATCTACAGTACAGGCAGCAAGGAGCTCAGTGTTTTAAGAACTCCCAGGCTCCAGTGACTATTTTATGTCATGATCAGGAACAGTCAGTGCTCTCTGCAAAGTGAGAAAGAGTGACACACTTATTGTGTCAGATGGAAGTTATCGTTTCAGCAAGAACTCCCTCAGTCTTTGCTGGGCACCGCTCCCCTCCCGGATCTATTGCACTCCGGTGGTGAAACCCTGTGTTCCCCTGCCACAAAAACACCCGCACACGTGCACCCAAACACACACACCTGCAAACACTCAACACCTTGAGAGTCAGAGGAAGAGGTTTTCTAGAAGTAAATCTAAGCAAAAAGACCTCCAATTCTGCACTTTCTTTTTTGTTGCAAATGCTACAGGATGAGAAAGTAGAGCCGAGCAGACTGGGAATGGATACTAAATACCAGAGTCTCAGTTATTATTTTTGTTCTAAAGGCATAAAAACACTGTTAATGCTGTTCTTTGAGAAAGTTCAGTTTCATTGGACGTTACTGTAAAAAACAGGCTTGAGTGCTTTTCTGTTACTTTGATTTTTCAACAATCCAGTTTGGTTTAGTAGGGAGCTGTTTACCTTCATTATTAGTTTTAGTACAGTGTGGTAAACATGGCATTGTAGAATGGCTGCATTAAGTAAAACACAACATGTAACTCCAAGATATCTGTTTCTGCATCAGAAAGCTTCCTGCTAAAAGTTCACTTGCCTTGGATGGTTTGAGGGCAGGTCTGCTTAATATAGAAATCTCTCTTAATACCGTTTATGCAAATCCTACAGTATTTAACTGGAAAGGAAATGCTTTTTGCTAATAACTGAAGCAGGCCATGTTGAGTTCAGAGGGGCTCGTGTCTGCTTTAATCTAGGGAGTGAGCAGCTTTTAAACAACACAGTCTAGAGTGAGAAATGAGGGGAGCTCTGCGGCACTGCATTTGTAGCTCTTGTCCCTCCTAGGGCAGGAAGCTGCAGGAGTCGTCCTGTCGTGAGTCTTAGTTTTCCTACAAAAACACTGAGTGGTCACGAACTTTCCCCAGCTCCTTTGCACTGGGAGCTCCCTTACAGAGGGGAAAAAAAAAATAAAAAAGCAACTGTAAAACAAAAGAAAAAATGTTCTTCTTTCCCCAGTCTAAAAATCATCGGCAGCTATGGGATATTTTTTTTTTTTTAAAGCTACTCAGGATGCCTCCTGTCTTTAGAGACCTGGATCTTGAACCTGATTCCGAACTCAGGAGGTTTGGGCTACCCACTGCCTGTAGCTTCTCTTCTATGCACTAAAAGTGCATACACATAGTAACAACTGCCTGGAAATAACGGCAGAGAAAGAATGTATTTTTCCCTTCCGAGGAATCATTTGAAACAGTACTGATGAACTTGTAAAATAGCTGGTATTTTTGTTGCAAAACTCGTAAGAGATCACATTTCTAAATTATTGTCTACTTAAATAAAAACATGTAACGTATTCATAAGCAAATAAGTTCAATGGAATACATATGCAAATAAATGGCCTATAGGGCCATTTATTTTTAAAGGGCTGTCTAAATTCAGTCCCGATATATTGCAGTTAATTTCCTTCCATTGGTGAGAATATTAAACCAAGAAGGTCAGTAGAATTACATAAATTGTCATAATTTGTGACTAGCTCTATAACTACTGTGATTTCAAAGTGGGATCAAAACTTTGTTCATCGCCTGATTTACGGATTTAGGACTGCACTTTTAGAAGAAATGCAAGGAAGGGTTGTGAACATGGGAAAGGTCTGCAGGCAGTCGTTTGGAAGCAGAGATATGTCTGATTCAGGGTAAAGAAAAAAAAGGGAGGGGAGTATTTTCTAGTTAAAGTTAGGCTGGAGTAAGTTAGCAGTGACTGGACACCTTAGTCTTTTGCACTGGTATGTAAACTGTAGTTGAACTTTTGCTCTTGTAAAACGCGAAGGGAAAAAGGCCCTTTGCGATCTGAAGGGGACAGGCCAGGGAAGTTTCGCTTTCATCTTGCACTGGAGCTTTGGGTGGTGTTAATGGAGAGACGTGGAAATTACGGTGGGAGAAATACCTATGCCTGGAAAGTCCCCATGTGTCATCCATGGGGGTTTGCCTAACTTGAGGGAGCAGGGTCGAGCCTGAGCCCCTCGGGAGCCTGAGGCCTGCTTTTCTCCGATGAAAAGGGTTCGGGTTTCTTTCTCCATATAAATCCCTCTTTGTACAACGCGGTCTGCTGGCTCACACACTGCCCTGGTCCCGTGCCCCGCGGCCCGTTCGAGCACTCTGCGGCCAGTGCCTGCCTGCACTGCCACGCACAGGAGCCCAGGCCAAGCTCCATCTCCTACTTTTAAAAACCCAGAAAAGCAGAACTAAGCAGTCACCTGTCCCTCTGTCCCGGAAAGGGCCAACACAAGCACCCAGCCTCGCAGCAGCCCACATGCTCGCCCCAAGAGCCGGCGCAGCCACCCGCACGAAGCCCCGGGAGCGCGGCCCTTCCAGCCGGGACACGGCGGGAAGGCCACGGGGTGCGACACTTACCCGAGCAGGACCTGGCCTTGCTCCGCGGCTTGGGGGTGAAGCTGGACGCGGGGCCCCCCAGAAAGCTGCCCGGGTGGAAGAGGCTGCTGCTGTAGTCGTGGGCTGCCGGCACGTAGGAGGGGTAGGTGGGGATGGGGTGGTGGGTAGAGGGCTGGGCCCCCATGCTGGTGAGGCTGCTTCTGAGCGGGCTGGCGCTCTCCATCTTCATCCCTTCCGACAGCGACACTTGGTACTTGATGCTGTCTTTGTCCTCCTGCCGAGCCCCGGCGGAGGAAGAAGGGGAGGCGGCGCTGGTGGAGTTGGGGTCTGGGGACACTTCCTTGGGAGGGGTCGGGGGGAAGCCGAAGAGGTGAGAGCCGGAGTGCGAGGCCGGGGTGAGCGAAGACACGGAGGCGGTGCTGGAGGTGCTGCTGCCCGGGTACACCGAGATGGCCCCAGGCGCTCCGGCCGCCGAGGGGTGAAGGGGTGTCTTAGTGAAGGGGCTGACGGTCCAGGGGTTGTGGTGATGGGCAGACAGTGCCGCCTTGCTGCTGTCCAGCCAAGGGATCCCGGGGCTGTGGATAAGATGAGGCCGGCACATTTGACTCCCGGTCAGGCGGGCTGTAGAAACACAAGAGCGTTTGGGGTCAGCGTGGGGCGGCTCAGCCCGGAGCGGCTGGGGCAGACCCCAGCTCCCCGTGGCTGGGCAGCTCCTCGGTCTGCGGGCAGCCGGAGGACAGGCAGCCATGGGAGACTTCAGAACCCGGGGAAGAGCGGCCAGGCGGGTGCAGCAGCCCCTTCCCCCTGTCCCCTCTGAGGGAGATACCAGCCAGCCCGGCCACAAGGAGCAAGAGGAGCAGGAGGGGGACTCAGGCAATTCCTTTCCTCCCAACCCCATTCCTGGGAAAATGCAGCAAACCCCTTTCTGCTCTATCTTTCTGAGCTGCCGTAGTGCTTTCTCTTCGGCTCCTAAGAACACCCCCAAATAAAATCCATCGCCGGTTTGAATCGGTTTGTATTTTGCATCCGGGAAGTAGCCGTGTCTGAGAAGTTATAGCCCCTGCGCACACTGTTTCCCCTTCCTCTCTCACCTCCCCCCTTTCTTTCCCTCCCCTCCGCTAGCCCTTGGTTATCCCTAGGGTTAAAATCCACCCGTGCCTGCCTGTCTATCCTGTTTTCGATCTCCTTTTCCTCCGACACACCGAAGCGGCCGCGAGTGAAACTTCTCAGCTCGCTCAGGACACCCGCGGCTCGTACGGAGGGGCCCGGAGCGCTGCCGAGACGGCGGGGAAGGGGCCGGGGTGCTGATTTACCGTGTGCCTGGCTGTAGGAGACCCTGGCCCGGGCATGGGCGGAATTGGCGTAGTAAGGGTTGCCCTGGGAGTCCAGGTGGTTGAAGAAGACATCGACTTCATCCGGAGGTAGGAGCTGCGCTGGTTCCATGTAGTTGTGAGCCAGCCCGGGGTGGTGGCTATCGGGGTGCTGCCCGTTGAGCACGGCGTGGTGGGCCATCCAGCGAGGCTGATCCGTGGCCACCTCCATGGCCTTGGGCCTCCCCTTTCACTCACCCCCAGGCCAGGAGCGAGCGGCGCTCGGTGGGGGCCGGGAGCGCTGCTCGAGGGTCGCTTTTGACGCTGCCTGGTGGGTTTTAAGAGATTGAGGTGGCTTTTCTTAGAAAGAAAACCGCTGGGTGAGTGGAGCGCGCCCTCTGAGGCGTGGGAGAGGATCCCTGGAGTCAGCGTGTCCCTCCGTCAACAGGCGGGGAGCGGAGGCAGGTCCGGGGAAGCGCCAGGGCAGCACCTGTAGGGAGGGACAGGAGGGTTTAGCAGCTCGGCAACCGTGGGTGCGCTGCTGGCCGGGCCGGCTCCCGGCCGGCTTCTTTTCCCAGAGGTACATGAAAGGGGAGGGGGAAGCAGAGCCCCTCCTCCCTTCCAAAAATATCCTGTCCCCAAAACTCCTTGCCTTGCGCTCTCCCTGCTCATTGCCCCACAAAATAAACAGAGATCCATTTCAAACTACGCGGTCTGCTGGCTCAGTAAAAAAAGGAGGGGAAAAAAAAGGAAAAAAAGGGAAAAAAAGGAAAAAAAAAGGAAATAGTTTCGTTCTCCCGCCCCCCCCCTCGCCAGAAACGTCAATAGGAGTTTTTCCAGCTGGCTTCAAAAGCGGGGTAAAAAAGGAAGAGCGGCAGAACTAATATAGCGTAGTTCTAGCAAGAACTCCAACTGACACAAAAGGAAAAGGAGGGGGAGAAATAGGGAGGGGGTAGAGAAGAAGAGTGGAGAGAAGGGTGTTTAGAAAAAGCAGCGAATGCGCCCTGGCAGTGGCGCGGTGACCCCCCCGCGCCCCACACTTACCCGGCGCGGGAGGCTGGGTGGCGATGAATGCCGGCGTGGAGGATGCGAGCGCGGCAAAGAGGGGAAGAACTGAGGGGGAATAAAAAAAGCGAAGAGGGAGAGGAGGGGGGAAAGGCAGAGCGAGCGCGGGAAGAGCAGAGGAGGTTGGATGGAGAGTGTTACTCAGATGGCAAAGCCGCTGCTCTGGCCGACTCGGTCCCATCCCCGCGCATCCTATATGAGCGCTGGCGCCAGCTGGCNCAGACCCCCTCCTCCGCCCCTCTTCCCCTGCCCGCAGCATCTCGCCCGGCAGCGCCGTGGGGGCTTTCCCCGCCCGGGCGCTGCACGCCCCTGCGGGGCGGGGACGGCAGAACGGAGGGGGTCCCGCCGGGGAGTGCGGGGATGCGGAGTGGGGAGAGGGGGGGCCGAGCGA
>WBNO01027744.1:1172497-1191324 GCA_013400575.1 Peucedramus taeniatus | reverse complement strand
AATTTCATTTCTTATTTTATTCCATTTATTATTTCACTGAATTTTTACCACACCTGTGAATGAATATTTTAAAACTTCTGGAGCACATTCCTACTCTCTGCAACAGCACAATAAATCCATAGTGAGTGCATCACAAACTCCTCTAGTTTAGGGTGGTGCCTTTCCAATTCTTTTTGGGGACTTTTTGCTCAGCTAATAAACAGTAGAGGAATGACTTTAATAAACACTAGAGGAATGGCATTTTGCCTTAAATGTGTATTTCAGTGAGTCACCCTGAGTGCAGTGGGCTGCTCCTGTGGGAGGAGATGTCAGAGAGGCTTCCCTGTCTGCAGGGAAATGTTTGGGTGCAGATTTCCAATGTATGGGGGCAGATTTCCAATGTATGGGTGCAGGTTTCCAAGTTATGGGTGCAGATTTCCAATGTATGGGTGCAGATTTCCAAGGTATGGGTGCAGATTTCCAATGTATGGGTGCAGATTTCCAATGTATGGGTGCAGATTTCCAATGTATGGGTGCAGATTTCCAATGTATGGGTGCAGATTTCCAATTTATGGGTGCAGATTTCCAATTTATGGGTGCAGATTTCCAATGTATGGGTGCAGATTTCCAATGTATGGGTGCAGATTTCCAATGTATGGGTGCAGATTTCCAATTTATGGGTGCAGATTTCCAATTTATGGGTGCAGATTTCCAATGTATGGGTGCAGATTTCCAATGTATGGGTGCAGATTTCCAATGTATGGGTGCAGATTTCCAATTTATGGGTGCAGATTTCCAATTTATGGGTGCAGATTTCCAATGTATGGGTGCAGATTTCCAATGTATGGGTGCAGATTTCCAATGTATGGGTGCAGATTTCCAATTTATGGGTGCAGATTTCCAATTTATGGGTGCAGATTTCCAATGTATGGGTGCAGATTTCCAATGTATGGGTGCAGATTTCCAATGTATGGGTGCAGATTTCCAATTTATGGGTGCAGATTTCCAATTTATGGGTGCAGATTTCCAATGTTTGGGTGCAGATTTCCAATGTATGGGTGCAGATTTCCAATGTATGGGTGCAGATTTCCAATGTATGGGTGCAGATTTCCAATGTATGGGTGCAGATTTCCATTGTATGGGTGCAGATTTCCAATGTATGGGTGCAGATTTCCAATTTATGGGTGCAGATTTCAAATTTATGGGTGCAGATTTCCAATTTATGGGTGCAAATTTCCAATTTATGGGTGCAGGTTTCCAATTTATGGGTGCAGGTTTCCAATGTATGGGTGCAGATTTCCATTGTGTGGGTGCAGATTTCCAATGTATGGGTGCAGATTTCCAATTTATGGGTGCAGATTTCAGCACTGGAACCTCTTGGTCTGATCCAGGTGGATGTTCCTGGCAGGGGGAAGGGACCAGGTGATTTCTGCATTACTGGAAAATGGTCTGAAAGAGCAGAATGAAAATGGAAGTGCTTATATTTTATGTTTAAAAATCCTTTCCCTTTTCTGGAAAAAGGCACTTGTGAAATAGATTTTGATAAAAGGAGATTTTTATAAAAATTCATCGTTCCTCATGCCAACCCATGAGCAGCTCTCCCCCATCTCACCAGGGCAATGCCTTTGCTTCCCACCAAAACTAAACTTGTTTTTATGAATTTGGCTGTCAGGGCCCAAGGTACCACTCCAGAATCTCTGAAATGTTATTAGTGAATAATAATAATGGAATTATTGAGGTGGAATTGCAACAGATGAGACTTTTTCACAGTCCATCCCTGGTGCTCTGGGTTGGCACGGCACAGGTGGGCCGAAAAAGAGAGAAGTTTATTTTAAATTCTGTATTCCTGATAGTAAAAACCACAATTTTCAGAAAGCTGTTGCAGGGATTCTATTCCCCTCTCCTTTCCCCAGCACCTTCAAGCAGGAGGGATCCCAGCTGGGAGATTTTCCTGCTGCCACAGCCACCATTTCACAGCAGCCCTGTGCAAAAACCAAATGGTGGCACAAAGGGCTCTGCTCATCATTCATCCCCCAGCTGTCTTTTTGCCTCTGCCACCCTCCTTGTTCTCCTCCACCAATAAAACCTTTCACCCAGAGAAATTCAGGAAAAAAAAGAAAAAAAAAATCTTTAATCCCCCTGTCCCTGCAACATCAGCCCCACAGGTTAAGGCACACTTCAATAGTTAAAATCAAAGAAACGAGGCCTTCTGACAATGGGGCCTTTTAAAAAAACCTCCATGCATCTATTTATAAACCACCTAATCTCAAAAATCCTTATTACCTATCGTGTTACTTTAAGTCATGGACATGAAGGAAAGGGAGGCTCGGCATTCAATTATCCTGCTTGCTTTAACAAGGTGTGTATAATAAATGAGCAGCTCTTAATTGACTTCAATGCAATTTGACACTGCTGGAGGAGGAGGAAGAGGGAGCCAGAAAGAAAGAAGACATGCAGCTTAAAGATGTTAGACAACACAGTTATTTAGAGCATGAATTTTATGACATTAAATTAATTAACCAATGTTTAAATTAACAATATTTAGTGTAAAAATGATCGCAAGTAATGCTGTGCCAGTAATTATGTTTTACTTGGCTTTGTGTTGTCAGAGATAATGGATCATTGGTTAAAAGGTAAAATTCTCTAGGTTTTAACAGTCCTTGCTAAAAGAGTGTGCTTAAAAATGTAATTTCCTATTTTATGGGTTGCTTTCTTCAAATTAGGCCTTATAAAAAGAGATAATGCAATAATAAAATCCCTGCTCATAAATATTTGATCTGGGCAGTGAATGATGCAGACACACAATCTCCAGATTTAGATGAATTTAGCTAATTTACATTTGGTGTTTACAAGGTTTGGGGCAGGGCTCAGAAGGGACATTTGTCAGTGCAGGTGGTGACATTTTTGGGTGGCACTGCCAAGGCACAGGTCAGGCTCTGGTTTAGCCTGGCACAAAGCCGTGCTCATCCTCAAATCCCTGGTGGCCTCTGTACCAGGAGGGACAGGGAGAGGGTGCCCCCATTCCCAGCCCCAGGATCTCCCCTGGGACAGCCCAGATCCTCCAGGTGAGCCTCACTCTGCTCAGGTGGTGCCACAGCAGAGGAACTTGGCAGAGCTGAACTCCACAGCCAGGGCTGGAAAACTCTGTGAGCCTGATAGTCTCTGGACCAAATAAACCCCTGCCAGGGCTGCAGGCAGGATAAATCCAGGGTAATGCCCCATCCCCACCTTCCCCAGTCCCCTTTCCTCCAGAGTGGCACCCAGCTGGAATTGTAGCACTGGAGAAGCTCCCTGTGGAATCCAGGGATTTCCCTGGAAAAGCAGCTCCCTGTGGAATCCAGGGATTTCTCTGGAAAGCAGCTCCCTGTGGAATCCAGGGATTTCCCTGGAAAAGCAGCTCCCTGAGGAATCCAGGGATTCCTCTGGAAAGCAGCTCCCTGTGGAATCCAGGGATTTCCCTGGAAAAGCAGCTCCCTGTGGAATCCAGGGATTTCCCTGGAAAAGCAGCTCCCTGTGGAATCCAGGGATTTCCCTGGAAAAGCAGCTCCCTGTGGAATCCAGGGATTTCCCTGGAAAAGCAGCTCCCTGTGGAATCCAGGGATTTCCCTGGAAAAGCAGCTCCCTGTGGAATCCAGGGATTTCCCTGGAAAAGCAGCTCCCTGTGGAATCCAGGGATTTCCCTGGAAAAGCAGCTCCCTGTGGAATCCAGGGATTTCCCTGGAAAAGCAGCTCCCTGTGGAATCCAGGGATTTCCCTGGAAAAGCAGCTCCCTGTGGAATCCAGGGATTTCCCTGGAAAAGCAGCTCCCTGTGGAATCCAGGGATTTCCCTGGAAAAGCAGCTCCCTGTGGAATCCAGGGATTTCCCTGGAAAAGCAGCTCCCTGTGGAATCCAGGGATTTCCCTGGAAAAGCAGCTCCCTGTGGAATCCAGGGATTTCCCTGGAAAAGCAGCTCCCTGTGGAATCCAGGGATTTCCCTGGAAAAGCAGCTCCCTGTGGAATCCAGGGATTTCCCTGGAAAAGCAGCTCCCTGTGGAATCCAGGGATTTCCCTGGAAAAGCAGCTCCCTGTGGAATCCAGGGATTTCCCTGGAAAAGCAGCTCCCTGTGGAATCCAGGGATTTCCCTGGAAAAGCAGCTCCCTCCTCCTGGCTGTGCCAGGCAGGGATGTGCTCCTGTGTGCTCACTTCACGCTGTTCCCTCTTTTGGCACAGCAAGCCCTGAGCCAGACCCCTCCTGGGGGAGGCCCTTTGCTGCATTGATCTCCTTTCAAACTGATTTTGGTGCCTGCTGTTACCACGGATATTTTTGGCACCAGTTTCAGGCAGAACAGGCGGTTCCACCGCCCTCCTCCACCCGCCGCTGGTTTTCTACCATTGCAACTCCAAATCTGCCTTTGAGCCTCTGCCCTGGCAGGGCTGGGACAGCAGCCAGGGTGCAGTAATCCTTATCAGAGGATCACTCTCAAACTTTAACCACAGCAATAAGGTGCTACAGATCCTCAGATCTGATGGAGAATGTACTTCCAGCCCCGAACTTGAGCAAAGCCAGGCTCCTGAGAAATGCAATGCCACGAGAGCAGAGGGCTCAGAACAGGCTCTGTCAGCTCTTTCAATCACTTAGGTATGATTTGCATCACCATTTCCAGCTGCTGACTATTTATTTACAGTTGCACAGCTCTTGGGTCTCCCATCAGCTGCTGGAGGAACAGGTGCTTGCCATTGTGGGGCTGCAGGAGGGAGGGAGTGATGGATGGAACCCAACAGCCCTCTGATAGGAAAACTGCTCCCTTAAGGAGCAGCACGGTGCTGGGGATGGGAATAAATTTAGCTAAGTTGCCTAACAACCTCTAATTTTATTACTGGCTTCTCTTTGGGCTGGCAGGAGAGGAGCACTCGGGCTGTGGACAAATGTGCTGCTCTGGCTGGGGCTGAGCTGCTGGATTCCTTGCCAGGGGCTGTTATTCCCTCCCTTCTGGCCACAAAAAGCTCCTGTGGCCACTCCCAACCTTGTTCTTTCCTTTGGTGGGGGCAGTTTGGGATATTGGGGCAGGGAATTTGAAGACTCCCCAAAAATGCCCTGCTGAGCTGGGGTATCACACCAGGGAAGCCCAGGATGTGCTAAGATCTCACTTCTGCTTTGGAGGGACAATTAGGGAGGCAGGACAGCTTGGTCTGGATCAGTGGCTTCTCCTTTTACTGCTTTTTTGGGGAATCTCTTTTAAAGGTTGGATTCTATGGTCTTGGAGTTTTTTCCAAGTCTAATGATCCTTGTTCCCTCATTTTGTGTATTCCTCCCCACAGTGCTGTCCCTCAAGAATGTGCCAGCACAAAGTTCCAGACTGCAGCGGAGAAAATAAGCTGGGACTGGCTGAAGCTTCCCAATAAATAATATTCTTAATGATGGAATTATTAATATTAATTAATCCACACGTGACAGATCAGGAGCTTTTGAGTTAGACACTGCAAAATGCTAAAAGGAAAGGCCAAGTCCTTTCCCCAAGAAGCTGTTTGCCAGCACTGTGGGATGAAATGCCAGGGTGAAAACCACTTGGATTTGCCTACACAGGCAATTTTTCTGCTTTACTGAATTCTATTACACAACTGTCCTGAGCTGACTGTTTTCCAAAGTGAGGAGTCATCAATGACTCTTCAATATTGATGTAACTGGAGTGGTTTAAAGTCACCACTTGCTCTGTACCAAGGATGTCACAACCATATAAATTAAATGTTATGATTTGTTTTCAGAAGAGCAAACAAAAGTGATACAAGGGCACGGTTAACATTCTGGAGGAAATTTATGTCATAAAAACCCAGTTTGCTTGTTACAAAGCCAGGAGTCTTTGGTGTAGACAAAGCTTGTATTGTAGCTGGTTTGAGTTTAAAAGCTTTTTTTGAAGTTTTCAGTCCATTTCTGTGTCAGGTTTGTGGTAACACTGCAATCTGTCTTATCAGCTCTGCCCCTCCAAAGACGTGCACTAAGCCAGTCCTGTTTCCTTGAGCACTTGAAACACTTGCTTAACTTTAAGCACATGGTTCACTGGGTTTTATTAAATAAAATAATAAAAAAAAGAATAATTGGCCCAGTCTCCCCACTCAGTTCCCAGTGCAAGCCCTGATGACAGGCTAATGACAATCCAGAGCGTGCTCTCAGCTCTGGGCTGGGCTCTCTGTGGGGAGCACACACAGCCCTGCTACAAGTGGAAATTCATATCCTTGAGACTTCTTCCTGCTGCCAAACTTTCAGGGGCCCAAGCAATGACAGCCCAGAAATCAGGAGCAATTTCAGACACAAATTTAATGAAAAGTTGTGATCCCGTTTGGGTTGTGTGCCTTTCAAAGCAGGTCTAAGCTAAAATAATTTCAGAGTTGTTTTACTCTGTTCACTTTTTTGTGCTGCTAAATGAATTTTTAAATTCTCTTCTGACAGCCAGGAGTGAGCCCCATAGGAAGAACAGTTTCCTTAATTATTTTGCAAGAGCTGCAGGGTGTCAGTGCCTCTCCCAGGATGTTCTGGGGAAGGCTGGGCCCCACCTTGGCTGGATCCCCCCTCTCTGGGTGGGAATGAGGGAGATCCTTCGTGTCCCAGCAGAGCACAGGGAATGCTGGGGAGGGGATGTGTTACCTTGGGGTGACACAAGAAGGACATGGAGCAGCTCTGGTCAAAGCAAACTAAAAAAACCTTTTTATTAAAACATCTGACTCTCTCTATATATATCTTGTTGAAATGCCAGTGTCATTGGAGGGTGACAGTGCCACCTCCTCAATGTCACTGGGCAACCCAACTGTCCATCAGGTTGCTCATCCCCCATAAAAGAATGAAAAACAATCAGTTATTTACATAAAGTACATAAGAAAGTTTATACAAAAAATACAAACATCAGAAGGTTTAATAAAACTTGAGAAAATCAGGGTGACAGGATGGAAGGGGCTGAAAACCCCAAACCCCAGAGTGTGGCCCAGGACAGCAGCACTGCTGCTGCTGCTCCAGCCCTGACCTTCTGCAGGTTCTTCCTTTTCACCCCAGCAGGGTTTGCTCTCCCTGCTCCTTTCTCTTAGATATTTATTGGTGAAATCCTCTGATTTGGGACTCTGGCTCCTCACAGCACCTTGGGTTACTCTGCCAGGCTGAGGGGCACTGCTGGAAAATCAGGGATGAGAGCCTTGGGATTGGGCTCCTTCTGCACAGTGCCCTTCACGCTCACTTTTGTTTTAATTTTATGTTTTCTGCCAGATTGGCTGCAGAGCAGTCACACCCAAGGTGCACTGGCATACCTGGCAGCTGAGTCAGGCTGCACCAGCCCATGCACTCAGTTTCAGTTGTGCAAATTTAAAAATAAAAAAAACAAAGCCACTGAATAGAAGTCACCAAACCATCTCCCAGAGGGTAAAAAGTCACCTAGAGAAAAGGCAGCAGAACAAAAATATTTTTTATTCTGTTTTTAGTACAAAAACTAGGAGTAGCAATGAGGCAACAAATTAATTGGAATAAAGAAGTCCCTTAGTGCAATGATTGGGATTCAGATATTGAATGATCAGTGGCATATCTGAAATATCTTAATTTCTTCATGCAAAGCTATATTCCAAGAACTACTCTCCTGCATGTGATGAAAGCCAGCCCACACTGGCACCTCCTCTGTGCTCCTGTGCTTGTGTACCACTAAAATCATGTCATCAGCTGCAGTAACAGACATTCATGTAGAAATTTGGTTTTCCTCATTTCCAAGCAGAAGGCCAAGGCCTGAGAGGAAATAAGGAGTTTTCTCAGTATCCTCAGTATCTCAGTATCCTCAGTATCTCAATATTCTCAGTATCCAGTTTCTGTAGGCTTTTATCTGACAGTAAAGAATTGGTGGATATCATTGACTATTATTCACTATACTTTGGGCTGAAGTGTCCTTATGTAAACAGCTTGCTTGACAATTAAGCTCACTAATTAGCCCCATAATAGACTTACTACCTGCTTGGCCTGAAAGTAAATCAGGAGTGTGTCAGAGCATCCTGTTGAGGGGTGATGGTGAAACCATCCTGGGGTGTATTCATGAAAACTGAGAGCAACCACCAGTATGTATAGCTACAAAATGAGTTCTTTTATTTCCTTCTGATCACATCCTGTTACAAAAAAAAAAAAAACAAAACCAAAACTTGATTTCCTGCTGCTCTGGGCTTTGGCTGTTCCAGAGCAGAGGTGCTTAGGTAAATATGTAGCACACATAAACTCGGGGGTTTATGGCCATTTTGTTGACATATTCCTCCAAGCCCAGCTCTTGTTTGCCCCTGCTCTGCAGCCCTGGCAGGGCTCTCCCCTCTGCCTGTGCTTGTGTTATTGTCTGTGCTGTTTGTAAAGTTCAGGATTGCACAAGCAGTGCACCAGGCTGTGCGTGAGGGATGTGCTGGCCCTGATTAGCCTGGCAGGGTGTGTTTGCACTGCTCAGCTGAGCTCCTCAGCATCACAGCTTCCTCCAGCATGGAGCTGTGATCTGTGGGGTAGAAAGAACACGTGCTTGTCTTGTAGGAACTGCTCTCTTACGTGTCTCCTGAAGAAAGCACACCCCAATAAGCAGTTTTATATTTAGAGCCTTGTAAGCTGGGGTGCCTCTTGGCCAGGAGCTGTTTAATCACTGTTAGGATTCTCACAAGGATGGTCACACTGGAAATGGGAAATTTAGGTTGGATTTCAGGAAGGAATCCTTCCCTGTGAGGGTGGGCAGGCCCTGGCACAGGGTGCCCAGAGCAGCTGTGGCTGCCCCTGGATCCCTGGCAGTGCCCAAGGCCAGGCTGGACAGGGCTGGGACAGTGCCCTCAGCAGGGATGGAACAGGACTATTTTAGAGTCCCTTCCAACCCAAACCCATCTATAATTCACCCCTGGGATTCCTCTGTACTACCCAAATCATGTAAGATATCAGCACTATTATTTTATTCATGTAGGCATTTTCCTGGCTGATTCTGTGGGGTGGCTCATGGCAGCTCCATGTCATTTACCATCATTTTCTTTGATCCCCTTCTGGTGAAGGAAGTTTAAAAAAAAAAATCCCTGTTTCTTGATCTATGAAGCAGAGTGCAGCTCTGAGCACTTGATTACAGAGTACAGTATGAATACTTGATTAATAGTTACTGTAAGCATTTGTAAAGAATTTGATGCATCTGGTTTGAATAAATATCACACATGTCTGAATTCAGCTGAAATTTCATCATCCTGGAAATACAGCCCTGAGCATGGAACCTGGAACTGTGAGGATGGGGCTTTGCTGTGAATATTCACCCTGTCCTCTTGAAATTAATGGGCTTTGCTGCTGATGCCAAAGGAGTCAGGATTTCCCCAGAATTTCCCATATAAAATAATAAAAATCATGAGATCTGAAATCAGGAATTAACCCGTGTGAATCCCTGCTCTGTGGTTTGGGGCCTCTGCAGTTCACACCCCATTTTTACCCCAGTTTGAATCCCACACTCCTGCTGCTATTCTGCTGCATGGAGGCAAAATAAAAATGCAGGTTTTCTTTTAAAGTGACCCATGTGTTCTGCTGGCTGTGGCTCCACTGTTGCTCATTCCTGGGTGCCCTGAGCACATTTCCAGGCTGGGAATTTGCACTTCTGTGCAGCTGTGGCTTTAGATCAGGACATCATTGATAATTTGAGATGCTGCACCTGTAAACCCCAGTTTGGTGTCTTTCTTGTCTCCTTCCAGCAAACAGAAGTTTTTCTGTTGAATGTTAAGAATTACATCAGTTCAACTTGCAGCAGACTAATAATTCTATTTTTTCCTATGCTAGGGGCAGTAAAGCCTCAGTATGTACAGAAATGAGTCCAGATCTTAATCTCAGTGAAAGAAATCATGTTTCTATTTCCTGAAGTGGAAGCAGGGTTTCTTTTATGATTTCCACCTCAGACCCAATGAGAGATTTTCTGAGAAGGGAAGGGTTTCTTCCTGCTATTTTTTCTTGCCTGCCTTCCCTCCACCCTCCCTTGCAAGCACGAAGTCCCTGACAAGGGTTCAGTTTGCTTCTAGGATCAATTAGCTCTCAGATCTGCTTTGCTTTTTCTCAGGCATGGCCACAAATTGAGGATCTAACCCTTCAAAAGTTCTGCTTTTGGTTTGAGAACTTTTTTCCTTTTTTCTCTCTTTTCCAGATAATGTTTTGTTTGCTGTTTTCCCTTGTTCTGTTTGTCTATTAATACCCCAGACAGTTCTAGCTCACTTTTAATATGACATGCAACTTCCTTTTTATGGCTGCCAGCTCCTCCTGCTCTGCCAGAACAACTTGAAGACTTTCTGCTGTCTGTAAAACCATCGGGTATTTGAAATCCCCCCACGGAAGAAGTAGAATAAAAGGCGAAATAAAATCCACGCCTGTATTTTCCGTTGGCCTTATCACCGAATCTCCTCGAACATATATAAATAAAGTTTTTATCAGAGCTTTCCCCGCTGCAGACAGTGAGAGCAGACACAGGATCTGCTCACCACGCTGCCGAGACAAAGGTCACCATCTCATTTCTTTTCATCAGGGCACAAGAGGAATATGCGAGCGAGAATTGCTCAGTCCCCTTGGAATAAAGGGGTCCGGGATGCCCCAAGCCCTCGGCGCTTGTGGGAAGCACTCGGGTTTTGCACAGCATCTTGCAAAGAGGCAGAAAGAGTAAAACTCCTCAGGGAGAGCGATGAGCGGGGATATTGCTCCTTTAATGGGTTAACTGCAGTCTGCGAAAACTCGCCTTGAATTCGGTTCATTCAGTCAGGCCTCGGTGAATAGATAAAAGCGGTTTAAGGACAGGTGCCAGCCCATCAGCCCCCTTCCAGCAGCTGGGGGTTTCAAAGGGTAACTCACTTGCAAATGTCGCTTTCAATAGGTGAGAAATCCCTGACTAGAATAGGTGCTCGCTGGGCTCGGCCTGAGCGGCACAAAGGGCGCTGAAAGCCGGGCTCCTTCTGCGCAGAAATTCCCTTTATTTTGTTTGTTTATTAACCATCCCAGACCTGATCATTTCCACCCCCCCTCTTGTTTACGGAGCCGGTTCTGAGCTCGCATTTCTTTGTTCCAATCGTTCAGAGAAAAGAAATCTCCCGTGCGGGGCTGGAAATGTAATTTTGGGAGAAGCCGTAAAACTGGCCAGGCTTGTTTAAAGCTCGGAGAGTTTAACTCTATTGACTTTCCTGCTTTGCTTTGCTGTTTGGTTGTACTTGAGTGACTTCATTAAAAAGGAGGGCAGTTACTTAATCGTACAATCCACCCCGCTGGTGTCATTGGCAGTTTCCTGTTCTGTTCTATTCTCACTCGGCCAGCTGAACGCCAATTCTTCTTTCAACTTCTGGAGTTTTCATCTGGACCAAAATCTCCCTCTCATACTGCGAGATCTCCTTCCCATCCTTTTCTGGAGAGATCACGCCGGAGAAAAGATGCTTTGCGGGGAAAAGATGCTTTGTGTTGTGGTGTAAATGAAGTTGTGGCGTGCTCGATGCCACTTGGGGAGGTCCCCGCACTCAGTCGGGCACAGCCTTGGCAGGAGCTGGGCACCTTCGTTCCTGCAATGCAGGAAACCCCGGGCTGGCCAGGAATTCCTCCCAAAGAATTCCCATTGTGTTTTACAGCTCCCGGTGCAGGAGACGGAGACATTTAGCGGCTAAAACAAGGGGAAGAGCGGCAGTGAGAGTTTAGGGATGCTGTTCGTGCCCTGGAAGGGATGCTGGTGGGATTTAAGAAGGAACTGGGAGCATCTCGGCTGTTTCTTTTTTCCTTTTTAATCTGGGGAGTTCATTAATAGAGCAGTGTTTATTTAGTGAGTAAGCGCTGGTCCTGGCATCACCCAGGCATGGGCACAGCAGAAATCGGGCTGTTGGTGCTGATATTTGGATTTTACACAGGGATGTGCCAAGCTCTGACCCTGCTTTTCAGGCACAGGCTTCAGTGCAAAACCTCGCTCAAGGAATTTTTTTTTTCCGAGGAGAATTAATGAACTTCACTTTTACATAAAAAAATACTTGTATCCCTCTATTCTGCCAAGCTAAAACCAGACAGGCTTCCAGTTCCCACTCTGGAATAAACCCCAATCCACTGCTATCCCTGTTTGTCCTTTTGCCACCTGGGCAGGGACACCCGGAGGAGGCTGTGGCCAGGAAAGTGCTGATTAATGGTTAAATAAAAATGGATTTTCACTCGTTTTTCCCTTGGTTTGGGTGCTCTCTCCCCTCTTCCAAATCACCCATTTTACATAAAACCCGCAAAGGATTAATCAGCACTGCGATGAATGAATCAAAAATTAATGAAGAAATTTCAGCAGCTCTGCCAAAAACGATCTGGGGGTTCTGAAACTGTCAGTAAGGGATGGGAAGGTGTTAAACAGTTTGGCTTCGTGAGCTGGAGGAGTTTGCCCCTCAAGTGTTGGGGCATTTGCAAAGCTTAACAAAACAGAGGCATTAAAGGAGAGGAAAAGGCAGCACCTGATCGTGTGTATGAATTTTTTGAGAGTAGAAAATGCACCTTTAGTTTCCTAAGTTACACGTGCAAAAAGATAAAATGTTACAAATACAGTTATATAGCAATATGCTTAAATACACAGATTTTTGGGCCAGTGAGGCAAAAATATGATTCTAAATTGTCAAAAATATGGTATTTGAACATCCCACCCACACATGCCCTGGCGTGGGGTCCCTCAGCCTGCTCTGAGCACCTGAGAGGAGCAGCGTCCTTAAAAACCATCATTTCCATCTCCTGTTCTCTGCTGTACAACTGCTTTCCACGTGCTGCTTTATTTTTAGGATTTAGTTAATGGCTCTGCAAGAAATCACTTTGCATCTTCCCCAGCATCATCCTGTGGTGCTTTTCTGTCAGCTCTGCTCTGGCAATTAAAAAGTTGCACGCAATCATCCCACACACTTTTAGAGTGGCCTGGCAACAAAGGATGCTCAAGCCCTGTGAAAATAACTTTATCTCCATTTAAATATTGTAAATATCGTGTAAAAAAAGTTCAGGGTACACGCGGGGTGCGAGAACCCAGGACAGTCTCATTTTTATTTGGTTCATTTTTCTGCAAGCTTCAAAAAAAAACCCCAAAAACCTCAGCCAACACTTTTTGTTGATCATTGGAAATATTATTGCCTGTTTGTAGGTTTTTAAATGTTATCACGAATGCCCGTAAATAGGAGGAGGAGGAGGGAGGGGGTATCTGTTTGTGAGATGAGAAAAGGAACCACTGCCTATTGTTTGACCTGAACAGCTCCCTGATTGACTGGGAGAAGGAATATCTCCATGGGAACAGATGAATGTCTGGTTTTCATGTGGTGAAATCCCCAATCGAGCTCACAGTGCCTTCACTAACGTGCCACTCTAAATTGGCTGTTTGCATGCTGCTTCCTACCTTTGGCTGAACTAAATCAGGATACTTCTCCCGAAGTTCTCCCTCCCAAATGCCAATAATGAGATTAAAATACAGAATCAGCGACAGCCCGGATTAATGCAGTGGTTTTGTCCTGTTGTGCAAGAAATAATTTTTTTTTTTTTTATTTTTTTTTTTATTTTTTTTTTTTTAAGCAAAGCAGGCAAAATAATGAAATGAGATGAAGCATTTAGCAGGGGCCAGCCTTTCCAGCTGCTCCCTTTGGCAGGTTTGGGTGATGGGGTTCTGGTGTCTCCTCACCACACAAGAACGCTGCTGCTTTGGGGGAATTTGGAGAGCTCCTGAATCCATTCTGTCCCAAATTTGCTCCAGCCATTTCCAACGCTCTGCTTTCCCTCCTAAAATGTCAGCTGACTTCAACACAGCTGAATCCAAAAATAATTCATACACACATATTGGAGGTAACAAAAGAACCACAGTAACAATAAAAAAATCGCAATCCAGGTTGGGTGAAGGAGTGATTCCTAAATATTAAAGCCCCAGTGGTCTTATCTGGACCAGCTGCTTATAATGTCTGTGAGGAATGTGGCACATCAAGTGTGTGAACACTGCAGCTATTGTATCCTAACAGGCTGATTGAACCCTGGATAATTGGCATGTAACCTTCTCTATTAATAGTGCAGACAGATATGTGAATTAGCTGAATGCCTCAGACATATGCCATGCATTAACCAAAAGGGCTTACAATTCTCATAACAACTTGGCTAACTATTACACCAGTAATTATTCTTTAGAACTTGATAATATTAGAGCAAAATCAAGAAATAATTTGTAGTTTCGGGCCAGATTATGAATAATCAGTGGCACTGTAACACGACGCCAAGGGCTGGGCTGGGAGGAAGACTCAGCGCTGATAGTGGGCACTTTGATGTTTTTAGAGGGGTCAGAGTGTGATTCTCTGCCTTTGTTTAGCTCTTGTAACTTGAAGGATTCGATAGGCATGAGAAACGTTTCGAATAATTCCAGGATTGCTGTTCTTTCCGTGGTACAGGACATGTACAGTCAGGGCCATTGTCTTTGGAGAGACAATGGGTTATTTTCCTTTGTGGAATACCATGTAGAGGGGTAAATATGGCTTCTTAATTATTTTATTCCATTACATTGTCTTACTGTTCTGAACTTCCCATCCTTGCATTGCAGTTGTTTGTCTAGAATGAAACAGCAAAGCCACCTTTTACTTTTTAATGAGGTTGTTCTTTTGCTGAAGTGATGGAGTGTATGATTCATCTCTGAGTGATCTCGAAAGAATGCAGCATTACAACACTTTGAAGGCAGAGAAATATCAACCATGGGCAGAGAATATTTAAATGTGGGAGCCCCTAGAGCTGCACAACCTGTCTGAGAGTGTGGAGTAACAAGCTGCTCCAACAGAGCTACGGAGCTTTTTGTTATTTGAGAACCTTCCCTTAGAAAATCCTTTTACAATTTAGTAGAAAATAATCGGATATTTTAGGATAGAAATACAAGTTGAGATGTTCCAACATTTCCAACAATTGGGCTGTTGTTTTGCAAATGCTTTAGTCACTTAAATGCTCCTCTTAGTAATCCACCTCCAGTCGAATCCAATAAACACCGACATAAAAAGTGTTTTAACCAGCTACAAATACTACACAGACACTTTCATTGCTGAGGAGGTTTTATTTACATTTGCCCCTCTTCCATAGGGGCTGAGCTCAAAACAAAGTGTTTGGAAGGTATTCTGGTGTAAAGAACTCAAAGAGCTTCCCCAAAAAACACAATCTCACATCATTCCTTGGCATTAATCTCCCTTTGTGCAGAAACAAATCTTTATTGCACTTGCAATTGCCTCCTGAGCTCCCACCCTCCAGCAGCTCCCAGAGGTGACACTTTCCTCCACCTGCTGCACCTCTTCTCCAGTTACCTGGCTGCTCCCTCAGGATCTGCTGGAATCCCTCTTTATGGGTTTTCAGCCATCACTCAGCACTTTATGGGTTTTCAGACCAGCACTCATCTTTCAGGTTGGAGATGAATTTTCTCCTCCCAGGCCCCCAGCTCTTAAAGCCCTGCCCAGCCTCAGCTGCTGGCAGAGCTAGGAGAGCCCCTGGACCAGGAATGTGCCCCCATGGGAGGGGCTGATCCAGTGGGCTGATCCACATCCATCCATCACCCGAGCAAGAGAAAAGCACAAGCTTGCACAAGCTGTGGACCTGTCCCAGCTGAAAAGGTGGTGAGATATTGGTGATAAAATCCTGGCACTGCTCAGGGGCACCTTGTAAACCAAGAGGGGAGAGGACAGGAATGTCTGTGCCAGGGCAGCTCTGGGGAACAGGAGTGATGAGGTACCAGAATATTCCATGGCTGGCTGGTTTGGGCAGCACTGGGAGGCTCCAGTTTGGATTCCTCAGGGATGGACACTTCTCAGGGGCAGGAGGGGCAGGACCCACCTCTCAAGTCACTACTGGGACGTTTGTGCAGAGTGGGAGCATCCAGGGGGCTCAGTGGGCAGGAGCCATTCCATATCCACTTTCCTCCTGAAAAGCAGGAACCAGCACAGCCAGGGATAATCAAGGCCCTGTCTTTGTAATTCAGCATCAAAATCTGAAGGGAGACCAGGAATTCTTACTATTAGCTCAGAGCAGAAATCCCAATGTTAATGGAGATTAGGAAAGGTATTGATTTGTCACAGGCCATAAGGTTTCCTGAGTGCCTGACTTTCCTTAATTCCCCTGGGTTTGACAACATTGACTTAGACCTGTGATGAAGGATAAAACATCACCATCTGCTAATGCAAACATTTAGAACTTAAAAAAACCCATCAAGAGAGTGGGATAGAGAATAAAATCTTCATCATGTTTAAGATGATGAACAAAAAAAAAATCAGAGTTTTAAAACTCAGAGTTGTTTTAAAGCAAATCCAGGAGTAGCTGAGGAAGAAGATGAATGGGTTACAAACAGATGTTGGTTCCTGATGAAATGATAGAGTTGGTAGGCAGCAGGAAGCACTGGATTGAAATTCTGTGTTTTGGCTACGATGCCTCTGTCAGTGAGTGCTGCAGGAGTGGTGTCCCCATTCAGCCACAGACAGACAGACAGAGCTGTCCCCACCTTTCCCCACAGACACTGTGACTCACAGCTGGTGTCTTCCTCCTGCAAGCACCAACAGCAGCACTGGGGAGAGACACACAGTGAATCACTGGCCAGCCTGGTTTCATCACAGAAAACACCCTTTGCCTTTACACTCACTTTGGTCTGGTGTGTTTGAAAATGCACATTTCTCAGGGGTTGTTGGTGACAGCTGCCAGCACAGCTCTTACAGATCCACATAAATGAAGGAACCCTCAGTGTGTGCTGGTGCTGGTGCCAGTGCCAGGCAGTCCCTAACAAATATTGCTGCCAGCACCTGGGGATGCTCTCCTGCAGCTGGAGCTGCTGCCTTGGGCTGGAGCAGCTTTGCCAAGCCCAGCTCAGGTGGATGCTGGAGCCCAGGCTGTGTCACCCTGCATGGACACAGGTCCCTGCTGCTGCCCAGGGCTGGGAGGGGACAGGGGACAGAACAGACTGGGCAGGGATTGTGCCCCTGCTGCAGCCCTGTCTGTGCAGGGATTGTGCCCCTGCTGCAGCTCTGTCTGTGCAGGGATTGTGCCCCTCCTGCAGCCCTGTCCTTGCAGGGATTGTGCCCCTGCTACAGCTCTGAATGTTCAGGGATTGTGCCCCTCCTGCAGCCCTGTCCTTGCAGGGATTGTGCCCCTCCTGCAGCCCTGTCCTTGCAGGGATTGTGCCCCTGCTACAGCTCTGAATGTTCAGGGATTGTGCCCCTCCTGCAGCCCTGTCCTTGCAGGGATTGTGCCCCTCCTGCAGCCCTGTCCGTGCCAGCATCACCCACAGCCCGGCTCCTGTTGCAGCTGAGCAGGATTGCAGGCTGTGTTGGCACATCTAATCCCAGTTTAAACTGGGCAGTTGTGGTTCTGAGAGCTGTGGAGGTCTGAGCTGGGCAGCCCGGGCTGCAAGGGGCTGCTGCTATCTCCATCTCCCCGTCCCTTTGTGCTGCAGCACTCAGACATGCAGCCACTGAAGTGCAATTTAGGCTGAGTTTAAGCCAGCCCGATGGCTAAAGGGGCATGAGAAAGGCTGGGCCGAGACTGCTTTGATTGCTGCACCTTTAATACCCCGATTTTGTGAACCCAGCATCGTTTAGTCTTGTGAATCCTGCTTTCTTTCACACACTGATATGCAAACACCGCCACAAAGCCACAGAATGGCCAAGTGCTGTGGGCTGGAAGGGACCTTAAAAATAATCTCATTCCAGCTCCCCTGGGCAGGGACAGCTTCCTCTAGACCAGGTTCTGATAGTACTTCTGAATAAAAGTAATAATTCCTCTGAAACTGCTCTGCAGAGCTTATTCAGGAAAAAGTTTGTGTGTAACTCATGAGTAAGAAGGAATTGTTTGCAGTGATAACCACAATTAACATCACACTCTTCCCCCTGAGTAAATCTGTGTGAAGGCTGAGCCAGGCTGAGTTTCTTTCTTAGTGAAAGAGCTCAGGTCGTGTTAAACATCTGCTTTTTGAGGCTGTTGCTTTTAATTAAATCAACATTTTATCAAAAGAAGATGGATTGCAGCATATTCCTGAAATGATGATTCCATCTTTTCCCTGCCTCTCACTCCACACAGGACACAGCCCCAAAATCTCGGGGGCCAATGGGAATTTTTTTCCTTGGATTCCCGTGCTTGGAAAGCTGCACAGGAGATCCTGGGAAAGGGCAGGATACCCAGAGGAGGGCTGGTGAATGTAATGGAGCCATAAAGGCCAGGTTTGAGCAGTTCACAGGAGCCTGGGGTGCAGCTGCAGGAATTCCTGCTACCTCCACTTCCTGTGCCTCTTGAACACACAGCCAGGCAGGAGGGAAATGGTTATGATAATGAACCGGTTAAAATAAGAGTGAAGAAATCGAATATCACCAGGGCTCGGCAGCCACTGGCTACTGCACAGACCCCACGCTGATTCCATGGAAAGAAATTCATTTCTGCAGAAAAGAGCCATGCCCAGCCCAGGATGGGCCAGCTCCTGCTCAGGGTGGGATCCTGGCAGCACTGGGGGATGCAGGGCACAGCTCCATCATGGGTTTGCTTCGGGCAGAAATTTGCTTTAAAGGGGGATTTGGATGATCTGGGTACAACACAGCCTCATGGAGCTCATGGACATTGGCATCTACAGAAATTAGAGTGAAACCCGGCAGAGGGGAGGGGTGGAAAAGGGCTGGGAATGTCTTGGGAATGCTCCAGCTGAAGAAAACATTCAGATAACCCTCCACATCAAATACACTGATAAGAAAGCACCGTTTAACCTGGGCAAGTCGTCGGGGTTTTATTTATTTGCGGTAAATAATTATTATTTCGTTTATTTTGACAGAAGGGGAATAATATCTATTATATTATCATCATATTATTAATTAATACAGTATATAATATTATAAATAATATATTATATTATATA